>CM053742.1:8042941-8096231 GCA_028658305.1 Pachyuromys duprasi
ACCTTTGTGGTTCCTGATCTTTTCTCTAAGTTCTCCAGTTCAAGTATCTTCTCTGTTTGTGTCTTCTTTATAGATTCTAATTCTGTTTTCATGCTTTGTATCGTTTCCTTCATCTGATTGACTGTGTCTCCTATTTTGGTTGTTTCCTCTCTTTCTATCTTTAATTGTTCCTGTATGTGGGCAGTTAAATCCTTATTAATTTCCTTGAGGGCCTTGTTCATTTCCTCTTTTTATGCCTCCTTTTGTTCCTCTAATATCTGCATAATTTTAGCTTCAATATAATTTTCCTGTGTCTCCACTCCATTAAAATCTCTATTGTTTTTGGGTGTTTCTGGTGGGGCCATGGTGTCCTGATTTTTGTTGGGTGAGTTCTGACGCCGATTTCTGGGCATTTGTTTATATATAATCAAGGAGCTGTTTGTGCTTCAAGGCTGAACTTCAGGCTGGAACTGTCAATCTCTTGTGTCAGGAGTATTCTTCAAGAAGATCAGGGAGTTCTAATGGTTTGATAGTGTGTGTTGTTGCCTCAGTTGAACTCTGTTGTGGGATATGTGTGCCTGGCTTTGTGCTCTGTGCTAGAGGCTGTGAACACCACAGGCTGGTCTCCCCTCTTGTCTGGAGGTTTGGCTCTTTGCTCTGTGCCAGAGGCTGCGTGTCCCCCTTCGATATGACCGCTGGGGGCGCTGCTCTGGTCAGGAGGCTCCGAGCGCTGCCCTGAGCTCACAGCTAGTGCTCTTAACTGTTAAGTTCACCAGCTCCCAATTCTAGTGAATTTAAAGACACTTAATAATTTCAACACATTAATACTAGGTAGTTTCAACACCCCACTTTCTCCAATAAATAAATCATTTGTGCAAAAAAAGAGACAAACAACAAAATTAATTGGTATCATACATCACCTGTACTTAACAAATATCTCCAGTATATAAACATCAAAGAATACACATTCTACACATTCTAAGCAGCACACAGAAGCTTATCTAAAATATATCATATCCTAGGACACACAAAAAATCTTTACAAATACAAAAAGATTGAATTAACTCCTCATATCCTTTCTGACCACAAAGCAATAAAACTCAAAACTGACAGCAAACATACCTTTACTAAATACAATCTCATGAAGATTAAACAACTCATTATGATGGATGAGTTGAAGAATAAATCAAGAAAGAAAATTTTAAAATGTCCTGGAACTAATTCAAAATGAAAACATAACACAACAAGCCCTTTGGGAAACATTGAACACAGTCCTATGAGTAAAATTTATACTTACAAACAGCAATGGAAACATTCACAAAGAGCACAAATAAATTACTTAATAATGCAATTCCAAAAGTTGAGACAAAACAAAAGCAAACAAACAGACAAACAAAAAATTGGAGCAAGAACAAAACAAATCCAAACCCAGTAGGTGGCAAGAAATAATAAAAATCAGAGCCAAAATTAATGAACCAGAAAGAAAACATAACAACCAATCTAAGAGCTGATTCTTTGAGATGGTAAACAAGATTTACAGAGTCGTGGCCCAACTAACCAAAAGAAAGAAAGGAAGAACCTAAATTAACTAAATCAAAAAGAATAGGGAAACAGTACAACAGACCCCCCCCCCAATTTAGAATTTAATAAGTGAGTATTTTTAAAAACCTGTACTCTATTGTGCTGGAAGACCTAAAAAAAAGTTTCTAGATTTAGCTGAACTATGAAAATTAAACCCAGAAGAAATCGACACCTTAAACAGACCCATAATAAATGAGGAGATTGAAACAGTAATAAAAAGCATTCCAACTAAAAAAAAGTCCAGTGCCAGATGGGCCAGATGGATTCACAGCAGAATTCTACCAGACTTTCAAAGAAGATCTACAGCCAATCCTTTAAAAACTATTTTAAAAAATAGAAACAGAAGGAGCACTTCCAAACTCCTCCTATGAAACCAGTATCATTCTAATACCAAAACCAGGAAAAGGCACAATAACCAGAAAAGAAAACTACAGAGCAATATTTCTGATGAACATAGACTCAAAAATACTAAATAAAATGCTTATAAACATAATACAGATGTACATAAAAAAGATTATCCATCAAGACCAAGTTGTTTTTATCCCTGAAATGCAGGACTGGTTCAACATATGCAATTCAATCAATGCAATAAGCCACATGACTGGACTTAAAGATACAAATCATATGCTAATCTCAATGACACAGAGAAAGTTATTGACAAAAAATCCAACATGCCTTCATAAGAGTTCTAGATAATGTAGGAATACAAGGAACATACTTTAACATAATCATAGGTATGTATGAGAAACCTCCATCCAACATCATCCTAAATAGAAAAAAAAAAACTTGAAGCAATCCCACTTAAGTGATGAATGAGACAGGAATGATTACTGTCCCCCACTACTTTTCAATATTGTGCTTGCTGGATTAATAAGGCAAGAGAAGGAAGTTATAGGGATACAAATAAGTAAAGATGAAATCAATGTATTCCCATTTGAAGATGACATGATATTATTCAATAGTGATACCAGAAACTTCTAGAAATAATAACAATTTTAGCTAAGGGGTAGGATACAGAATCAACTTGCATGAATCAATAGCTTTTCTATACACCGACAACAAGCAGAGAGAAAGAAATCATGCACACACTCCCATTCAATATAGCCTCAGAGAAAATAAAAATATCAAGGAATAAGCCTAACCAAGGATATGAAGGGCTTCTCCAATGAAAACTTTAAATCTCTGACGAAAGAGATAGAGAAATACACTAGAAAATGGGAAGATGTCCCATGCTGAGGGACTAGTAGAATTAATCTAGAGAAAATGAAGCTATTTACAAATCTAGTGCATTCTCAGTCAAAACCTCCCTCTTATTCTTCACAGCAATAGGGAAAAAAAACTTTCCTAAAATGTATATGGAACCAAAATGTCCTGGCCTAAACAATCTTGAGCAAAAAGTACAATGCTAGATCTTCAGATATATTACAGATCTATAGGAATAACAATAATATGGTAATGTTGTACGTGCATGCGTGCATGCGTGCATGCATGCGCACGCGCACACACACATACACACACACCATGTAGACCAATGGAACAAAATCAGAGACCAAAACATGACTACATGTAACTTCAGCCATTTAACATTTGACAAATATTCAAAATCATATGCTAAAAAAGATAACATCTTCAACAAATGGTGCTAAAAAATGGATATCTACCTGCAGAAGAGTGAAGTAGACATGTGTCTATCACCTTGCACAAAACATAACTCCAAATGACCTCAATACCTAAATGTGAAAAATTAAAACACTGAAACTTCCAGAAGAAAACATACACAGTATCCTACATGATGTGAGTGTACTTTCTGAATAGGACTCCATTTGTCCAAGAATTAAGACCCACATTTGACAAGCAGGAGTTACCTTGGTTTTTGTTTGTTTGTTTGTTTGTTTTTGTTTGTTGTTTTGTTGTGTTTTGTTATTTTGTCTTTTTTCCCCCAGGAGCGGAGGACCAAACCTAGGGCCTTGCACTTGCTAGGCAAGCACTCTACCACTGAGACAAGCAGGAGTTAATGAAACTAAAAAGCTACTGTACCTCTGAGGAAACAATCAACAGGGTGAAGAAAAACAGAATGGGAGAGAATCTTTGCCAGGTATACATCTGACAAAGGATTAAATTCTAGATTACATAAGGAACTGAAACACACACATACACACTGAAATGACTCATTTAAAAAAATGGCGTTGGGATCTAAAGAGAGATGTTCTCAAAAGAAGAAAAAAATGGCTAAGAAAAAAAATACTCATCTTCCATAACAATTACGGAAATGAAAATCAAAACATCTTTGAGGTTTCATCTTATCTACTCAGAATGGCAAAGATCAACTAAGCAACTGACAACAAATGCTAGAATGGATGTAGAGAAAGGGAACTCTTACTCACTTTTGGTAAGACTGAGAATTAGTTCAGCCTCTATGAAAATCAGTGTGGAAAATTCTCAACCTCCACCTGACGAAACCAACCTAATCCATAAAGTACATTCTGAATATTTGTCCTTATACCCACAGATAAGTGTAGTCTTCAGCCCTGATCAAGGAAACTTCACTTGGTAACAGAGACCATTAAGAAAACAACAACAAATCAAAACACAAAGTTGTGGAGCCCAATCTCAATGAACCTATCAGCATACAACTTTCATACCTAAGGCTCAGGGATCATTGAGGAAGAGGGGGTGGAAAAATTGTAAGAATCTGAGGATCAGGGAGCTTTCCGAGATGGTTCCTCCTGGAACGTCAGAAGCTATACCTATAAAGTCTCCCCAACACAACTACCTAAACATGAATTGAACAAGGTCAACAACAATAAACATGGTAAAGTGTAATGGGAAAGCCTTGGAGATCTCAACCTTACACAAAGAAATACAAGCAAGTAAGGAATGCTGAGAGCAAGTGAAATGGTCTTCCTGAGGAAAAGCACACTAGTTAGTATCCAAATACCAAATGATCATCCCTGAGAACATACTACAAGTAAGGTTATACAGGCTGAGCAAGTTGTTTTTAGGAATACATAGGTGAAACAAATACTAAAAAGAGGCTATGAATTTGAAAGAGAGCAAATAAGAGTATGTAGGGGGTTGGCAGAAGGAAAAGAAAGGGGGAATTATGTTCAAGAGATTAAAATTACATACACAAATATGTGATGTGGGGTTGGAGAGATGGCTCTGAAGTTGAATGCTTGCTGTGCAATCATGAGGATCAGAGTCCACACTCCAGTACTCATGTGACGAGCCAGCTGTCTTGCAAAGGCCTGTAACTCAAACTATGAGGCATGGTCACCTTTCTCTGGCCTCTCAATATGTACAGATCAGGAGCCACTGCTCCTGCACATATACTCCCACATCAAAAAAACAGTCCTTAAAAAAACAATATATCCTATTTCTCCTAACCTAGTAAATAACGTTCCTTCTTTCTAGCCCCTTAGTCTCTAACCAGTCTCTGTGATACAGATAATAGCATGCTAATGGAAATCTTAAAAGCTAAAATCCACATATAAGCGAATACATACCATATTTGTCTTTGGGGGTCTTCTAAACACAACAGGACTTAGCACATCCAGACTCACAGAGACTGTGCCAAGTTATACAGGACCTGCCAGGAGGGGTCCCAGCACTGAGAGGGAGAAGTAGAAATGATCTTCCATCACTAACCAAGAAGCTATTCCCAACTGACAACCACTCACAAAGGAAAAATTCGTTTTCTCAAAAGTAGTCTCACTGGGAACAAACCATTCTTATGGGTAGACGAAATTCCCAGAAGTAGATGGCCAATAAAAAATGAACTCAATAATATTTTTGGAGATGTTTTTTTTTTGTCACATAAGGCTGGGTACTTTTACCTTAACTGGTCTTTTGTTTATATTATGGCTTCTGATTTGTTTTTATGGATTTTCTATGTGTGCACATGTTTCTATGTATATATGTACTTCTCATGCTTTTTATTTGTTCTTTTTCCCTTGCTTTCTGTTTGGTTTATTCTAGTTTATTGGGATTTTTTTTCACCTGTTTGTTTTCTTAAAAGAGAAAGAAAGAAGGCACATAATTGAATGGGTAGGGAGGATCTTGGAAGAGATGGGTGGAAGAACCATGATCAGAATATATAAGAAAAAAGTGTATTTTAATAATAAAACATCCTTAGAGAGCTGTGACCTGAAGCACATTAAGTATTATCACAGAGGATAATCTTTACTGAATGGGTTTCTCCAGCAATTTCTCCAGTAAATTTTCAAACATTTCACTTTCAGTATAATAAGAAAATATCGAGTCCATCTGACACGTGATGTTATGAATATTTAAATATACTTTTATGAAATAGATTGTAGTAGGAGACTTTTTACATTGTAAAACCAAACTAAAAATACACTCCTATCAACGACTACAAGTTACATTGGAACATACACACACACACACACACACACACACACACACATTGACTGACTGGCAGGTAGAAGATTAGATGGATGGATAAGTGACACAGCAAATGGAATTTCAATTGTAGGATCTGGGTAGACAGAACATGGGTACTCAGAGTATAACTCTTTCAATTTCCAGTATTTAGAACATTTTCATAATTTTTGATGATAATCCTGAAGTAGAGATCAGCTTACTATTTCCCACATGTCTGTAATATTTTGCTCCGATTTTATATATGTATCCTACCTGATTTCAGTTTTTTATTCATCATAACTTATAGAATATTCCCACAACTAACTTAAAGATGTCTCTAGGCCTATGTATATACTTAAAGACTTGTTCTCATGTATTCTATTTATATCTATGCTTAGCTATATGCTATTCTGTTTTCCACACCAGAAAAGATCTAGAATTATTTGGATTAAGAAACCTGGGTTGTGCAGGGCATGATGACACATATCTTCAATCCCAGCACTTAGGAGGTAGAAGTGAAACCAAAGGTTCAGGGTTATCAACTTCTGTCACAAGGGTGTAGAGAAAGTTTGAGGTCAGCCTGTGGTGTATGTGATCCTGTTTCACTTAAAAAAAAAAATTAAACAAACCTAGCAAGACATACTCTATCCCCTCAAGGCCCGAAAGCTGCTCAGTTGGAACTTTTAGTATGCTGTAAAAACAATCTGCCAAACATAAATTATTTTGAAGAACATTAGCTTCAGGACTGGAGAGGTAGCTCAGTGATCAAACAGTTGCCTACAAGGCACGGGCCTCGGATTCAATCTCTAGCTGTGTAATAAATCAATAAGTCAATAAATGGATACTTCTCAAATCTAAACGAACAAGTTTAGAGACAACTTAGAAAAATTATCACCAAGATAATTATATTTATGGAAATGTCACAACAAAATGGATTTCTTTGTATGCTAAGAAAACATATTAAATGATCAACACCAAAAAACCCCACATCTTTGTGAGGCTGAAAAATGTTGGTAGAATGCTTGTCTGGCATAAAGGGGAACCTGGGTTTGGTACCCAGGGCTGCATTAACTCCAACATTGTGGTACACACTGGTAATGCAACAACATAGGTGGTGAAGGCAGGAGGATCAGAAGTTTAAGGTAATCCTCAGCCACATAAGTTGTTTGAGGTCAGCCAAGAATAAGTGAAATCTTATCTAAAAACAAAACAAATCAACCAACCAACCAAACAAGAAAATCTTCATGGGGCAAATTAGGCAAATTGGGACATGGGGGAATTATTATAAATAAGCCCTATGACAAACTCTAGTTTCACCAAAATGGCCACAAAAATGCATTTCATCACACAAGTCCTTTGTACAATGATTTCCAAACCACCTCCATCTACTGATAGAACAATTGGAAGCCACTATACTTTAGGGGGAGTTTGTTCTTTGGTGAAAGGTAACTGTTCCAAGGATTGATAAGCTGGATCTGAATAAAGCACTTGTCACACAAGCATGAGGAGCCATACTCAGAACTCTAGAACCCATGTGAAATGGGACATGGTAGTACACATCTGTAAACTCCACCCCTCCTCCAACCTGAACTTCTACAGTGAGATGGAGGGTGAGAATCCCTGGGCCAGTTAGTCTGGCATGTGCAGCAGTGAACAACAAAAATACCTGTCTCAAACAGGATGGAAGGCAAAGGCAGAAAGCTAGGATTGTTCTCTGACCTCCACAGGAATTTAACTGCACTCGTCCCCTTAAACTTGCATACACACATACACAAATTGCTTTTTTAAAAGGTAACTGCTAACAATAGGTAGAACAAAATCTTTCATTTGCACATGCCCATTTCCAAAATCAAAAGAAAAACAATGTTTATTGTCTAAGTAGGAAATAAAGTATTTAAATCCAGTTGATATCAACAATAGAACCCTTTCACTAAAACTAATTTTGTTTGTTTCGTGCATATTAACATTTTCTTCTCCCACAAGATTTTCTAGCAAATGGCCAGGCTGGCTTGAGTTCATCCATCTTAACAAAGACTAATGAGAGCTTTTTACATAGAAAACACTGTATTATCACAGTGGAGATGCATGAACAGGGCAGCCAATCAGCTTAGGCTATATTTTCCTGATTATTTCTCTTCTAAAAAGCTCATACACAGAGACATAATCAAAAAGTAATCACGAAACACCAAAGGGTGATGGAACCCTGTTACTTTACAATTTGTAAATAGGGCAATTATCCCATGAAACGTTATACAGACTAACCAAATAAAAACAGAAGTTTGTTTCCATAGGAATTTACTGCACTGGTATAAAATGTACAATTTCTAGGCTTTACGGATACAAGTCAGGCATGGTGGCTCAGGCTTATAATCTTAGCACGTAGAAGGCAGAAACAGGAGAATAGCCAAACATGTAGAGGCCAGTCTGGTTCACACAGAAAAGCCCAAGCCTGTCAGGGTTACATAGTACAAGCCTCTCTCAAAAAAAAATAAATAAAAATAAAAAACCCAAATAATACAAAACAGAGTGAAAGATTGTATATAATAGATTTCAAATCTTCATGCTGATTCACCAGGATCCAAGTAAAAGAATACCCAACTAAATACAAAGATTAAATGATTGCAATATCTTAGATGCTTTTAGAAATTTACCAATGGAATCATTGACACCAGGCAATCATTCTTGATTTGCTATTTTCCCTTTCAAAAGTAGTTCTGAGAAAAATACTTAAAAGACTCATTGAAGCCAACCTATATTATTGATGTGATATGTGTAATTTTTCCTAACAGGTGACACTTTAAACAGCAAACTGACCAATCAATTAGTAAACCTAGAAAAATCCCATTATAAAAATTCACCTTCTTTTCCCTACTTTGGTCATCTTTAGCTACGTATAGAGTTGAAGGCTAGTCTAACCTACTCTCTGTAGTGAGAATTTTGGTTTCTTTAAAATCCAGGTATGTTATATGAATATGTGTTTTGTTTTGTTTTGTTTTTAATCCTAGATGTGGAATATGGGACTGCCTCAGTTTGTCCACAGATATTAACTGTGATTGTCTCGTGCTCCAGATAGTTTAATTCTGGGGACTTTGGAGAGGCTAAAAATGGGAGAACCTCGAGAGGGCCTGTAGTGTTTTCTGGTCCCTGCTGGTTCTTGCTGCTGCTGCTGCTCCTGCTCCTGCTAACTGCTCTCTGCACTGGTCAATGCTTGCTGCACTGCTTGCTGTTGCTGCATTTGTGATTGCATTTGCTGGATTGCTACTTTTGCTATTGCTGGATGGCTGGATTGCTGGTTTGCTGGATTACTGGATATTCTGATGACGAAGGTTGGACTTGCCCCTAGAAACCAGAAGCCTCTAATCAGCAGGAAGTAGTCTAAAGAGGTCTAGAGCTCCTTTTCCCTCTAACATTCTTTCTCTCCTACCTAGTGTTGTGGGATTGGAAGGGATTGGAGTAGAATAGGGTTGGAAAGGTGATAGATATAGGATACAAGAATCCAATAATGTAGCCCCCCAAATCCCCACCTGCAATGCACAACAAGGTCAGGGACTGAGGAGGTGGCTCAGTCAGTACGGTGCCTGCTGAATAAGGATTAAGGTCATGAATTCTGATCCCCAGCATCCACATAAATGCCAGGCAAGGTAAAATACGTCTCTAATTCCAGGGCTGGCTCTAGTTCTAGTGGGGAGGAGGCTGGGGGAAGAACTAAGCAGATACCCAGAGCTCACTAAACAATGACTTTAATCAGTCAGTCAGTTCTAGGTCAGTGAGAGGCCCATCTCAAAAAAGAAGGTTGAAACCAAGGAAATGGAGAAAAAAAAAACACCAGTATATACCTCTAGCCTCTACACACACACACACACACACACATTCAATCAATTTCAGGGAACAAAAGTGTCATATTGATATCTGTTGGGCAATATCCTGTTTATACTTAATGCTTACATTATCCTTTTAGTTTTACTTTCCATGTTGTCCTATCAAAAGCATCCGGTTGCAGTGGTACTTGTCCTTCCCAAAGCTGAGTTCTAATAATGTAAAAATCACAGTCAGAACTCTTGGCACATACTCCCTTTCTGGTCTAGAACACATTACATTCTTTGCAACCAGAAATAAAAATGGTCCTCTATGGAATCTGGACTGCATGTGGACAATCACTGCAAAAGCCCAGCTGATCTCCACAAGGACCTCCCTGACCTCCCTGAGGGGGTGTCACGGCAGGCCCAATTTGTAACTCCCATAATACTTCTTAGAGTCTGCTTTTCCCTACTTTCGAATCTGTGACGGGTTTAAGTCATTTAAGTCCCATAAAGCTCTTAAACCCTTATTCTTTGAGTGTGTGTGTGTACATATATATACACACACATACACTATATATATCACAAGCCTGGGAGATCCAAGTACTCAGGAGACTGAGGTGGGAGGCTTGGGACTTTGAGGCTTGCCTGGCGTATACAGCTCGCCTTTGCCCTAAAATAAATCTCTACAATTAAATGTCGTGTGTGTGTGTGTGTGTGTGTGTGTGTCCCTTTCTTTCTTTTTTCTCTTCTTTCTTCTCCTCCTCTCTTCTTCTCTTTCTTTCTTCATCCCAGGGTGGTCTCTATGTAGTCAAGGATGATCTTGAACTCCTAATCCTCCTGTCTTCATCTCCTGGTGCTGGAATTATAAGAATGAGCCAATATGCTCAGTTTATGTAGTGCTGTGGCTCAAACCCAGGATCTTGTGCGTGCTAGGAAGCACTTTAGCAACTGAATAATATCCCCTCCACCTGGTGGTCTGCATTTTAAACTGTCCCTCATAGCCCCACCTGTTAGCAGCTCTTGCTCTTCTTCCCCAGCTGTTTTATTAAGCCACATGTATTTCTCACCGTTTTCCATACTTTATTACAAATGTGGGCTCCTCTTTTTTTCATAGGAAAGTTGTTTTAGATCATACTGTGGTATCCCTAAATTTGTACGTTAAGACTTTAATCCTCAGTATTTCGAGACTGGGACTTTAAAGAAATAACTAAGGAGCTGTAGAGAGTATTTGTTACTGTCACAGGGGAATAGGGTTTAATTCCCTGAATTCACACGCTGGTTTACAACCATCTGTAACTCCAGTTCTGGGGAATCTGATATTCTTTTTAGACCTCTGTGGGAACCAGGCACATGTGATGCACATACATACATGTAGGCAAAATACTTAATATACATAAAATCAAATCTAAACATTTTTTTTTTGCAAAGAAAGTAACTATGATTCAATGAGTACCTTATGGTGGATCTCTCATGAGATATGGCCAGTGTCCTCATCAGTAGATTAAGAGCCCCAGGGATTACTAGCATATAAAAGGCCGTGTAAGCACCCAGCAAGAGGGTGGACATCTACAAAGCAAGCAGAGATGCCTCAAGGGACATGAAGCTTGCAAACACCTTGATCTTCCGTTTCTAAATCCAAGAACAGTGAGAAAATACACTTTTGCTGGCAGAACTACCCAGTCTGTGGTATTTTGTTTCCATGACACCAGCAAACTAACAGTGCAAGGAACTTAGAGCAAGCTGAATTGCCTCTTGTAAAGACTGTATATTTATGTCATACTTTTTTTTTTTAATTTTCAATATATAGCCATTTAAGGTGAATGCTTTGGACAGGAATGCAGATGAGGTTCTTCACTGGTCTTCTCTGTCCCCAAATTCTTTTTGCCATAACTCAATCCATCTGAAGCCAATTTCATTGACTTTGAGCCATTTTTCTGTTCCATCCTGTGACCTCATTTCTCATTATTTCCCTGCTCTGAAGCCTGCTCAGTCCTAGAAACAAACAAACCTGCTTCCTTTGCTCAGAGCCAACTGGCCTGAACCACTATATTTCCATGCACTTCTTGTTTTCTCTCCTCCATGAAAGAAAGGCTTGCCTAGGAAAAAACATTTTCCTGTAAAGCTCAGCGTTCCCTCTATGTTCTCACAGTGCTCAGTTCAAGCAAGGGTAGAAAAATCCTCACTATATTACTCTTAGGTTACTGTAACAAAGTATTTACTGCCCCCAAAGTACTTTTTCAGTATATAAAAAACTATGTGTGTCAAAGTTCATACCAGTGTTTGCATGTGGAGTTTGGAGGACAAACTGTAGGAGTCAGTTGCCTGCATCTATTATGTGGGTCCCAAGGGATTGAACTCAGATCTTCAGTGTTGATTTTGGGAACCTTTACCATCCCAACAGCCTCTGAGAAACTGTGTGTGTGTTGCTGAAAACTGAACCCCGGGATTCATGAATATCAGGCAAACATTGTTCCATGGAACTACAACCTTAATATAGTCTTTCAGTTCTGGAGGCCAGGAGTCTGACATGAAGGTTAAGGACAGCATTGATTCCTTCCAAGGTCAATAGGGAGAATCCATCTATGCCTCTCCCTTAACTTCTGGTGGCTTACTGGTAATCTAGCATTTCTTGGCATGTGAACAGCTTACCCCAGTCTCTGCTTTCATCTTGATATGCTGTTCCTGCTGAGTTCTCATCTGTGTCCAAATTCTACCTTTTTATAAAGACAGTGGGTTAGGATCCCCTCTACTTCTTGATGATTTCATTCTAAATAACGGTATTTTCAATGACCCCATTTCTTCACTCAGTCACATTCCAAGGGGGTAGGGATTTAGACTGCAGACTATGAATTTTAGGCAACATAACTCAACCCATAACTCCCACCTCATGCAAAAATATATCCAAAGGTTCCCAGAGCACATTCAGCCCATCTGCTTCTCACTGTTCCTTCACAGGAGATGAAGAACAACAACAACAAAAAAAAAAAAGCAGAAAAACAGTGGTAGAGAGGACACAGCATTTGTTCTGTTGCTTTTGTTTTGGAGTTTTCTGTTTGTTTTATTTTGTTCAAGTCAGGGTCTCATGTAGCTTAGTCTAGCCACCAATTCATGATGTAATGTAGCTCAGGCTTCAAATTTGTGATGATCTTGTCTCAGCTAGGATTATAGGCATAAGCCATCATGCTCATCACCTTTTCTCATCAAAACAAAACGACAGCCTACAGACTGGGAAAGGATCTTCACCAAACCTGTATCCGACAGAGGGCTTATATCCAGAATATATAAAGAACTCAAGAAGTTAAAAAGTAACAAATCAAGTAATCCAATTAAAAATGGGGTACAGAGATAAACAGAGAATAGAGGAATATAAAATGGCAGAGAAACACTTAAAGAAATGTTCAATTCCTTAGTTCATCAGGGAGATGCAAATCAAAATGACCCTGAGATTTCACCTTACACCCATCAGAATGGCTAAGATCAAAAACTCAAGTGACAACACATGCTGGAGAGGATGTGGAGCAAGAGAAACCCTCCTCCATTGCTGGTGGGAATGTAAACTTGTACAACCACTTTGGAAATCAATCTGGCACTTTCTCAGACAATTAGGAATAGTGCTACCTCAAGACCCAGCTATACCACTCCTAGACATATATCCAAAATATGTTCAAGTATACAACAAGGACATTTGCCCAGCCATGTTCATAGCTGCTTTATTTGTAATAGCCAGAACCTGGAAACAACCTAGATGTCCCTCAGTTGAGGAATGGATACAGAAAAGTGTAGTACATTTACACAATGGAATACTACTCAGCAATTAAAAACAAGGAAATAATGAAATTTGCAGGCAAATGGTGGGACAAGTAAAGATCATCCTGAGCAAGGTAACCCAAAAGCAGAAAGACACATATGATATATACTCACTTATAAGTGGGTATTAGACATATAATATAGGGTAAACATACTATAATCTATAGCCCTAAAGAAGCTAAAAAATAAGGAAGATCCTAGGGAAGATGCTTAATTCTCATTCAGAAGGGCAAACAGGATAGACATCAGAAGTAGGAGAAGACAAGGAACAAAGCAGAAACCTTCCACAGACAGCCTCTGAGAGATTCTACCCAAGAGGGTATCAAAGGAGATACTGAGACTCAAAGCTAAACTTTGAGCAGAGTGTCAGAATCCTATGGAAGAAGAGGGAGATAGAAAGACCTGGAGGGGACAGGAACTCCACAAGGAGAACAACAGAGCCAAAACACCAGTGCCCATGAGGCCTTGCAGAGACTGATACTCCAATTAAGGACCATGCTTGGAGAGGACCTAGACCCAATGTTCAAAGAAAGCCCATTGGCTGCTAAGTCTCCAAGTATGTTCCCAAGTAAAGGGTAGATGGGCTGTCTCTGACATGAACACAGTGGCTGGCTCTCTGATCACCTCCCCCTGGGTGGTGCAGCCTTACCAGGCCACAGAGGAAGATGATGCAGCCAGCCTTGATGAGATCTGATAGGCTAGGGCCAGATAGAAGGGGAGAAGGTCCTCCCCTATCAGGGGACTAGGGAAAGGGCATAGGGGGAGAAGAGGGAGGTGGGTGGGAATGGGAGTCAATGACGGAGGGGGCTGCAATGGGGATACAAAGTGAATAAATTGTAATAAATAAAATATTAATTGAATTAAAATTTTAAAAAAGGGTTTTTAAGACAGGCACAGTGGCACACGCCTGTAATCCCAACACTCTGGGAAGCAGAGGCAGGCAGATTGCTGTGAATTTGAGGCCAGCATGGATTACAAAGTTAGTCTAGGACATCCAAGGATACAAAGAAAAACCTTGTCTCAAAAATAAATGGGGAAAATGGGGAGGTGGGTATTAGGGTTCTGAAGATATGGCTCAGAAGTTAAGAGCACTTGACTGCTCTTCTAGAGGACCTGAGTTCAATTCCTAGCACTCAGATGGTGGCTCACAAACATGGGTATTGGGACCTGATACTGTCTTCTGGTAGTGCCAAAGACAGGGCACGCACACACACACACACACACACACACACACACACCACACAATACATGAATAAATAAATCCTATTTTTAAATGGGCTTTTAAGCAAAAGAAAGGAAAACCATGTATGATGGTGTATCTGTAATCCCAGCACATGAGAATTAAAGGCAGGAGCTCAAGATTGTCTTCATTCTTAATTACAAAGGGAGTTCAAGGCCAGCCTGAGAGATCCTACCCAAAAGGCAGAGAGGAGGAGGAAGCAGATGAGAAAGAAGAAAACAAGATGATGAAGAAGTTGTCTTTCTTAGTGACCAAGATCTATATTGATGATATTTTATATGTATGAGAATTTGCGTGAATGTATGCCTGTGCACCACAGAGCCAGAAGTGAGTGCTGAATCTTCTGAGACCAGAGTTACAAAGTGTTGTGAGCCACCATGTGGATGCAGGCAAACAAATCTGGATCCTCTAGAAGAGCAGTCAATGCTTTTAACTGCTGTGGCATCTCTTCAGTCCCTGGCATTCATGAGTTCAATCCTTTCTGCCTACTTCAGAACCCATCAGACCCTACAAAGTAGCTTTTCAGTTTTTTATCCTATTTTATTTAGTTCTTTCTATTGCTCCTCAATTACACAAAGGTCTTCACTATTCTGGAAAAGCCTTTCACTGTCTCCTCCCATTTGAATGCTATTTCTCTTCTGTCCACTGTTCCACCTCCTGAGTACATGGTCAGTATATACTTCCTTTTCTGCTAAAAACATCACAGTGCAGACAAAATAAAAACATGAAGGCAGGACAATACAGCAAATAGTAACATGTAGCACCCAGGCATTTGCAAATTCTAATTCAATCGAATTACAGTTGTCACTGTGCTAGGCCTCTGCTAGTCAAATTGAATTGAATGTGGCAGGTTCATTAATCAACTTCAAGTTACAGACAGTAAAAGACACAGTCTATGTTGAAACCCTGTCATGTGACATCAGAATGTCCTTTGGCTGAATTATTTGAGGACCAATGCAAGGTCAAGAAGTGTGCTGTCCAAATGTAGCCCATGGCAGTTCAATGTCCAAGTGGGTTCCATAGTAATTGGGACAGGGACTGTCTCTGACATGAGCTGATTGGTCTTCTCTTTGATCACCTCCCCCTGAAGGGGGAGCAGCCTTGCCGGGCCACAGAGGAAGACAATGTAGCCACTCCTGATGACACCTGATGGACTGGGATCAGAGGGAGGGAAAGGAGGACCTCCCCCATGGGAGGGGAGGGACACAGGTGCAGAGGGGAAAGGAAGAGAGGGATTGGTACAGGAGGAGGGAGGGAACTACAGGGGTATATAAGGTGAATAAAGTGCAATTCATAAAGAATTTAATTAAAATATTTAAAAAAAGAAGTGTGCTGTGGGGTTGCAGAACAGGGCATACGTAATTGGGTCATTTCAAGATCCACGAGGAGTGAGAGAACAGGCAAAATGAAAGCTCCTGGGATAATTAAAGACTGGCAAACATTCCAATTCCTGAGCGTCCCTGACTGTGGCTAGAGCTGAAAGCAAGCAAGAAACTCTTCAGTGAGTACATGCTCTTGCTGGCAAGTGTGATGACCTGAGTTTGCTCTCTAGGACCCACACCTTAGCAGGAGAGAACTGATTACCACTTAGTTGATTCTGACCTCCACACGGGGGCCATAGCACTCCTGTAAACCACACCCAACTCTCCTGAGCACAACATACTCACAAGTGAATACATTTTAAAATGTAATTTAAAAAAAAAAGGCTAAGGAATTCTTCAAGACAGGATACTGCTCTGCTCAAGGGACACTGGGCAGGCAAACAATTGTCTGTCTAGAGACAAAAGTCTATAGACATCTGACTTTCCTTCTGTGTGAGCCAGCATAGCTTTTTTTCAATGCAGTTAGTTCTCTCTCTCTCTCTCTCTCTCTCTCTCTCTCTCTCTCTCTCTCTCTCTCTCTCTTTCTCTCTCTCTCTCTCTCTCTCTTCCCTCTCCTGCCTTCTCTCTCTGTCTCTTCCCTCTCCTGCCTCCTCCTTTTCCCAATCCCTTTTGTTTTGCCCCTCTTTCTCCTCCCATCTCTGTTTTTGTGTGTTTGTTTGTTTTGTTCTGTTTTTGAGACAGAGGCTCAGGCCAGCCTTAAATTCACTATGCAGCAAAGGATGACCTTCAACTTTTGACTTTGCAGTGCTGAGGATTGAGCCCAGGGGCCCAGTCTTGCTATGAAAACACTCTGTTCAACTGATACACATCTAGAGGCCTCTTTGAATTTTGTTAATATTGTTCTTTTTATCTATTTGTTTTGTTTTGGGAAAAAAATCTTACTGTGTAGCTCTGGCTAATCTAGAACTCACTATGTTGTTGATGATTATTAATATTTAATATTGATTTATCTTTTAGTTAAACAGTGGCTATTCCTAAAACAGCTGTATACCCAAATCACCACACAGAGACTAGGATTTATTTAATTAACCTAGAGCACAATGCTGGGTAATAATTACTCCATCTTAAACCTCCAAGCCTTCATAACTTCCTCCCATTTAGATTTCCCACATTATACTTGCTTTTTATAAGATTTTACTTATTTATTTACTTATTTATTCAATGTATATGAGTACTCTTTCTGCATGTACACCTGCATGCTAGAAGAGGGCATCAGACCCCAGTGTAGATGTTAGTGGGACACCATGTGGTTGCTGGGAATTGAACTCAGGACCTCTGGAAGAGCAGCCAGTGCTCTTAAGTGCCGAGCGGTCTCTCCGGCCCCCTGTACTTGCTTTTTAATCATATCTTAGGTCCAGTTCATTTCTCCTGATGTTTCTTGGTCCTCTCCTCTGGGATCTCTCCTCCCACTCCTTCTTACTCCTCACTCTGACCAGGATCCCCCACCCACTTCTCTCCATTGCTCAGCATTGGCTGGTTGTTTTTATTGGCAATACAGAGAATAAATGGTTGCATGTTTATACAAACTTGAGTCAGGTGAGAAGCATTATAATGCAACGTTTGTATTGAAACCAGATAGTGGAGTAGAGAAATCAGCATTTGAATGAACAAGGGTAAATTGTATACATTCCACAAGAACATTATACTAACACTATGTGGATCAAGCTGGATGTGAATTCAAAGAGATCTCTGCCCCATAAGTGCTGAGATTAAAGACATTTGCATCATGCCTGGTTTATTGTTTTGTTCTTTTTAAGCAGTGTCTCCTGCAGTCTGGGCTGACCTTGAAGTGAGTATCTAATCAAGCTTAGCCTTGAGGGCTTCTTTTTTTTTTTTAATTTGATTTTAATTTGCATGGGTGCTTCTTTTACACATACGTCTGTACACTATGACTGTGCCTTGTGCCCATGGAGACCAGAAAAAGGGCATTGTGTCCCCTGGAACTGGAGTTACAGATGGTTGTGAGACATCCTGTGAGTGCTGGAAATCAAACTCAGGTCCTCCAGAAAAGCGATGTCTTAGTGTTTTATTGCTGTGAAGAGACACCATGACCCAGGCAAATCTTTTAAAGAAAAGCATTTAATTGGGGTTGGCTTACAGTTCAGAGGTTTCATCTGTTATCCCCACATCTTAGGGTCTCCAAAGACCACCAGTTGCTACACCACATATGCAAGAGCAAAGACCGTTATTTAGGCTTAAGCTCCATCTCTCCACCATCACCAATACAGTGGATCAGGGAGGAGAGCCATGAGTAGCTGTATGGCAGGGTTTTTATTGTTTTGAGGAAGGAATGGGAATTTCCAGCTCAGCAGTTACACAACTGGGGGACATTCAGCAAAGGCAATCTTGTTCCAGAGTGATGGGCTCACTAACATAACTAAATTAAGCAAGCTATCTGTAAACCTCAGGAATATTAGGTATTTTCCTGTGCCATGAATGTTCTACTTCAAAGTTCAGTGGGCTGCCCAGCACAGATGCCCCACCCTAAGATACTTTCAAATTCTTGTGATTACCTCCAGGCTGTTTCCTGGGTGGGGGATTTTTATGGTCTTGTTCCTGGATTTGATGGCCCATGGCCTAGTTTTTCTTTTAAAGTCAGGCCTGGTCCTAAAATGGAAACAAACTAGTTTATGTCTTCCTCACATAGTCCATTATCATCATAGCAAGAAGCATGTCAGCATGCATGCAGTCACGGTACTGGAGAGGTAGCTAAGAGTTCTACATCTGGATCCCAAGGCAACAGGAGACTTTTTGCCACAAAGGCCATAACTTGAACATCTGAAACCTCAAAGCACACCCTCAGTGACACACTTCATCCAATAAAGCCACACCTACTCCAACAAGGCCACATCTTCTGATAGTGCCATTCTCTATGAGCCCATGGGGGCCATTTTCTTTCAAATCATCACAAGCAGGAGATGCTCTTAACCCCTGGGCACTAACCACTTACTTGGTCCCTGGCCTTGAACTCTTGATCCTCCTGCCTTTATCACCAAAGCCCTGGGATTACAGGAGTAAGCCACTAAACTATCCAGCATGCACTGCTTTCTCTTTTCTCTGGTTCTTTTTAGCTTCTTGCTCTTTATTCTCTAAGAATGTAGGCTCATGGTGTGTCCCTCCTCTTTGTTTTATTTATTTTTTATTTCTATTTTTTTGAGATAGGGTTTTTCTAGTAGCCTGAGCTGTCCTGGACTTTGGAGACTAGGCTGCCCTCAAACTCATAGTGATCCACCTGCTTCTACCTCCCTGAGTGCTGGGAGTAAATGCATGTGCCACCATGCCTGGCTCCTTTTTCCTCTCTTAATTATTCATTTAAAAAAGCACGCAGCACTCAAATCTGAATTGGCAGCTCTGATTTAACCCCAAGCCCTTGGTCTCGAAGCTCCTGCTAATCTATTTATTAGTCATTAGGCTCAAATTTTATCCTACAGAATTATTTCTCTAGCTCTTTCAATATTGCCCCTGTTTTGTCTTCCTTTTAATTTTGAAGTGGGGTCTTGCTACATTGACCAGGTTGGCCTCACATTTACTGTGTAGATTCCATTGCCTCTGTCTCCCAACTGCCAAGACTACAGATGTATGCCACCATGTGCAATTCTTGTGATTTATGCAGTGCAGGAAATGGAATCCAGGGATTGATTCATGCTCACAAGCAGTGTACCAACTGGGCTACACCCCCTACTCTCAAATGCATTTCTAATCTTCTCAAAGCTGCCTGCCACTCTCAAGGCTACTGTCCTGAGAACACCACTGTTCTCTGAAACTTTGCATCCCTACTTATTTTTTTTCAGTCCTTTAGATGTAACAGTTGTTGAGTTCTGCTAGTGATTTCCTGGTTTCTTTGTATTTCTTTGCAGGGCCTTGGTCTCCTTTAGGCCCTTATCTCTACATGTCTTCCAACAATGGCTTTGGTCTCTAAGTGTTTCTTACACCTCTATTTCTCTCTCTTCTTCAGTCTCTCAGGTATGGAGTTGCCAAGTGAATCTGCCTACATCACAGATTGGATCGTGTCACTGCCTAGCTATGAAAAGGTTTATGACTGCCCACACTCTACAAAGAAAGATGCAGACTCTTGATGGTACTTTGAGGGACTCTAAGAGGATGATTTTTTACATGGTAGACCAAGGCATGTGCAGAATAAGCTTGATTTGTGGTTAGGGAAGAGAGTGTCAGATTTCATGGGTTTTCCATCTTTAGTGGACCATCATTTCCATGGACCTTCAAATACTTTGTTGACCATTTAGGGTCCTGCATTGTGGATTCATTTTTTTTTAATGTATAGAATGCCAAGGTCCTTCCACAGCCACTATGCAAGTTCTAGCCAGCTTCCAAGAGCCTGTTCCATCGCAAGTCTTCTTTGAGACTATCTTAGCTCTCTATCACAGTGTTCCTTCACTTTTCTGAATCTGAATGTCTTTATAGCTTGCTTATTTATTTATTTGTTTGTTTGTTTATTACCAGGTATTGAACACAGGAGTTCTCACATGCTAGGCAATTGTTCTAGTACTGAGCTATATCTCCCAGCCTTTAAAAAAAAACTTTTTTTTTTTTATTTTGTGTCACAGTTCTGCTAACTTACCCAAGCTGGCATTCCACTCACTCTGTAAACTCAGGCAGGTTGAACTTGCGATTTTCTGGCCTGAGCTTTCTGAGAAGCTGAGATTACAGGCCTATACCATTAGGCTGAGTTTAGCATTTTATGTCTGTCTGTCCATATGTATGTATGTATGTATATATGTGTGTATGTGTGTATGCAAGGGAGAGAGAACAAGAGCACACACATTGAGGCCATATTTCAGCCCTTTGTGTGTCTATGGGTGTTTGTCCTACAGGTATGCCTGTGCACCACATATATGCCTGGTGCCTAGAACAACACACTAGATCCTCTAGAACTAGAAGTCACCATGAGGGTTCTGGGAATAAAACCCCCGGTGCTCTAGAAGAGTCCAGTGCTCTTGAATTCTGAACCACCTCTCCAGATCCTAGTTTCATGTTTCTAAGTCAGTCCTCAGTCTAGTTTTCAGTCATCAGTGACCTCTATTGGGATAGTCAATAAAGACCAAGGCTTGGCTGTGGGATGACAACATAAAAACTGTGATTCTCTGAGCCTATTATTAACTTTTGGAGAGGATTGTCCACAGAGGAGGCTGAGGAATTTGCCCCTGGCTCAAGCTCAGCATTATCAGGGTTTCATCTCCAATCAGTCCTCATTGTGGCAAATGCCTCTGAACCTGTCAATGAGGAATTGCCTTTGAATCCAAGTGACCACCCATCCAGAGTTTCCTCCTGGAACCCGGTGCCTAGGGGCTTTACTTAAGGTTCCATCCTAGGTTTCCCCTGAGCATCACACTTGATCTCCTAGCAAGTCTTGTCTATTTGGGGGCAGTTTCTCAGCTGTCAGGGCATTCCAAAGCAAGATTGCAGATGAATGTTTGGAAAGGCACTAATGATGGTGAAATGGGTTGCTTTGTAGGATCATTTGTCTTAAAGGCCAAAAGACATTTCTAACACAGAGAAATGCAACTTCTCTCCTTTCAGAGAAGTCTTTGCCTTCTTATTTGATCCATTTTCTCACAAGTTTATATCATTTTTCGTCATCCAGAAGAATTCCTTGGACATGCAATTTTTTTTATTTCCTTTACACCTTGATTGTAGCCCCTTCCATCCTCAACTCCTGTCCCACTCTCTCTTACTTCTATCCCTCCTGCCCTACTCCTCAGAAGAATGTGCCCCCTCACCAACCCACCCTAGCTCATTAAGTCACATCAGAATTGAGCACATCCTCTTCCACTGAGGCCAGTCAAGGCAGCACCGCTGGAGGGAAGTAACTGAAAAGCAAGCAGCAGAGTTCATATCAGAGACAGCACCTGCTCCCCTTACTAGGGAACTCACGTGAGGACTAAGCTGCTCATTGGCTCTATATGTGTTGAGGGCCTATGTCCAATCTATAAATGGTCCTTGGTTGGTGTTTTAGTCTTCATATGTTTGCTTTGGGCCCTGGTTAGTTGCTCTGCTGGTCTTCTTCTGGAGTTCCTGACCCCTCTGGGTCCTTCTATCTTTCCCCCGACTTTTCCACAAGGCTCCCCATGCTCTGCCTAATGTTTGGCTGTGAGTCTCAGAATCTGTTTCGATTAGCTGCTGAGTGGAGCCTCTCAAAGAACAATTATGCTAGGCTCTTCTCTGCAAGCAAAGCAGAGTATCATTAATAGTGTCAAGGGTTGGCTCTCTCCCATGGGGTGGGTCTCAGGTTGGACCAGGCATTGGTTGAACATTCCCTCAATCTCTATTCTAACTTTATCCCTGCACTTCTTATAGGGTAGATTTTTTGTCAAAGTTTTTGTGGGTGGTTTGGTGTTCCCTTCCCTCCACTAGAAGTCCTATCTAGCTAGAAGATGACTTCATTGGTCTCCATGATCCCTGCTACTAGGAGTCTTACTGGAGTCAACTGCACATCCTCCTAGGAGCCTACCCTTTCCTAGGTGTCCAGTTTGTCTCAGCGATAACCCCACCCATGGTTTCTCTTCTCTCTATAAACCTTCTCACCTCTGGCCCATACTTTCCCTACATCCGATCCCCACCCTCATTTCTCTCCTTTAAAAGTCTGTATTCTCGGTATGATCAATGCTCGTTTAGATGAACAAATGGGATGGACATTGAATGGAGGAGAAAACAAGCAATAGGACAGAAGCATACCAAAGAGGACCTCTGAAAGAATCAGTATAGCAATGTATCAAAGCAGATATTAAGACTCACAACCAAGCCTTCGGCAGAGGGCGGGAAATAATAATAAAAATAGGGGAAGTTAGTAAGACTTGGGGAGAACAAGAGCTCCACAAAGATCAAACTGAGCAGGGCACAGGGGTCTTATATGAGACAGTTTCTCCAACCAAGGACCATGTATGGATATGGCCTAGAACCCCCACTCAGATGTGGCCCATGGTAGCTTGGTGTCCAACTGAAGATCCTAGTAAGGGGAACAGGAACTGTTTCAGTCATGAACTGGATGGCTGGCTCTTTGACCCTCCCCCATATACTCCAGGGAGTAACAGCCTAGCTAGATCCCAGGGCAGGACATGGTAGCCAACCCTGAGGAGACAAGATGAGCTGGGGTTGGATGGAAGGGGAGGAGGTCCTCCCCTGTCGGTGGACTTGGAGGGGGAGGGGAGGAGATGAGGGAGGGATGGGGAGAGTGGGAGGGAATGAGGGAGGGTGCTATGCCTGGGATGCAAAGTACCTAACCTGTGATTGATATAAAAATAAATAAATAACATTTTTAAAAGAAACAAGTCTGTATTCAGCTATTTTCCTAGTTTCTGCCAACACTGCCTAAACACAGCAGAATTGATTTTTAGCTCTCCTATACTTCCATCCGCTAACAAAGCAGCAGGAGTCTTCAAGTACTTAAGTGTAATTTACTAGGGCGTTTGTTTCTTCCTTTCAGGGGAAAGAAACTATGCATTTCCTCGGTTTGCTTAGGTCATATCTGTTTTGACTTTGTCTTGTTTTGTTGTTACATTGAAGAATTATTCTGCCACCAAGCTTTCAAAAGGTAGAGGTCATGCTGGGTGTGATTACACAAGCCTGTAAATCTCAACACCAGGGAGGCAGAGTAGGGAGGATCAGAAATTCAAGACCTGCCTGGGCTGCATAAGACTTTGTCTCAGACAAACAAACAAATGCAAAACAATCTCAAAGAAAAAAAAAAAACCAAAGGATCTGGAGAGATAACAACACCAAAGAATGCTTGCTGCTCTTCCAGAGAGGATCAAGTTTTATTCCCAGGACCCACACTGGATGGCCTACAACTGCTTCTAATTCCAGTTCCATGGGATTTGATGCCTCCAAGGGCACCAAACTCATATACTCTTTTTGTCTCTCTTTCCCCTCTTTCTTTCACATACAAAGTTAAAATTAAAAGCAAAGCAAAACAAACAAACAAAAAACAAGTTTAGGCATGGGTGGCAGAAGGCATGCAGTGGCAAAGAAGGGCACACCAGACCAGTTTTGCTACCACCCTGGCCCAGATCAGGTGCCACTGAGTCTGTCCACCCCAACATGTACTCCATCCACTGTCGACTGGGATGTGTGGAGGAGCCACTCTGGCAGGACCAGGACCGCATTACATCATAGGGCTGATGCTAGGCTCACCTGCGGGTCCCCAGCATGGAGCTGCTGTTGCTTTCCCCTGAGCCGCTTGCTCTGCTGAGAGATTGAGAGCTCGGGCAGTGGTGCTGCCTGCACGCTACAGGCACAAAGGTAGACTATCCGCCCCTCTCCCCCAGTAAGCTGCAGGGTGGCAGACATCGGAGGGCAGGGAGGGTGTGGCATTGTGAGCACCTGTGGAGCCTACCCTGGGATGCCGCGTCTAGCCCTGGCATCACCTTGACTCTGGACAACAGCAGAATATCCAAGATGAGCATTGGCAGTGGTCTAATATTTACGGTGTGTCAGAAGCCAGAGACCTTGGACCAGACCAACGACTCGTAGCAGTGAATGTTTGCTTGTAAAAGGTTGTTCGGGAGAAAGGGCAGACTGTGTGCCATACTGCAGTTTCCAATGCCACTATGATGAACAAGTGTAGGCTGGAGAGGTGGGA
Organism: Pachyuromys duprasi; assembly: GCA_028658305.1. Lineage (NCBI taxonomy): Eukaryota > Metazoa > Chordata > Mammalia > Rodentia > Muridae > Pachyuromys > Pachyuromys duprasi. Next base: position 8,067,710 of record CM053742.1, read on the forward strand.
GGGATTGAGGAACAGAGTGATGCTGTGCAGTGGAGAGAGGTGGAATTTAGAGACTTGACAGCGGTGTCAGGTGTGAGAGAAGGCTACCTCTGACCAGGACCAGGGAGCACGTAGTTGCTGAGTAGGAATGAGAGGGTGGTGTGCGCAGCCCGGAGCTTGTGCAGACTCAGGCCCTGCCCCTCTTCGAATATGTTGCCCACCTACTATATCTCCCTGGCTGTGAGCAACGGCAAGATGGCCAAGCTGAAGAACACTTCGTTTTCTGGATTGGGCCTCCTTGAAAGACCTCCATGGTCTGTGCTGTCCCACCACCCAGGATCTGTGGTCCATGCTGCTAACTCCAGGCCAAAGTGAAGCCCAAGGTTTGTGTGAATGTCATGATCTGGGCTGCCGCTGGAGGCTAGGTTAACATCCATAGTCTGTGCTACTGCAGGGGGTCAAGTTAGTGTCCCTGGCCTGCTCTGCTGCCTGAGGCCATGTTAGTATCTGTGGCCTGTGCTGTGTCAGAGGGCTGTGCTGATGTCTGTAGTCTGCATTGCACCAGAGACGATGCTGAGGTCTACGGAACATGCTGATGTCAGAGGCCATGTAGATGTGGTGGTCCATGCTGTCACCAGAAATGATGTGGAAGTCTGTGATCTATGCTTCCACTAACTATAAAGGGCAAAGTGCAGTGGTATTGATGACAGCAGACTTACAGTTGAGAAAGAGTCATAGAACTCTTCTCTGACAATCCCTCCACCCTCCAAAAATAAAAATAAAAATAAAAACAACCTAGACAAAAAGACACCGAAGAGAACTCTTGAAGTGCTTGATGGCACATGCCCCTAACCCCAGCACTTAGGAGGCAGAGGCAGGTGGATCTCTGAGACTATGAAGCCAGCCTATGAAGCAAGCACAGGACAGCCAAGGCTACGCAGGGAAACTTTATCTTGAAAACCCAAAACCCGGGAGCCTGGGACAACACCGTGAGTGGGTGGAGGAGGAGTGGAGCCCAGTCTGTGGGAGCCCAGGCCCAAGTAATGCTGCTTCCCTTCAGCTGCGTTGGAGGCCTCCCTCCCCATTAAGTGCCTATTTGCATAGCGTAGTCCTCCCCTTTGTCAAGGGACAGTTCCATGAGTACCGGGAGAGCACAACTGGAGCGGCTTTCCTCACACAGAGTGTCTGCTTAGACGATACAACGGTCAAGTTTGAGATCTGGGACACAGCTGGACAGGAACGACATCACAGACTGGCTCCAATGTACTACCGGGGTGCCCAAGCGGCCATTGTGATCTATGGCATTACAACACAGATACATTTGCATGGACTGGGGGAGGGGCACAGGAGAAGAAGAGGGAGTGAGGGGGAGGGAGGGTAGGGTGGAGGGGGCTGCAGCTGGGATACAAAGTGAATAAACTGTAAATAATATAAAAAAGAAAAAATGATCTTTGTACCCATTAAAAAAAAATAAAAGAATTCGGTGAAGGAGTTACAGAGGCAAGCCAGCCCCAACATCGTCATTGTGCTGGCAGCTAACAAGGCAGACCTGGTCAGCAAGAGAGCCCTGGAGTTTCAGGAAGCACAAGCCTACGCAGACGACAACAGTTTGCAGTTCACGGAGACGCCCGCGAAGATTGCAGCGAACCTGAATGACATTTTCATGGCAATAGCTGAGAAGCTTCCCAAGAATGACCCCCAGAATGCAGCTGGTGCTCCAGGGCGGAACGGAGTTGTGGATCCGCAGGAGAGCAACCCAGCCAGCCAGCCGGAGCCAGTGCTGCAGTAACTGAGCCGCCCTCACCTGCAATGGCCCCCAGTCCTGCATCAGAATAACCCGACTGGAATCCACTCTAACCAATCGCACTTAACGACTCCACTGGGGACAGGGGTAGGGCCCATTGCGAGGTCTCCGCATAACCTGGATCCTAGGCTGGAGGGAGTTAGTCCACCTGCACCTTTCTGTACAAGTACTAATTCAATTTTAAGTCTTAAAGAAAAAAAGAAAGAAAGAAAAAGAAAACCCAAAAAATCAGAGAGAGAGAGAGGGAGGGAGAGAGTGTTCTTAAATTTTTTTTGATAAGGGTGCTGAAGTGTAGCTGTCCACAATTATGGCTTCTGGCAGGGGTGTGGGCACGGCTGTGGGTGTGGAAAGTTTTGATTTTCTTTAAAGGCCTGGCCACAGGGAGTTTGACCATGCTCCAGTGAGTATATGGACAACACAAATTGGACTTGTGGGTTTTTGTTTTGTTTTGTTCTTTTTTCCTTTCCTCCTTTTTGTTTTGGGTGGGGGGACCTGGGAGAACTGGGAAGTGAAAGTGATTAGGGCGTATTATGTGAAATTCATAAATAATGAATAAAAATATTATGTTGGAAAAAAATCTCTGTGAGTTCAAGGTCATCCTGGCACACCCAGTGAGTTCCAAGACAGCCACGACTACGTAAACTCTCTCTTTAAAAAAAAAATAACCTTTGGGACAAAATGTAGCAACATAAAAATATGACAAAGATTTAAATTGTGATATACATCACAAAGCTCATCCTTCTGAGAAATCGTAAAAAAGTACACCATATAAAAACATCTTTAAAAAAATAAAGCAACAAAGGAAACAGAGGCTTGCTACCAAGCCTGATGACCCGAGTTCCAACCCTTGCACCCACATGCTGGAAGAAAACCAACTTCCATAAATTGTTCTCTGACCTCTACACATACAGTGTGGCATGGATGTGCCCCTACATATGATGTTCACACTAAAATAAATACATGCATAAAAGAGTAATAATAAAAGCTTCAGATTAGCTAAGATGATATTGCCTATTTCCTGAGCTAGTACATACCCAACAAGGCTTTCTGTGATGTTAGTTTCTCTGCTGCAAGGTACACTCTTCAATATCGACCAGCTGGAGGGGAGACTCATTCAAAGTTTCTTTCTAGTTGACCTACACTGCCATCTAGTGTCTAAAATGGGCAAATGCTTAAGCACAAAAAATGGCTTTATACCCACTTGGAATTCCAAACTTAGGGAGTGGAGGCAGAAGAATCAGAAGTTCAAGGTCATTTTCCCCTACATATTGAGCTGAGATCAACCTGGCTCATTTAACACCTTGTATAAACAAGCAAACAAACAAAGCCCAAGAACAGAACTGTGTCCTTAGTGGTGCAGTGCATCCTTATAACCCTGGCTCTGAGAAAGTAGAGAAATCAGGCCCCCTGGGGATTGTTGGTAATCCACTGTAGATGAACACATGAGCTCCAAGTTCAGTGAGAGACCTTGTCTTAAAATACAAGATGGCAAAGGGTTGAGGAGACACTGATGTTGACCTCCTGTTTACAGACACAAACACACAAATGCACATGTACCAGCATATACCCAAACACACATATAAGCATACACACACATACACACTGAGGAATAAATTTCTGGAGACAGGGTATCTGATGCATATGCCTATAATCCTAGACCTCAGGGATTCAGAGTCTAGATATTGAGTTCAAGGCTCAAGGCCAGCCTGGTCTACATGAGACTCTGTCTCAAAAATAAACAAGAGCCAAAAAGAATAATTTTCTGTTTTAAAGTCACAAAATTTGTGATAGCTAGTTACAATAGTTTTTTGGAAAAAAAACCAAATATGTTATTATTTAGAAGTCCTACCTACTGCTATGTAGTCCATGACACACAACACCAAAGATGTAGAGAGAGGGAAGTAATTGAGCAACCAGAGTTTTTCATTCCTCCTGACCTTTCCAACCCCCCCCCCAAAAATATCTTATATTGCGTAAATTTGGGTATTCACTTTCTTCCTTTGCAAGCTAAAGGGGTACAAGAGCTTAGCAGAAAATCTGATGTAAAAGTTTTTTTTAAATTTATAGGGGGCCGGAAAGATGGATCAGTCATCGATTTCCAGGCAAGTGAGAGTTTGGACCTCCAGCACCCATGCAAATTCTGAGCAGGCACTCAGATTCCCAGGGCAAGCAGACTAGCTAGATGAACTGAACTGGTGAGCTCTAGGTTCAAGAGAGATCCCGTTTCAATAAATAAGGTAGAGAGGGATCATGGTAAATGCCTGATGTCAACATCTGACCTCCACATGCACATTTACACAGGGGCACACACACCTCTATGCATCCATACAGGCCCATACACATGAAAACATGCAGATAGGCATATATACAGCATACATTTAAATATACTACTCTTAATAATGAGATTATTTCTTGTCTTGTTTTTGAGACAGGTTCTCAGACTGTAGCACTGGCTAGCCTGAAAATCAATACGAAGCCTCCAATTTGTGTTGATCATTTTGTTTCTAAGTATTGAGATTACAAGAGCATGTGCTTTGGGTTATTATTAGTAGTAGTAGTAGTAATTACTTTATCTGAACATTGTAATAGAGGCAAAAACCTTTTTTTCTGAAAAAGGAAGCCATGCTTCCTACCGGTGACATTATCTTCCATTGCCTACCCCCTTCACAAAAGTAAAACAATTTTCAACTGCATTAGGACGCTAATTTGGGGTCTCTCTCTTTTCCTACATTCCTTCTCAAAATGCTTCTTTGCCAATTTACTTTTTAATCAGCTCCAAATTTGGTTAGATTGAGAACATTGCTAGGAAAATCCTCAATGGAATAAATACTCATCTAAAGCCATGTATTTAAACCTCAGTTTTGGGATCCTGTTTCACATATGTAATTAAAGTTGATACCCACTTGAATTCTCACTGGGTAGAGTCTCTGCAGGCTAATTTCGTTTGTGGGTCCCATTTAAATTCATTATTAATTACACATACCATTTAATTATGACTCCTACTTCGTGGTTTTTCCCCTACCCTGTATGCTCTGAATTTAAAGTCAGACTTGATAGTGATTTCTCTCTCTGTTCATGCTACTTATGTTTCCTGGGATTTGGACTAGGCTGGATTTGAAGTCCCTAAGTACACTTTGAATTTCTGATCCTCTTGCCTCAACAAATATGCAACATTATGCCATGTTTGTGATCTCTCTAGGGCTTCATACATGCTGGAAAGGCACTCTACCAACTGTGCTTCACACATGCTGGAAAGGCACTCTACCAACTGTGCTGTCTCCAGTCTCTATGTTTTTCTTTGTTGTAGAAAATTGGGTTTGTATCTTGAAATTCATTTTGTCTGGAAAACTCTTTAAAAAAAACTTATATTTTATAGTCTGTTGTTCTCTCTGTCTCTGTGTATGTGTGTGTGTGTGTTTGAGCGCTATAGCATATTTATGGAGGTCAGAGAACACCTTAGGAGAGAATAAGTTTTTTCCTTCCACCATGTGGCTCCTGCAATAGGGGACTAGATCTTAGGTCATCAAACTTTGCAGCAAGTGTCTTTCCTGCCGAGTCATTTCACTGGCCTTGTCTGGGGGGGACTCTTTCTTGCAAATGTTGCCCCCATTCATGTGACTCTGTAGCTCTAGCGACTCCTCTCTTACCAGGCCATCCAATCTGAGTTTGAGGGCAAAAACTGTTGAAGTACAGGCACTACTGTACGCTGTACAGAGAACAGGCCAGATGATACAGCTTTAAAGACAGCAGCTCCTCTGGCGCCACACTACTGAATCCCGTGTGGTGATGCTGAAGATAGAAGTGGACTTACATTTTTTGTCATGGCTTCCCACTAACAGCTTCATATTTGAGTGAATGTCAAAATCTCTGAAGCTTAAAAACACTGATTTCACACTAACTGAACACCTTTCAAATGGTCAAGACCATGTGATACACTGACACAGAAGGTGGTTTACTAGAGGCATAAACCCAGCAGAAGCTAGAACAGACAAACATAGAGGGGACTATTGCCATGTATCTAACATATTGACACCACATGACACCATACAAGTGAAGTCCCTGTATGTTTGAACTGTCTGGGATGTGAGATTTGCAATGTTTGAATCTATGACACACGTTCTCATATATTTCAGGCTGGTCTTGAACTTATTTTGGAATGAACTCCTGATCCTCTTACCTTGACATTCCCAGGGCTAGAATTAAAGGTACATGCCACCATGACCAGTTTGTGCAGAGCTGGGGATGAAGCCCAGAGCTTTGTGAGCTTTGCCAGGTATGCACTGAGCTTCAGGCCCAGCCCAAGTTTGTAAATCCTTTTCATTAAAAAAATTATTTTTTATTTGTATGTATGTGTCTGAGTGGTATAGTGAGAATTTTGGAGTTTTGGTTTTAAAAACAAACAAACAAACAAACACAGAAGCGTTATGGGAATCAGTTTGTTTAATTCCAGGCGTGAGGATATGAGCAGGTGACTATGACTTGTTTACTGCTCTAGCAGTGTAGTGATTTTGCCAGCTGCAGATAGTTTCTGTGGATCTGTGATGTTTGAGATTCTGGGGACTTTTCAGGGGCTATATAAATGCTAGGGCTCTGAGAAGCAAGTTGTTGCTGGTTGGTGGTTGGATGCCATTGGTTGCCATTTGTTGAGTAATCATGCACAAAGAAGGAACTAGTAGTAGTTGTAGGAAAGGAGGAGGAAAAGAAGAAATTAGATATCTTGGTGGCAAACAACAAACTTGCCCCCAAAAGCTCAACACCTCTAATCAGTAGGAAGTAACCTTATGATAACAGAAAGGGGAGAAGAAAAGTGGTAGAGAAGGGTGGAGAAAAAAGAACCTGTAAAGTAGCGAAGACCAACTACAGAGTGGGTCTATACTATACTGTGTGTGAGAGAGAGCAAAGAGGCCAGAAAGAGGGCCTCAGAATCCCTGGAGCTAGAGTTACAAGCAGTTGAGAGCCAAGCATAGTGGGTGCTGGAAACTGAACTTGGTTTTCAGGAAAAGCAGAAAGTATTCTTAGCCACTGAGCCATCTTTTCTGTCCCGGATTCTGAAACTTGATGCCCTTAAATTCCTGGATATTGAGGCTGCAGCACGACTTTTAATCTACATCCAGAAGAACATCATTTATCTTCTGTGCCTGATTTTGATTTCTTTGTTAGTGTCTCTAAACTAGAAATACAATTAACTTTTAAAGCAGCAGTTCTCAGAGCCCTTAGAGTTGGAGTTTCAGGTAGTTGTGAGTCACCTGGGAACTGAACTTGGGTCTCCTGGAGGAGCAGCAAGTGCTCTTAACTGCTAAATCATCTGTCTAACCCAGTGGTTCTCAACCCTTTGGGGTGGTCAAAAGACCATTTCATGGCGTTTGCCTGAGACCACTGGAAAGCACTGATATTTACATTACTATTCATAACAGCAGCAAATTATAGTTAGCAACAAGAATAACTTTTTGGTTTGGGGTCACCACAACATGAGGAATTGTGTTGAAGGTCACAGCATTAGGAAGGCTGAGAATCACTGTTTTAAACCTAACCAACTGCTCAGAGTCAGAGACTTGATATGCAGCAGGTGTTGGGGAAGGTCTTGGATGCTCACTAGACCCTCCCACGGTACAAGGGTTGCTTTAGAGATGAGACAAAGGTTTATTTGCAGTAGAAAATTCAAAGCAATAGAAGGAGGCAGGTTATAAGATACAGTGAAAAATATTTTTGCTTAAATTATTACTGTAGGCCACACTTAGCAATTACAATTAAACTTCATTAATGACTACATGAGTAACGCTGAGTTTGTCATTGAGCTGAAGTGCACCTTTGCATTCTGTATAATGAAAAGGTCTGTTCCACAAATTACTAGTGTAGACAAGATTATTGAGGGGAGTTGTTTTCAATCCTTTCAGAGGCAACAATTTACATATCACATGGAAACACTTGATATAAATATAAGCACTCAGTATACTGGTAGAATCTTATCTGCTAAAATGGGTTCCACAGACTGATTTTTAGCTCACTTTCCATTGCTCTGTGTTCTTAAAAACATGAACATTGGCATCAAGTAAAAAATATTCTGGGGCTGGAGACATGGCTCGGCAGTTAAGAACATGGGTTATTCTTCCAGCGGGTCAAATCCCAGAACTGAAATGGCAGCTCACAACCATGTTGCTTCAGTCAACAGGGAACGTTGTGTCTTCCTCTGGCCTCCTCAAACACCAGGCAAGCACATGGTACATAGGCATAAATTCGGGCAAGATGTTTATACACTTAAAAAGAAAACCAAATAAGTGTAAAAATCCCTCTTGTTATATTAGCAAATATATCATCACCCTATTGGGCTTGGCTATTTCTGATAATAGAACAATAATAGCAGCCTAGCCTAGCCATCTCATGCTTTTTTGTTGTTAATTTTTTTTATACCACGTGGCCTAGGCTAGCCTAGAACTTGCAGCAATCCTCTGTCTCAGTCCCCTGAGTACTAGGGATAAGTTTCATCACGCCTGGCTTCAAGACATCTCATTTCATGAATGAGTAAATTCTGGTTCATAATGAGGGATGGGGAGATGGCTTCATTGGTGAAGTTCTTGTCACAAAAGCCTGATGTTCTTCTGCTGTACAGATCAAGGGAGTGTACAGAAGAAGGTTTATTGCGTCTTACAGTTCCAGAGGTAGAGTCCATGACCCATGTCAGGGTACATGGCAGCAGCCAGGCAGGTGTGGTGCTGGAGCAGCAGCTAAGAGCTCACATCTTGATACAAAATCCACGATCCAGAAAGAGATGTGTGTGTGTGTGTGTGTGTGTGTGTGAGAGAGAGAGAGAGAGAGAGAGAGAGAGAGAGAGAGAGAGAGAGAGAGAGAGAGAGAGAGAGAGAGAGAGAGAGAGAGAGGGCACAAACTGGGAATCACTTGGGCTTTTGAAATCACAAAGTCCACCCCCAGTGACACAATCCCTCTAACATGGCCACAACTCCTGACTCTTCCCAAACAGTTCCAATGGGGGACCGATGCAGTAAAAAGTTTTGGTGTCTTTAAAAACTCAATTATGTGATGTAAACATGTTTTTGTTTTGATCCCAGGTGTGGGATGTGGGGCTGATTCAGATGGTCCACAGCAGCAGACTATTTGCCTTATGTGGGCTCTGAGAGGGGCTCTGTACCAGCTCCAGATAATTTGAATCTGAGGACTCTGGAGAGGGAATAAATGCCAGAGCCCAGAGAGAAAGAAAGGGGGCTCTGAGAAAAAAAAAGGATGCTGTTGCTCCCTCCTGCTGCTTCTGGATGTAGTTTTATGAGAAGTTGGAGGTAGCCTGAAATGAAGATTGGAGTTGCCCTAAGAAACTGCACCCCTGAGCAGCAGGTAGTAACTAAAGAGAACTATTCCTTCTCTCCCCATTAACCTTTTTTCTCTCCTACCTGGTGTTTGAGTGTTGGAAGGGATTGGGGTGGAGAAGGGACGTAGAGGTTTAAGAAACCAAATAAAATAGAGTTTAAAAAGTAGTGCCGAAACGATCATCCTAAGTGAGGTATCCCAAAAGCAGAAAGAAACATATGGTATATTCTCACTTATATAGACCTATAGGATAGGAAGGTCATGCTGAAATCTACCTAGGGAGGATATACAGGAAGGAGGACCCAGGTGGGTATGATCAATGCTCATTTGGATGAACAAATGGGATGGACATTGAGTGGAGGAGAAAACAAGCAACAAGACAGGAGCATGCCAAGGAGGACCTCTGGGGGGCGTCAACGTAGCGATGTATCAGAGCAGATATTAAGACTCGCGATCAAGCCTTTGGCAGAGGGTGAGAAGTGATGATAGAAATGGAGGAGGTTGTTGAGACTTGGGGAGAACAAGAGCTCTACAAAGACCAAACTGAACAGGGCACAGGGGTCTTGTATGAGACGGTTTCTACAACCAAGGACCACGTGTGGATGTGGCCTGGAACCCTGCTCAGATGGGGCCCATGATAGCTCGGTGTCAGACTGAAGACGCTAGTGAGGGAAACAGGGACTGTTTCAGTCATGAACTTGATGGCTGACTCTTTGACCCTCCCCCATACAAGCTGGGGAGTGACAGACTGGCTAGATCCCAGTGGAAGACATTGCAGCCAGCCCTGAGGAGACAGGAAGAGCTGGGGTTGGATGGAAGGGGAGGAGGTCCTCCCCCATTGGGTAGACTTGGAGGGGGCGGGGAGGAGATAAGGGAGGGAGGGGGAGGGTGGGAGGGAATTTGGGAGGGGACTATGCTTGGGATGCAAAGTACCTAACCTGTGATTGATACAAAAATAAATTAATTAATTAAAAAAAGTAGTGCCAACAGACCAATTCAAATATATGAGCCTATGAAACTACCCCACATGAGGATATGAGTTGGAATCCCCCAACCCATGTTTAAAAAAAATCTAGGCATGTCAGTTTTCCTGAACTTTCAAAATGGAGACAACAGAATCCCTTGAAATTGTTGGCCAACCAGCCTAGTGAAATCTGCAGGTTTAATATTTAATGAGAGACCCTGTCTCAAAAAAATAAGATGAACAATAGAGGAAGACTTCTGGTATTAGCTTCTGGATTTCATATGTGTGCACACACCTCTTCATGCCCACCTGCACATATGTATGCACACACAAATGTGTATACTCATAATCAGTACCCCCACCTTGCTTGGTACAATGGTTTGGAGAAATATAGTATTTGGTAGGTAACTGCACTTTGAATGCCTCACATTAGTAAGCAATATAATGTCTGTCATCCCTTTCTTGATGGGCTAGTTGGATCCACATGTGAACACTCCACTTCATTCTTTGTAGAGATGTTCATCCTTTATGCACAGTGACAAAGAAGTTCAGTGATATTAACACCATGATACTGTCTCGTACCATGGCAAACATTTTTCCAATTTTTTTTTATCCCTTGAAAATGATAGTAATAGTTATGAACTCTCAATTTAGACCAAACTGGCCTTTAGCTCACAGAGATCTACCTGCCTCTACTTTCCAAATGCTGGGATTAAAGGTGTACATCACTTTGCCCAGTTCCCTTGATGATTATTATGAACTGTATCATTTATTTCATTAGGATTTTATAGTTCCACTCTTCCTGTTGTCCTTATTAGCCAAATTTCTTATTTAGAAAACCTTTATCCATCAACTAAGACTATTTGGCAATCCTAAAACAGTCTACAATTATTTTTTTTTGTAACAGGAACAATTTTTATTCTGAAAATATCTAATTTCCATACTAATGAAAAAGTATTTGGACATTCATTAGATGTCCCATCAGATTCCAAATCCATGCCAATATCAATTCCACGTGGTTTTTTATTTGTTTGTTTTCGAGACAGGGTTTCTTTGTGTAGCCCTGGCTATCCTGGAACTTGCTCTATAGATCAGGCTAGCCTTGAACTTAAAAGATCTGCCTGCCTCTGCCTCCTGAGTGCTAGGACTAAAGATGTGTGCCACCACTGTCCAGATCATGATGTATTTTCAAAAACAGTTTTCATTCTGTCTGCCAACCTTCCCCCCTAGCCATGCCTGATCCTTACCCCTTTCCCCTTCTTATCTCTCTATTTCCCACCATCCATCTACTTCAGATGGTTGTCTTATTTCCCTTTCTGAATGAGATTTAAGCATCCTTCCGTGGGCCTCCATGTTTCTTGGCATTTTGGGGCCTGTGGATTGTAGCAGAGTTATCCTGTATTTTATGCACTCATTTATGTGCTTATAATTGAGTACATACCATGTCTTTCTGGGTCTGGGTTACCTCACTCAGGATGATCTTTTCAAGTTCTATCCAGTTGCCTGAAATTTTCATGATTTCCTTGTTTTTAATAGCTGAGTAGTAGTCTATTGTATAAATGTACCACAATTTCTTTATCCGTTCTTCAGTTAAGGGACATCTAGGTTGTTTCCAGTTTCTGACTATTATGAATAAAGCTGCTATGAACATAGTTGAGCAAGTGCCCTTGTGGTATGATGGAACATCTTTCAGATGTATACCCAGGAATGGTAACAAATTTCTGAGAAAGCACCAGATTGATTTCCAAAGTGGTTGTATACATTTGCACTCCTACCAGCAATAAAGGAGTGTTCCCCTTGCTCCATAAAAGGAATAGAAATTGGTGGGGTCATCTCTGGGTTGGGGAAGGCTTTTAGGAGTCTTTGGGAGTGACCTTAGCTGAGACTTCTACCAGTTGGAGATGGTGCCTAAAGAGGACACGTCCTGTAGCCAGGGAGGCCTTCCAGTGGAGGAAGGAGTACATCAACCCACCCACAAAATCTTTGAACCAAAATTTGTCCTGCTTCCAAAAAGTATAGGAACAAAGATGAAGCAGAGACTGAGGGAATGCCCAACCAATGACTGGCCCAACTTCAGACCCATTCCATAGGAGAGAGTCAATCCCTGACACTATTAATGACACTCTGCCATGCTTGTAGACAGGAGCCTAGCATAACTGTCTTCTGAGAGGCTTCATCCAGCAGCTGATGGAAACAAATGCAGAGACCCACAGACAAACAATAGGCAGAGCTTAGGGAGTCTTGTCTAAGAGTGGGAAGAAGGATACAGGGAGGTGGAAGGTGGGGAGTTTTGTGGAAGAGTTGGGGGGGTTGAGGAATTCAGAGGTGTCAAGGACACCACAAGAAGACCTATAGAACCAACTAACCTGGGCACATGGGGGGCTCACAGAGACTGAACCACCAACGAAAGAGCATGCATGGGCTGTACCTAGACTCCCTACACATATGTAACAGATGTGCAGCCTGGTCAACATATGAGTCCTCTAACAATGTGAGAAAGGGCTGTCTCTGACTCTGTTGCTTGTCTTTGGATCCATTCCCCATAGCTGGGCTGCCTTGTCTGGCCTCAGTGGGAGACTATGCCTTCCACCCTGCTGCAACTTGAGGTGCCAGAGTGGATTGGTAACCCTTGAGAGCCTCCCCTTTCCTAATGATAAAGGCATGGGGAAATGTGGGAGGGGTGTGATGGTGGGACTGAGAGGAGAGGCAGGAGCAGGGCTGAGATCAGGCAGTGAAGTGAATGTTTAAAAAGTTATAAAATATTTTTCTCCCCTCAGTAATTTATTAGGATGGAGTGACTTCTATCATTTTCTCATTTTTCTTTCATTTTCTTTTCTTTCCCTTCCTTGGGCCTCCATGTTTCTTATATTCTTTTTATATATTTTCTTGATAGATTCCATTTACCAAAGTTAAATCAAGATCAGGTAAATAAATTAAATAGTCCTATATCCCCCAAGGAAATAAAAGCAGTTATCAAAAGTTATCCCTTCCAAAAAATAAAAAATAAAAGTCCAGAGCCAGATAGTTTCAGAATTCTACCAGTCTTTCAAAGAGCTAACTCCAATCCTATTCAAACTATTCCTCAAAATAGAAACAGAAGGAACATTACCAAACTCATTCTATGAGGCCAGTCACCTTGAAACCTAAATCACACAAAGACCCAACAAAAAAGAGAACTTCAGACCTATCTTTCTTATGAACATTGACACAAAAATACTCAATAAAATATTCACAAACTAAATCCAAGAACACATCAAAGATACCATCCACCATAACCAAGTATGCAGGGGTGGTTCAGTATACGGAAATCCATCAATATAATCCACCACATAAACTGAAGGAAAAAAAAAAAGCACATGATGATCTCCTTAGTAGCTGAAAAAGCATTTGACAAAATCCAACACCAGTTCATGTTTAAAATTTTGGAGAGATCAGGGATACAAGGCGCATACCTAAACATAGGAAAGACAATATACAGCAAGCCTATAGCCAACATCAAACTAAACAGAGAGAAACTTAAATCAATCCTACTGAAATGAGGGACAAGTGAAGGCTGCCCACTCTCTTCATATCTCTTCAGCAATAGTACTTTAAGTCCTAGCTAGAGCAATAAGATAATTAAAGGAAATCAAGGGGATACAAGTTGGAAAGAAAGAAGTCAAAGTATCACTATTTGCAGATGATATGATACTGTACATGGGTAACTCCAAAAATTTTACCAGAGAACTCCTTCACCTAATAAACACCTTCTGCAAAGTGGCTGGATACAAAATTAACTAAAAAAAATTAGTAGCCCTCCTGTATACTAAAGACAAAAGGGCCGAGAAAGAAATCAGGGAAACAACACCCTTCACAATAGCCACTAATAATACAAAGTACCTTGGTGTGACTCTAACCAAGGAAGCAAAAGACTTGGATGAAAAAAAGCTTCAAGTCTCTGAAGAAAGAAGTTGAAAAAGATATCAGAAGATGGAAAGATAGCCCATGCTCATGATCAGTAGGATTAACATAGTGAAAATGACCTTCCTACCAAAAGCTATTTACAGATTCAATGCAGTTCCCATCAAAATACCAACACAATTCTTTACAGAACTTGAAAGAACAATTCTCATTTTCATATGGAAAAATAAACAAAACGAAACAAAACAAAACAACCCAGAATTGCTAAAACAATCCTGTACAATAAAAGATCTTTTGGAGGTTTCTCTGTACTATAAAGCAACAGTAATAAAAAATGGCATGGTACTGGCATAGAAACAGACTGGTGGAATCAAATTGAAGACCATAAATAAAGCCACACACCTAAAGATACTTGATTTTTGACAGGGAAGGCAAAAAACACAATGGAAAAAAAGATAGCATCTTCAACAAATGGTGTTGGTCTAACTAGATGTCTACATGTAGAAAAATGCAAATAGATCCATATTTCTCACCCTGAACAAAATTAAAGCCCAAGTGGATCAAAGAGCTCAACATAAAACCAGACATACTAAATCTATTACAAGAAAAAGTGGGGAAGAGCCTGGAACTCATTGGCACAGGAGACAACTTCCTGAGCAGAACACCAACAGCACAGGCTCTAAGATCAACAATGAATAAATGGGACCTCATAAAACTGAAAAGCTTCTGTAAAGCAAAAGACACTGTTGTCAGAACAAAATGACTACCTAAAGATTGGGAAAGGATCTTCACCAACCCTATATCTGACAGCAGGCTAATATCTAGAATATATAAAGAACTCAAGAACGTAAACACCAACAAACCAATTGAAAATGGGGTATAGAGCTAAACAGAGAATTCTCAATAGAGGAATATCAAATGGCAGAGAAACACTTAAAGAATTGTTCAACATCCTTACTCATCAGGGAAATGCAAATCAAAACTACCTTTACACCCATCAGAATGGCCAAGATCAAAAACTCAAGTGACACCACATGCTGGAGAGGATGTGGAGAAAGAGGAACCCTCCTCCACTGCTGGTGGGAATGTAAATTTGTACAACCACTCTGGAAATCAATCTGCCGCTTCCTCAAGATCCAGCTATACCACTCCTAGGCATATACCAAAAATATGCTCTTCTATACAACAAGGACATTTGCTCAACCTTGTTCATAGCAGCTTTATTTGTAATAGCCAGAATCTGCAACAACCTAGATGTCCCTCAACTGAGGAATGGATACAGAAATTGTGGTACATTTACACAGTGTAATACTACTCAGCAACTAAAAACAAAGAAATCATGAAATTTGTAGGCAAATGGATGGAACTAGAAAAGGTCATCCTGAGTGAGGTATCCCAGAGGCATAAAGACACACAGGGTATATGCTCACTTATAAGTGGATATTAGGATATAGGATAAATATAGGATTAGCATACTAAAATCTGTAGTCCTAAAGAAGCTAAACAAGGAGGAGCCTAAGGAAGATGCTTAATCCTCATTCAGAAAGGCAAATAGAATATAAATTGCAACTGGGAAAAGACAGGAAACAGGACAGGAGCCTACTACAGAGAGCCTCTGAAAGACTCTACCCAGCAGGGTATCAAAGCAGATGCTTAGACTCATAGCTAATCTTTTGGCAGAGTGTAGGGAATCTTATGAAAGAAGGGGGAGATAGAAAGACCTGGAGGGGACAGGAGCTCGAGAAGACCATTAGAGAAAAAACAAAACAAAACAAAACCCTGGGCCCCAGAGGCCTACAGAGACTGATACTCCAACCAAGGACCATGCATGGAGATAACCTAGAACCCCTGCACAGATGTAACCCATGGCAGTTCAGGGTCCAAGTGGGTTCCCTAGTAAGGGGAATAGGGACTGTCTCTGACATGAACTCAGTGGCTGGTTCTTTGTTTACCTGCCCCTGGAGGGGGCTGCAGCCTTGCTAAACTACAGAGAAACATGCTGCTGCCAGTCTGTTTAAGACCTGATAGGCTCAGATAGATGTGATAGGGTCAGATACAAGGGGAAGTGGACCTTCCCTATCAGTGGACTAGGGGAGGGGCTTCAGGGTAGAAGAGGGAGGGAGTGTAGGACTGGGAGGAAACAAGAGAGGGGACTACAGCCAGGATAAAAAGTGAATAAACTGCAATAAATAATAAACATAATGTTGGGATCCGTAAGCAGGCATTTCTACAGCCAGCCTTAGGGATCCTGACAAAGAGCTACCCGAAGACCACCCACTGATCACCTGGAACCACCTGCACATGCTCTGGGTCACCTTATAAGAACTCTCCCTCTCCCCCTCTCCCCCTCTCCCCCTCTCCTTCTCCCTCTCCCTCTCTTCCACCTTGTCCAGAGACTGTCTGTGGGACCCTTTCCCCTTCCCTTTCCCTAGTAAACCTCCCACGTGGAACCGGTCGTGTGGCATAATTTGTGAAACCGCCGCGCAACCTTTATTCTGCACGATTTCTAACACATATATAATTTTTTTAAAGTTAAAAAAATATTTTTCTTCCCTAAGTTCTTTATTAGGATAGAGTGACTTCAATCCTCTTCTCAATTTCCTTTCCTCTTCCTTTCTTTCCCTTTCTTTTATTTTTAAAACACTTTATTTATTGCCTTGGGGGGGCACATTTTTGGACACGTGGAGGTCAAAGGACAATTTGTGAAATTCAGTTCTTTCCTACTCCAGCGGTTCTGGGTATCGGGCCTTTTGACGAGTACCTTTTCCCTCTCTGAAACCTTGGTATTTGCCACTACATTTTAAAGACTTGTTGTGTAAGTCTTCCTGCTTTGGTCTTCTGAATATTTGGAGATTACAGGCATGAGCTATGGAATCTGGCCCTTCCTCAGTTTTCTTTATTGCAAATTCCAGTTGCTCTACCGAGAAACAATCCCAGTGTTCCTCTGAGAGGCTTAACTTTATTCTTCCATGCAAAGGTTACCTGCTGAACTTCCATTCAAAACTTTGAGCTAGGGGACTGGAGAGAGATATCTTAGCTGTTAAGAGTGTTTGTGGCTCTTTCCAAAGGAACTGAATTTGGTTCCTAGCACCCACATCCTCTGACTTACTCTGTAGACAGACCAGGCTGACCTGGAGCTCATAAGGATCTGCTTGTCCTGCCTGCTGAGTGCTGGAATTAGAGAAATGTACTACCATGCCTAGTACACTCTAGGCACGTGCGTGCGTGCGTGCGTGCGTGCGTGCGTGCGTGTGCGTGCGTGTGTGTGTGTGTGTGTGTGTGTGTGTGTGTGTGTGTGTGTGTTTACAGGAAAGATGATGATTGCTCTGATTGTTCACAAATTTAGAAATCTTTTTCCCATTATGGTGGGGAACAGAGCTATTCAATTTACAGCAGCTAGGAAGCCAGACTTTTATCGTTTGACAGTTCAAAACATTGAAAATACCTGGTTTTTAGCATTGTTGACAAGGCATCTGCGAAAGCAGTTATTGTGAATTTGAAAACTATCTTTTCTCCCCTCTGGTTGTTGTTCAGATTTTTTTTTTTTTTTTTTTTGCTTTCTGGGGATTTACTAATGATACAGTTGGGACTGACTTTCTTTTTATTTACACTTCTTCGGGATATTACTTTGCCTTTGTTTTTTTTGTTTGTTTGTTTTGTTTTTTGTTTTTGTTTTTGTTTTTGTTTTGTTTTATCTGCTGCTGTGATAAATTACCCTGACGGATGCAAACTTACTTGAGAAAGGCTTATATTGTCTCACAGGTTAAGGTCAGGAAATTATAGCAGCAAGGGCTTACAAAAGGCAGTCAGATTACATTCTTATTCAAAAAGAGGGTATAGATGGGTATAGATGGATAAATGCGCTCAGCTCACTTGCTCCAGATCCCTGCCACATTGGTTATGCTTTTATTTTCATAATATTTTCATTAACTACTTAGAAATTTCTTGAGTACATGCTCTTCCCAGGTCTGCCCCCCCCCTTTTGGGGAGGTGCTACCCATAGGTAGGTCGTCCTGGGGTATATAAAAAAGCAACAAGAACAAGCCCAGAGGAGCAAGTTCTTCCATGGCCTCTGCTCCAGTTCTTGCCTTAAATTCCTGCCCTGACTTTTCTTGATGATGGACTGTAATCTTGAAAGTGAAATCCATCTTTTCCTCCCTAAATTGCTTTTGGTCATGGTGTTTATCACGGCAATAGAATCCTAAGACACCTTTGTTGATGAGGGTTTTTTTGGGGGGGGGCTACTTTATTTGGGTTCTTATATCTCTACCTCCCTTCCAACTCCCAACACTAAGTAGAAGGTTAGAGGTAAAAGTAGACTTCTATAGGTTACTTCCTGCTGAATAGGGTTGTAGTTCCTCAGGGTTCCAATCTTCATCAGGATATCCAGCAATCCAGAAAATCGGCAATCTCAAACATAACAGCAAATGCAGCAGCCAAAGGTTTCTAGAATTAAACTATCTGCAGCTAGTTCAAATCACGCCCCTGCCAGAGCACAAGACACATTATAGTCTGCTGCTGTAGATAATCTGAAGCAGCCCCATACCCCACACCTGGGATGAAAACAAAACATGATCACATAACATAAGTTTTTAAAGAAACCAAAATTCTCACTACAAACTGTTTCTTTGTATTCAACTCTGGAAAAACTTTTATGAGTTTTCTAGCTCAGTGGTCAGGAATTTTTCTTTCCCTCCTTGTAAAACTGAGCTGGCCTTTTCAAATTACAGGGTCCTGGAGCACTGGTCTGTGTCCTTTCTTTCATGAGAATTTAATCTTAACTTTATTGAAATCTTCTTCTGCACCTAAGATGGCAATTATGTGATTTTCCCCTTTATTAACTATAGTATATTGCAATTCTTTTTACATTTTTTTTCAAGAGAACTTAATAGAAAATATTAAGAGTACAATTAATTGGGATTTCTGAGTTTGATAATGTTTGATAATGGTTGGGCCTTCGTTTTCTTTCTTTCTTTCTTTCTTTTTTTTTTTTTTTTACCATTATACAAAAGCCAGCCATGGTGACACTCATGTTTAATCCCAGTGTTGGAGTACTTTTTAAAAACTCTTTTAATTGCATTTCTTTTATCTTTTTTTCTCCCTACTCCACCCCAATCCCTTCCAACACCCCAATACCAGATGGGATAGAGAAAGGGTTAGTGGGAGAGGGGTACAGTTCTCCTAGCTGCTTCTTGCTGGTCAGGGTCATGGGGTTCCTTGGAGCCAGTCCAATTTTCATTTTAGGAGATCTCCAACTTCTTGTCTCACAACAGCAACCAGGAACAGCAAGGGAGAAGCAGGAGCAGCCTATTTTCTCTCTGATCTCCACTCTCCAGGCTCTAACATTTATTCTCTCTCCAGAGTCCTCAGATTCAAATTATCTGCTGCTGGCAAAGAGCTCCTCTCAGAGCCTGCATGAGGCAAATAGTCTGCTGCTGTGGACCATCTGAATCAGTCCCACATCCCACTCCTGTAAATGTTACTTGAAGAATCAGGGTCGTTTTCACATTCTTCCTTCAGAATCCATTTCCATTCTTCATACCATTGTTCCCAGACAGGCTGTGGGTTGGCTGAGTTAAATCAATTTCTTTACCTTGGAAGAGCTGTCATTTTTATAAAAGTGCCTCTTTTTTACCCAGGACTACGGTAAGTCTCTCCATTGTTTCAAGTTTAATTTTATTCTCAGTTTTCATATATAATCTCTAGATTTTCCTTACTAGACTTACTGCCTGTTTTATGCTTTCACTGCTACTGTGTATGGAATCTTTCCTTTTTCTTCCATTCAAAAAAAAAGTCTGTGTCCTTTTTGACTATTTCTGTTTGTTTGGAACAGTGTTGGCTCTCTGGCAGCCTGTTTTCTCAGCTTCCCTGAGCTTTCTTGTGTACTATTCAGGACATTCAGCTCAGAGAATTTTGCTGCTTTACCCCTTCACTCTGGAGGTAAGTTGATGTTTTTAATGTTACTGTCATGTCCTAAGGAGTCTAAGTATTGCCTGTGTGGGGGGCATCTTGAACTTTCTAGGTCCTGGTTCACCATTACCTCAGGCCTGGATATAGGTGTTGATTTCCCCAAAAGTTACTTGTTAACATCTTTGAGACTATTAGCTACATTTAAGGAGCTGCTTATCTGCTGAGCTTACTGTATAGTTGTGTTTTTTTTTCAAATTAATTTTTAGGAAGATGAGGGCATACCTTATGTAGTGCAGGATGGTTGCCAGAGAATGGTGTAACCCATTGAAGCTTTGAACTTGAACTGGTGGCCCAGCCTCCTTCGTATTGGACTTTTAAGCATAGGTAACCAGTGAATAATTTCCTATTTTCTCTCTTTTTATTTTTGATACAAAGACTAATTATAAAGTCCAGGCTGGATTGGAATTTTTCCCTGCATAGCTTTTAACTGCCTCTTCCTCTGTTCATAGACTGTTTGGATTTTAGACCTGTCAGCCTACTCTTTTAAAATCCTAACTTTTCTTTCTTTCTTTTGCCTAAGTGGTTTTCATTTACTTTTAAAATAAAAGGTCTATCTTATTTTGTGCGTGCATGTGCGTCTCTGTTGGTGCTGGGCTGGGGTAGAGGATTAGGGGAGGCCAACAAAGGAATTCTTATCCTCTAGGGCTGGAGTTGTGTAGGCCATTGTGAACCACCTGATGGGAGTGTGGAGAACATAATGCCAGGTGCCTGGAAGAGCACCAGGTGCTCTTCAGAGGCTTCTCTGCAGCTCCCCTATTTTTAAAGAGAAAGCAGTTACCTGTTTATGTGCGTACATTCAAGTAGGTGAAGGTCTGAAGATGACTTGCTGGAGTTGGTTTTCTCATTCTACCATGTAGACCCACAAATCCAACTCCGGCTGTCAGGCTTGGCACCACGCACATTTATACTGGTTGGGTCATCTTAGGAGCCTTATTTTATCTTTTAATTAACAGACATAATAACAGGTTTTCTTATGGCATTTTGTACATACTTTGTTTTGTCTGGTGTCTCCAGACCCGTGTCTCCCCCTCCTTGTCTCAAAGTAAATGTGTAAAAGATCCTGTTGATTAATGTTCTTGTCAGCACTTGGTATTGTGAAACAAATTTTTGCCGAATATTGAGCTTAAGTAGCATGTTGGTTTGAATCTCCATGATCATTAATAATCTTTAGTATCTTTTCTTTTCTTTTTTTCTTTTTGTGAGAGCTTGTTTGGATGTTCTAGCAGAGGAGTGCAGTTCACCAAAGAATGTTCTCCTTTATGGGGGAAGAAGGGTCCTTCTCTATTGGTAAGGTTGTCCTTTTCATTGAGCATACGCCATCATGAAGGTGAGAGGGTGAAAGGGACAATGGTCTAGCCATTGAGAGTAGCAGAGCCAATCTTGGTGATCAGTGGTGACATGTTTCTTGGAGAGATTAACTTCTGTTAAATTTTTAAAAAGACAGCCTCTTGCTGTTTTCCTAAACAAACCTGTAATTTTGCTTCTGTCTGCCTCAGCTCTCTCAAGTGCTAAAAATTAAAAGAGTGTACTAATGTGGCCAATGGTGACTTCCTCTCTTTTTTTGTCTTTTAAAAAACATTGTGTTTCTATTCTGGGATGCTTTGGAATTTGTCCCAAGTCTTGGCTGAGCTCAGGAATCCTCCTGCCTCCTGACTTCTATGTGCTAGAATTACAGGCATATGCTACCAGTGAATATTCTTACATTTTCATTTTTTTTTGTTTTGGAGGGACATAGGTTTTTTATTATATTCATAGACTGGCTAATAAAATATTTATTATATTTATAGACAGTGTATCTCATAGGAACTTAATTTTGTGATCCTGTTTTAGCCTACTGAGTATTAGAATAATAGGCATGTGTCAAATGTACTATGTTTTATTTATTTTATTTTTTTAATATTAGTTACAGTTTATTAACTTTGTATCCCAGCTTGTACTATGTTTTAAATCTCTATTACCATCCATCACTCCAGTGTTGGGGATTATTTATAAGTAAAAACCTGTATCTGTAGTCCTTCTTTTTTTTTTCTTGGTTTTTATTTCTAAACATGGTCCCACTAAGTTATCCAGGTTGGCCTTTAAGTTGCTCTGTGGCCAAGGCAGTTCTTGAACTTTTGATCACCATGATTCTACCTCCCAAGTAGCTGGGCTCACAGGGCTTCACCATCAGGTCTGGCTGAAAATCGTTTAGAAGTTAAAATTTTTATTATAGAAGTTAAAAATATAGTACATACCAACTGCTTGTAATTAGCCTAATGTAGCCATTCACAAAATAGTATCATGTGCAGAATTATCACTACTTTATCTGTGTTGCTATAACATTCTTTTTTGGCATGCAGTGTGCCGCTTAGGCATATTCTCACTGTTAATTCACTATGCTGTTCATGAGTTTTTGTGATGTTTCTGATTTGTATGTAATGCTATGATGTACCTGTCCAGAGGGCACACATGTTAACATTTCTCAGGGGTACATTTGTAGCAGAAATAGGGCACCAAAGGCTATGGGACTATTGTAGTACATAGCATAAAGTGAAAGCATTTTCTAAAGTGGCTCTATCAGTTTCTACCAAAATCAATGTGTGAAAAATTTTGTTGATCTCTATTCAACAGTTGGTATCATCATTCTTTTAAAATTCTGCTGGGGGGGCTGGAGGGATGGCTCAGTGGTTAAGAGCACTGTCTGCTCTTCCAAATGGACCCGGGTTCAATTCCCAGCACCCACATGGCAGCTCACAACTGTCCATTTCCAAGGGATCAGACACATTCATACTAATGCACATAAAATAAAATAAAATTAATTATTTAAAAAAATTCTGCTGGGGTTCCAGGTATGTGTCATACAAGGGGCTTTAAAACATTTTTGTTTTCCATTTGCTTTTTCTCATTATTTTCTTGCCAATATTGAAGACTGTACATTGGTTAAAAAAAAAATGCTCACATCCTTGTTGTGTGTCATTAAAATGATTTACTTAGTGTGCGTTTGTGTGCCAGTAGGGGACAGTATCAGAATAAAAGTCAGGGGAGTCAGTTCTTTCCTTCCACTCTTTGGGTCCCAGGGATCAAGCTCAGGTTTTCAGGCTTGGCAAACACCTTTATCCACTGAGTGTGGGCTGTAGCACCCACAACTGAGCTGTCTCCCTGTTAGTTTTTAAAATGAGTGTATGCGTGTGTTTGGATGCACATGTGTGAAGGCTGCAGGAAAACTCCTGGTATCATTCTCAGAGACACTATCCACTTCCTTGAGACAGGAAGTTATCTTCCTAGGCTTAGAGCTCATTAAGTTAGACAAGTTAGAGTGGCTGGCCAGGGAGCACCAGGATTCCTCTGCTTCCCCAGATTTGGGACTATATTGCCACTATGCCTGGCATTTTAAGGGCATCCAGAGCCTCAAACTCAGATCCTTTTGCTTGCAAGGCAAACAATCACTTTATTGCAGTTTATTTGCTTTGTATCCCAGTGCTAGTCCCCTCCCTCAGCCCCTCCCAATCCCACCCTCCGTCCCCCATCTCCTCCCATGCCCCTCCCCAAGTCTACTGATAGGGGAGGTCCTCCTCCCCTTCCATCTGACCCTAGTCTATCAGGTCTCATCAGATCTGCATTGTCTTCCTCTGTAGCCTGGTAAGGCTGCACCCCTCTCAGGGTTGTTGGTCAAAGAGTCAGCCACTGAGTTCATGCCAGAGGCAGTCCCTGTTCCCCATACTAGAATGCCCATTTGGAGACTGAGCTGCCATGGGCTACATCTGTGTAGGGGTTCTAGGTTTTCTCCATGCATGGTCCTTGGCTGGAGTATCAGTGTCAGGAAAGAAACCTGTGCTCAGATTTTTTTGTTTGTTTCTGTTGGTCTGTTTGTAAAGGACAACTTTTGGGAATCAGTTTTCTTCCACCATGTAGGTTCCAGGAGTCAAACACAGGTCATTAGGCTTGATGGCAAGTGCCTTTACCTGCTGAGTCATACTGACTGTCCTCTTTCCTAGGTTTTGGAAAGTCTGTTTGGAGCTATTTCTTACTCTTAACTATAGATCATACTCCTCTATCTCCAATTGGAAATTTGCCCTATTTTATTAAGCAGGCAGGTTCAAACAGGAGTCCGGAGAGTGATGGAGATGGGAAATGGGATTCCTGCTTAAGCATAACCACCTGTGTGATGAACAGGGTGACACATGTTAAAGCCCTATTGGTCTTCTGTCCTTTTTGTATTTCTGTGACTGTTAGGTCTTAAACCTGTGACAAATGGCTAGCTGAAGTGCCTATTAACATATCAAAGTCCCTGCTGGTTACCAGGTTCTGCCCTGCATCCCTCAGTCCCTTCCTGTTGCAAGATGTTTGGCATACCCTCCTGCCCCCTACTGTAAACTTCTCCAGCTCAGGGGTTCTCTCTTTCTCCCCAACTCCTCTGGCCCCTATATAACTCAGCCATTTTGACCAGCCTCTTGGCCAGTCGTTTTGCCTAGGTTGCCTTTCTTGTTCAGGGGTGCTTGTCCCCTAGCCCCTCCCTTGTCTCCTCACATGCCTTAGCTCAGGGTCATGTTCACTCTGGACTCTCTGAGATATTTCTGCCTCTGATTATGTTTTCTCTTTTATCTACAATAAACTTTCTTTTTCAAGATACTTAGGATCATTCATGTTCTTCCTTTTTTATTTCGTGTTTTTTTTTTTTTCCATTCATCTGGTGCTGAAACCTTCAGAAAGGCATATATGAATTCTCTCCAAGAGACTTGGCCTGTCCCAAACCAAGGTGCTGATTTGACTCTCTTAAAGTATGTACTGATCATTTGTTTCTGCTGGCTCCTGCCTTCCTTCAAATCTGACCACAAATTTTTGAGTTCCCCTTCTCAGGTACTTCTTCCTTCCACGTGCACTAACCACTCTTCTCCTTGTTAATGCCATAAGTGTCTCTGTAACTCCTAGAGCCTTCTACACCCTCCCAAGGCACCTGCCTGGATGCTCCTTTTAAATCTCTTGTCTCTGGCCCATTACACCTGTCTGGGTCTCTCTCCTGAAGACACTTACCATCTCCCTTTTTCTTTGTTCTTTCATCTCTCTACTAGATAAGTGTCATCCTGAGCTCCCTGCTTTGTCTACTATTACTACAAAAACCACAACGGTATGCCAGGAAGCTTTTGCCCCCACTGGGCTCCATGACAAGGACAAGGGTTGCCCTTCCTCCATGATTTAGAACAGTTTTCTCTTACAACAAGTTTCCCATTGTGTTTGGGGATGCCCAGGATGGAAATTTTTGTCACAATGACACTTTATCTGCCTTAGCCACTTTCTCTCACCTCCCACTAGAAGTCTACAATCCCACTAAACTTAGCTCTTGGCTCTCCCCTGCAGTCCTGCATCTCATGACTTCTATGATACTTTGAGGCCCTGACCTCACTCAGCTTCTGCCTACTGTCCAACAGCTTTTGCTCCCAGTTCCCTCCTGGTGTTTTCTTTCCTCCCTTTGGAGTTGCCTGCTCGCTCGCTCGCTCTCTGTGTTCTTCAGGAGCTTCTAGGGCTCTCCTTCTCCCCCTAGCTTCTCTAAGCCTAAGCCTGCCTGGGCCACTACATGCTCTCCCTAAGCTCCTTCTTAGAGTTTACAGAAATTCCCCCCAGCAGAATTTCACGTTGTGACCCTCTCTCCTCCTCAGACTACAAATGGCTTGGTCTTAGTACAGATCAATGACCTGAAATTGGTGCATTTGCCTTCCAGAATCTCAGAAATTATAACAACTGCCACAGCACAAATAAATGATCTCCAAATCTCTCCTATCTAAACTTGTTCTGCTTGACCCTTCCAAAAGTCTCTTATCTTTAACATTCTACTTCCCACACTTAAAAATCTTTTATCTTTTTTACTCTCTGTGCTCTGCTCTCAAACAAATCTTCTAAGACTATGTCATAAACTCTATCTCTGCATTTGTAAGTTCATTGGGTATGGTTTTAAAAAAAGTCTTTAAAAATGCCTGTAGTAAAAATGTGACTTAAAATTTATAAAAAAAATTCTCTGCATGGATAATCTAAATTTGCTACAACTTGCCATATGTATGATTCAACTCGTGTTTTAGAATGTACTATATATGTAACTTATATTCAACTTTTGTTTAAACATAGATTTAAAAATTAGCTATGCTAAATAGCAACCACATGGTTGGCAGCCACCTTTACTAAGGTTAAAGGGCACATGCCATGTGACTTAACCATCTTTTTTTTTTATTTTTATATCAATCACAGGTTAGGTATTTTGCATCCCAGGCGTAGCCCCCTCCCTCATTCCCTTCCACCCTCTCACTCCCTCCCTCATCTCCCTCCTCCCTGCCCCCTCCAAGTCCACCAACAGGGGAGGACCTCCTCCCCTTCCCTCCAACCCCAGCTCATCCTGTCTCCTCAGAGCTGGCTGCAATGTCCTCCCCTGGGATCTAGCCAGTCTGTCACTCCCCAGCTTGTATGGGGGAGGGTCAAAGAGTCAGCCATCAAGTTCATGACTGAAACAGTCCCTGTTTCCCTCACTAGGGTCTTCAGTCCTACACCGAGCTATCATGGGCCCCATCTTAATGTGTCTACATAGTATAAACCAACTAAGGCAGCACCTATAAAATTTCTTAGTCTTACAGAGAGCCCTCTGCTTATATCTCCTTTTTAGGCTAAGGAGACAACAGCAGGTCTCCAAAATATTTTGGATTGGTACAGATTTTTATGTGCTGATAAAAATTTAAGGTTATAAAGACCTACTCAGAGTAACAAAAGCTGACTCAGAGATTTATACCTAACTGCTTACATCTTTGCTAGCAGTTCAATACCAGGCTTCTAGAAGATTTATATAAGTAACAACATATGTTTGATAAATAAAGTATATTTGATAAATAAGGTTTATACAGTCCTAAGATCTATTCAAGTTCACAGTAATATTTGTCTATCTTCTGAGTCTTTGCTCACTTTGTCAAGCTTTAGCTATTTAGATAAGCTAAGTAAGTCATACAAAAAAAGAAAAGTCCTTTAATATTCTACAGTAGTGCACTACTATAAAAGGATCAGAAAGGTTCCCAGTCTCCCTATGGACTGAATTTATGGATTGAAGTTTACCACATTAATGGTTTAATGTTTTATTTTGATACTAAAAAATTTTCAATTAAATCTTCAACTCAATTTTAAGGCTCAAGTTTAACAAGGATAAATCTGTTAATCCCTAATCTTATAAAAGCTACCAACGTTTGTTAAAGATGAATAAGACACGCAAGTTAATGAGTTTTCAAAGTTAAGCCTTAAGCTTAATAATTAATAATAAAATAATTATTAATAAAAATGCTTCCCATTATATAGGGAAGTGCACCTTCCTTGTTGGAATACTATGGTCTCCAAAGAAAGTAGATGGGGTACAATGACACCACCTGAATTGTGGCAACACTAACCACTAGGAACACTGCCTCAGGCCTTGCTTGCTGCCAGGGCTCTGCCCAAGCTGTAGACATTCATGATTGATTGTCCTACTCTGCCTGATAAAAGGAAGGTCAGTCCTCCAAGTTCCTTCTCTACAGGAAAATCTTTCAGACCTGGGTCTGGCAGCTCATGGCTGATGCTGCTCTGTGTGGCAGCTGAAGATTAAATGCTGTCCTGTATGGCAGACAAAAATGGACCACTGCCCCATTGAAACCATTGAGACCACAGGGGCCTAGGGCAACTATCTAGGTACTGGGTAAGTCTCTGTCATTTTAATTGATACATAGGCCATTTAGATTGTACTTCCTACTCTAATTTATCCTTCTTAGATCTCTGATGATATTGACTAACTATAGCTTTATTAGCTTACAGCAGCAAGCATATTAGCCCCCATCAAAGCTACAGGTGACTTCTCTTCATATGTAAAGATCAGGCCTAAGATCTAATGTTGCAGGATATTTGATCCCACTGTGAACCCCAAAATGTGTGAACTGTAAAACCCTGTTTCTTGTTTGGTATGGTTGAGCCCTATCATATACCTTTAATCCAATAACTTGTTATTGTAAACAGGTGATTATGGTGTGGTTCAGCCGGCCCTAGTGCACATCTTTAATCCAAAAGCTTTCTGTACATAGGATTTAATAAAGTTAAATAGGTCAAGAGGCAGAGTAAGAAACCAGATGACAAGGATTAAAGAGTAGGAGGGATTTCAAATTGAGGGTTCTTTATGACAGCATGGAGAAGTAAGAATAGGATTTTAGCTCAAGCTCTGGCTTTAACTTAGGCTTCAGCTCCTCAGCTCCCTTGCTTTTTGGGCTTTGAGCTAGCAAGGCCTGGCTTTGTTTTGTTTTGTTTTTTTGCCCTTTTGTTCCTGGGCTGTCAGCTGAGCCAGTGAACCTTTTGGGATTTTTCCATCCGGACCTGAGCTAAGAAGGAAGGTCAGCTAGGCACTTTCTCTGTCTCTCTGAAGTAGCAGGTTTTCACCCCAGGATCTGGATCCTGAGTCTTTATTGGAAAAATAGACTGTTTCCAGGTCTCACCATTTGCCTGCGAATTTCATGATTTCCTCGTTTTTAATTGCTGAGTAGTATTCCATTGTGTAAAAGTACCATAATTTCTGTATCCATTCCTCAACTGAGGGACATCTGGGTTGTTTCCAGGTTCTGGCT
>CM053742.1:8096731-8112900 GCA_028658305.1 Pachyuromys duprasi
ATGGTATATACTCACTTATATGAACCTATAGGATAGGAAGTTCATGCTGAAATCTATACACCTAGGGAAGATATACAAGAAGGAGGACCCAGGTTGGTATGATCAATGCTCGTTTAGATGAACAAATGGGATGGACATTGAATGGAGGATAAAACAAGCAACAGGACAGGAGCATACCAAAGAGGGCCTCTGAAAGAATCAATATAGCAATATATCAAAGCAGATATTAAGACTAACAACCAAGCCTTTGGCAGAGGGCGGGAAATAATAATAAAAATAGGGGAAGTTAGTAAGACTATGGGAGAACAAGAGCTCCACAAAGACCAAACTGAGCAGGGCACAGGGGTCTTATATGAGACAGTTTCTCCAACCAAGGACCATGTATGGATATGGCCTAGAACCCCCACTCAGATGTGGCCCATGGTAGCTTGGTGTCCAACTGAAGACCCTAGTAAGGGGAACAGGGACTGTTTCAGTCTTGAACTTGATGGCTGACTCTTTGACCCTCCCCCATACATGCCAGGGAGTAACAGCCTGGCTAGATCCCAGGGGAGGGCATTGCAGCCAGCCCTGAGGAGACAAGATGAACTGCGGTCAGATGGAAGGGGAGGAGATCCTCCCCTGTAGGTGGACTTGGAGGGGGTGGGGGAAGAGATGAGGGAGGGATGGGGAGAGTGGGAGGGAAAGAGGGAGAGGGCTATGCCTGGGATGCAAAGTACCTAACCTCTGATTGATATAAAAATAAATAAATAACATTTAAAAAAATAGAATGGTTGGGATTTTCATTTTTATAAAACAATAACTTCACTTTAAAGCTAAGAGGTCTCCAGCTGAGAAAGACAGTTTACCTTAATATCAGACTCTGAAAAGAGAGAAACTCACGGAGGCTTTTAACTCAAAATAATTTTTAGGTTCCCACGCTTTTTACTAGAACTGAAAGGTGTAGGTCTACTGCCTTTTCTACAATGTGGATTTTAGTACAGATTACAAACAGTGATAATGCTAATATATCTAAAATGCTTCTCTCTTTTTGTAAGCTTAAAAAAAATACTCAGGTATGATGGTCCTGCACAGCCCAGATAGCAGTAAAACAACCTATTCTTCCTGTCATTGATCAGTATTTCAGGTTTCTTGGGTCCCTGACAGTGACACCCTAATGTCATTGGAAATAGTCATAGAAAAGATTACATTGGCTTCATAACTTATTTATTATCAACAAAAAGGCTGGATGTTAGGTCTCAAACATGGTACAAATGGCTGAGGTACCCAGTAACATATCAAAGTGTTTTCCTAGTACCCTTCAGTCTCTACCTGTTATAGGGTATGCCTGGTATATTCTTCCCTGATCCTAAACTTCTCCAGCCCAGGTGCTGACCCTACCTTCCAACTCCTCTCATGCTATGCAACTCAGACATTTTTCCTATGCCAGTTTCTTGGCCCAGGCCACCTCTCCTGGTCAGAGGCTCCTCTCTCCTTTCCTCTTCCTCACATAGCCTAGTTCAGGGTCATGTTCACTCAGGACTCTCCCAATCCCTGCCTCTGGCTATGCTCTCTGTTTCATATTTATATATATACAAATATACATTCCTATAAACATATTCACATACATACATATATACTTGCATACATGCATCCATACACACACATATGCACATACCCTTACATACATATATCCATCCATAGATACTTACAGCATTTTCACAGTGCTGGAGAGATGATGCCCTCCCCCCTTCCCTTTTGTCCCTCACATTTGACCCTTGACTCTTCTTCCTGCACTCTTGAATTTTGGAATTACAGGCCCAACATAGCTTTATGAATATTTCTGTGCTAATTTTATGTCTTCGCACCCTGTTTGGGGGCTTGCCTTCTCTGGGGCTTTCTTTGAGAAACATATGCATGGAGAGGAAGCTTAGTTCCTGGCCTAAAACCCAGGTATGTGGTTGGCAAGGTCAGTAATGTTCCTGAGCCAGGCTCTTGTGTGGGTTGCACCTTTAGATCTCGGGAACCCAGGGCTTCCCATACTAAGAGACAATGGTTGTAGGTTCCCTGGCCTGTGTGTACTCAGTTTGAGTCTCCCTTAATATATTCTGGGACCCTTTATGCATCCTTGCTTGACTGACTTCCTGTTGACTCCAATTCATCTCATTGTATGATAGCATTTGGCTACACTGTCTCATTTTTTTGTTTTTTTGTTTTTTCCTTTCAAGAAAACTAGGATGCTGAATTTCCTCATAAACTTTGTTGCCTCAGCAAGCAGTTTATTTAAGCACTGATGATTCCAAACTTTGCTGTCTTCTAACTTCTCATTCCCTGGTCATCTCTGCCTCTCAGGAACTGTCACTTAAGAACGACCTGCTGGCCTAGGATGGCACCTTACTGAACAAGGATGCATGACTACAGGAGAAAGGGTAAGAATGGACTTAATATTTTGGAACATTAGAGAAGCCAGGCCAGACACAGTGCTGCCTAAGATATCCAAGTGGGCTTCATATGGATAGCTTTGTGCTGTCAAATTAGATACAAGATTTCTTAGACCCACAGTATGAATAGGATTCAGTCATAATCCAGCACCTCCATAAATCTGTTCAGTCTAATCCAAAACAGTCAGGGACACACTAGATAAAAATGAAAAGTTATGAAACCATCAGCACCACCACCACCACAACAAAACTGGGCAAAAGGGAATAAGGATAAGGAAGAGGATTCAGTTCTTGATTTAATTTTGCTTCATGATGACTCAGAGAATAAGAAAAGTGATTGCTTTATGATTTTTTAATGTTTTCAAATATTTGAGTCCTCAAATCATTTAAAATGGCTCTTACCTACCTAGACCTTAAGAACCTCCAAACTAGTCCATGGCCTGAACAGGACTGTACCGAGCAAAATCAGGATTCTCCTCCGACCTTCCCCTTTTGACATGGCAACATATTCTCCTCAGTCACCTAGGCAAGCTGTATCAGTGTTCTCTCGCTAGATAGGTTTGGAAATTACCATGTGTTCTACTTCAGACCCTCAAAGAGCTGGAATCCAAGCCCTTGTCACCATCCCCAGATCATTCCCTTTCTACCTTTAGTGTTGGTGTTTTTGAGGAAACGATATAATGCCGTTTCAGATATTTACTGTGACTGCAAGCATCCTTTTGTGAGAATTTCTGAGACTTCCAGAGGTTTGTTATTTTGTCCCTTGCTGCTTTGAGTATAGGCACCTGACCATAAAAATCACAGGTTAACAATTTCAGAGCGTTGCATTCCCAAGTGATTGTTGCTCCCATGTAACACAGCCTACAATCTCCTTGTAAAGCGAGGATCAATTTTCCCAAAGAAGAACATTTCAAAGATTCTGTTGAAGTGTACTCTTGTCATCTCTTAGTAGTGTCAGACGATTCAATTTTGCTGAGTGGTGAACTTTTTGTGTGTAGGTGCTTATGGTATTACCTGATTCTTTTCCAGTTTGAAGCACGTATAACCTGGGTTTGGGTCATTTTTTCACAGCTTCAGGCACTTTGTAGATCCCCTCCTACCTCTGAAGGCCTTTGCATAATGTTACTCTTAGGCAGTAATGCATTTCTCCCTTGATCTTGTGTGTGTGACCAAGGAAGCTTGTTTAGGGTTGCTTGCCTTGGTGTGAACTGGGGATTATTTACTGGTGCATGCACATCTTCTCAGTAACCAGGCCAGGGAAGAAAGGGAAAGCCTTCCTTCAGCAGCCACCAACCACAAATAGTTCTTACGGAGGGGTAGGGACTCATGAAGGACACCTCCCCTGCCTTTGACGGTATATGGAGGGGTGTGGTCTTGTTGGGGTCTTGCTCAGGTAACTGCAGCTGCTATGAGGTAATGGATATAACTGCCATAACATGTCCTCAAAACACCATTCCACAGTATTTCTGCCCATTTCGTTGCACTCTGCCTTTTTAGCCCACCCGAGTCCAGACGTTCTCTGGGCCTTCTGTGGCGTGTATGGGGGTGATGTGGACATCTCCTGCAGGGTGGCGCAATGCAACCCTAACTCCCTTTC
The DNA here is from genome assembly GCA_028658305.1 of Pachyuromys duprasi. Taxonomy (NCBI): domain Eukaryota; kingdom Metazoa; phylum Chordata; class Mammalia; order Rodentia; family Muridae; genus Pachyuromys; species Pachyuromys duprasi. The sequence continues at coordinate 8,100,749 of CM053742.1, forward strand.
TGCCTATTGACCTGTAATGAACCTGTGCATTTAATGTCACCCGCTGCCAAAAGCAGCTTCTGTGTCAGAGTCTTGAGAAGGGCCCGTCTGCAGGAGTCTTCAGCAGGGTGGTAGACATAGGATGTGGGATTGAGTTTCCATACGCTTCTGCAAGGTAATACATGAACTCAGATATGGAATGGGCTTTTTGAAACCTCAAAGCCCACCCCGGCTCAGAGGACACCCTTCCTGTAACAGGGTCAGAGCTCCTCATCTTTCAAATAGTGCTACTTCCTGGTAATTAATTATTGAAATCTTTGAGCCTTTGAGGTCATTCCCATTCAAACCACCTTATCCTTTAGTTTGTTGTTGTTTAAATGACATTTCAAGGCTGTGGGCATGTGAGTGTGCTTGTGAGTACAAGTGCTGGCCCGAGCTTCTTTATGTGCTTGTATGTGCAGTTGTACACACAACATACACATGGATGCACAGTCTTTTAAGTGTACCATGGTTATCTGAGAATTTGCAGGAGTAGAGTCTTTCCTTCCACCTTGTGAGTTTAGGTGTTTAAACTCAGGCTTGATGTCCAGGCTTCTTGTCTGCTGTGTAAATTTGCTCATGCTTGAGACAGCCTTTTTGTGTATTTCCTCTTAATTAGCTCTCGGCTTGCATCCAGTTCCTCAGTCCCGGGAGTATAGGTCTGCCACATCTTTGTAAGGGTTGAGCTGTATTTTACTCTTGTCAGATACGGAGTGCCTACCTGCCCTGTATCAGCCTGTATTGAGGTAGATAGAAGGGTGGGTGGATGGGTGGATGGATGGTTATTTTATCAGTTCCTTCTTTCCCACCCTTCTCCTCTCTTCCAGGGGTTTCTCAAATCCTAACTATTTTTCTTCCTCTTGTGCCTCTTCTCCACCAGACTCCTTTCCCTTCACCTCTTGCACTTTCTCAACCCATGCCCAACTCTTTCCTACATTCCTAGCAACACCCACCACATTTGCCAACCCTCTTCCTTTGTTGGTTTCACCACAATCCATACCTTCATCAAGTTCTCACCCATTTCCTCCCTCTCTCCAATGCATTTGCCAAAGCCTTGGTTCTTTCCAAATACCTGTTGTGTGTGCGTGTGTTCCAACTCTTTCCCTTCACAGCCCTTTACCTTGGTAAATGTTTCCCTGGTGCCCACTTTGCAAGTACAGTGTTTGTAGGACAGAGAGCCAGGAGTCTTATGGAAGGAGGGAGATATAAAACGACCTGGAAGGGACAGGAGCCCCACAAGGAGACCAACAAAGCCAAAAAGAGCAGGGCCTAGGGGGGAACTGCAGACACTGACGCTCCAATTGAGGGCCATGCATGGAGAGGACTAGATCTCTTGCTCAAATGTAGCCCATAGGCAGCTCAGTGTCCATGTGGGTTCCCAAGTAAGGGGAGAAGAGACAATCTCTGACATGAACTCACTTTCCTGCTCCTTGACCACCTCTCCCTGGTGGGGTGACCTAACCAGCCTACAGAGGAAGAGGATCCAGGCAGTACTGATGGGATCTGATAGGCTAGAGTCAGACAGTAGGGGAGGAGGACTTCCCCTATCAGTGGACTAGGGAAGAAGGATAAGGGAGGAAGAGCAAGGGAGGGTAGGACCTGGAGGTAATGAAAGAGGGGGATACAAAGTGAATAAATTGTAAGACATCATCATTATCATCATAAAATGATTAAAAAACATTCAAGGCCCAAGTTATAAAATAAGAATAAGGCTGAGAGGAGAAAAGAAGAAAGAAGAAAGAAGAAAAGGGATACAGGATTTTGTTGGCCTCAGTCTCTGTTCAAAGGCTGTCCTGCGCATTTCAACTAACCTTTACTTATCAGTCCTGTGTAGGTTCCTGTAACATCTGTGGGACCCACAAGTCTGGTCCGCATTGGTGCTTAAGGTCCAAAGTCATAGAGGTCCTCCTCCTCTGCAACTTGGTGCCAGCTTCTGCAAAACGGGCTGTATCTTTGGGTAATAGGCACTTTGTTACAGCCCTGCCTGGAGGGGGAGATGTAGAACATTACTCACTTCCGGGTCCCACAATTCCTTCTTGTCTGACAGACAGCCTGGGCCGTTGGGCCAGAGGCTGCGCTGGTTCTGAGGTGCTGAGGCATTTTCGGAGGTTTCTCCCCCGGCTTGTGGACTTCCTCAGAGTTGTGGTCCGGCTCCTTGGACGCTGAGTGTGGATTTCATCCCAGTGGAGCCCTCTGCTCACCACGACAGTGAGTACAATGTCGTTCAGGATTCGGCCAGGCACCTCCATATCTCCTCAGGGTTCTTCTCACTTAAATGTAACCTGTCCACACCTTCTGGAACTTTCTAGTTCTTTTGCTTTTCCTTTAACCTCTGGAGATGGGGTGGAGGTGGAGCTTACCTAAGTCAAACTTTATGACATATTGGTAGCTGCTCTTTCCATTCTGAGTAAAATTTACATGTTGTTGTGAAATTTGGGGAGTGTTTTTCTTTCCCTGTTTTCCCCCTTCCCTGCTTGCTCACTTTCCAACACCTTTCTTGCACCTCACTGCTTCCCCTCTACTCTGCCTCCTTCCGAGCTCTGTTCTTCATCTACCCTAGATCCTTTCTCTCGCCTTGTATCTTTTTTTGCCTTCTCCCTTGCAGTTTATTTGCTTTTTCCCTGCCCAATCGTTTCTCTCTTACCACACCCCCTCCCCCGTGTGGCCCTTCCACCCACCCTGTCTCTCTGCTTCCCCCTGACTACCTCTAGCCTGTATTTCCAGCTTCCCTTCCTGCACCCTCAGGTTTGCTCCTTTTTGTTCTCCAGGCTTTCTAATACTCTACCCTTCTCTTTCTCCACTTCCCACCTCCCTGTCCTAGTCCCTTTCTCTCTCTCTGGTTCTTTGCAGCTTCTTCACCTGTCCTCCCAATCATTTCTCCACCTTTAAAAAGAACCCCCTTCTCCTTCCAACTTATCCACAGTTTTGCTTTTCTTCCCTCTTAAAAAGAGCCTTTTCTATGATTTTCATCTTGTTCCTTTTTCTGACCTTTGTTTTAAAGAATAAATTTCACTATTCATCCCAGAGGGGCGTCAATCTTTTCTTGGCCACTAATATTGAGAATTTCAACAGGGTACTGTATATTCAGGGTTTTGAGAGTGATGTTTGTGTGTGTGTGAGTGCTTTGTGTATGTCTTTATAGCACATGTGTGCAGTGCCCACTGTGGCTTCTTTATCTGATGTTATAGATATTTTTGAGGCATTGTGTGATTTTGAAATTTGAAATTAGATCCTTTGGTAGATTAGTCATTGCTCTTAACCTCTGAGCCATTTCTTCAGCCTTTACCCTCCTAGGTTCTCCTGATTGCTAGGCAAATATGAGCTCACATTAACCTATTTTGGAAATTTGCATCTTTATTCAGCTGACCTAATAACTGAGAATCATAAGGAAGAAAACTTATTTTAAATGCAAACACATGCTCATGTTTATAAAACTTACAAACAGAAGAGCAGATTATACCATGTATTAGCTAAATATAAATCCACATTTTAAAGCTACAACAAATATTTTTATAGAATAAAGTAAAACTTTCATTTTACAGATGGTGGAGCTGAGTTATAGAGAATTTAGCAGACCTGTCAAATATTATTAAATTACTTGTTGTTAGAGTTAGTGTTAGAGTTATAACACACCATGGATTTTTTTTAAAGAATAAAACCTTTTGAAGCATATCTTAACAAGTCAAAAGCTTGTTTCTCAATTTTAATCAGTTTAGTCTTTGAAGTAATGAGTTTTATTCTGCCATCTTCATCCTTGTATATTATTGTGCTTCATTCATATTCACACCCATTACATATTCTTCTCCACATTTTTCTTCCATCTGCTCCCTTTCTTCCTCACCTCCTTGAATTCCCTCCTCTGTTTCTCTGATTTATATTTGTGCATACATATGTTTAAGTTGGTCCTTCTCTTCTTAGCCCATTTTTATATGATAATCTTCATTTCCATCCACTCTCTGGAAATAGCATAACTGAATTCTTTCTGGCTGAAAAATACTCCATTGTATGTGTATATCATGCGTGTTTCATGTTTATCTTTTTGTGTGATGATGTTTACCTAGGTTCATAGTATTGTGACTAGCATCATAGTGAACATATTTGTGTGGGTACCTACCTTTGGTTTTTGGTGTATGTACCCAATTATTGTCTAGCATTATAATTTAATAGTTCTCTTTTTAATCAAGGATTACCCATAGTGATTTTCAAAGTGGATGCACTAATTTACATTCTCATCAAGAATGTCTTAAGGGTCTATTTTCTTCACATTTTAACAGATGTTTTTAATCACTTATTTTTTTTTCATAGTAGCCATGCTGAATATGGTGAAATAAACTTGGTGTGTTAGTTAACGTTTTCCTTCCTGCCTAGGATGTTCAACATTTTACCATGTATTTGTTGGTAATTTGTATTACATTTGTTTACTACCTGTTCATTTCAGTTACGTGCTTAGTACCTGTTTGTATTTTGATTTTGTTAAATTTCTTATGTATCCTGGCCACAAGCCATTTTTTTCATATTAACAACTAGGAAATATTTTGTTGTATTATATGGACTGGTCTTTCACTCTGAAAATTGTTTTCTTCTATTGTGAAGTACCTTGTTAATTTGATCCATTCCCATATGTGAATTATTGATATTGGTATCCTATTTGGGAAATCTTTGCCTATACCTGTATTTTGAAGTCTTTTCATCTAGTAGCATAAACATTTCAGATGTTGCATTAAGGCTTTTGATCCATGAAGAATTATTTTCTTGTACAGGATGAGAGGTTGGATGTGGCTTCATTCTTCTCCATATGGATTACTAGTTTTCCCAGTACCTGGAGTGCATGTTGTCTTCAAAGTCTTTCTAGAATCTGCTGCTCAATTACAAATGTCCACATATACTTCTAATACATACTATTCCATTCAGGAAATGCTGCTGTGATCATCTTCCCTTTTGTCAGAAACCTTTAATACGGTTCTTCACTTACTAGTTAATGGTATGCAGACTCCCCTTGCTTGCTCTTAAAGTTTACTTGCTCTAGGAAATGGAATCCTCTGTCTTTTACTCTGGCACTCTTCTCTATGAGTTTCCTATATTAAATTAAATGACTTGTAGCTTTCTCTGTGTTCCTCAAATTTCCTCACCTTTGTCTTTATTGTTTTATATTGTTGGAGATTTTTTATATGCATACAATACATTTTGATCAAGTCTACATCCTGTTCCCTGTTCTCTGATTCCTCTCCTATGCTCATCTTACTATTTTTCCCTCCCATGTCCTTTTGTTTTAAATACACTAAATCCACTTAGTACTTCCATCATATCCCCTAAAAGTGGAGTTACAGACATTTCTTAACCATTTGACATGAGTGCTGGGAAGCCAATTTGAGTCCTCAGGAAGAAGAACAAGTGTTCTTAACTACTCAGTTACTCTAATCCTCATTTATCTTCCTTTACCTTCATGTTTTGGAGGCATTAGAGAATGAGGTTTCGGTACATAACTCAGAGTGCCATTAAATAGTATATGCCAGTTAGTCTCTGAGCTCCTCCTCTAGCCTCCTCAGTGTGAATAATTTCTTTCTTTGCTTTTAGTTAAAAAAACACACACAAAAAGCACTTTTTTGTGTGTATGGCGGCAACTAAAGATTCACTGCAGGGACTCAGAAAAATTATGGATAGTTGGATTATAAGCCTGTACTACCAGTCAAGAGCCAGCTCAAAACCCAATGTTAGTACTTTTTAATCTTACTAATGAGTATCAGGTTTGTGTTGAATATTTGCATGTTTTCTGGTTCATATTGTCATCTTGATGTCAGTTACCCCTACTAGTGTATATTGCTGTAATTCATTACTTTTGTGTGCTCATATAGTTTATTATTTTATGCATATCATATGGATTGATGTATTCTTGGGTCAGTGGCTATTTCTGTTATCAGACTTTGCCATTTTTTACAATGCTAAATAAGTTTATGTACTGGTCTCTGGATAAACTTGGAGCAGTTTTTTAGGGGCATAGAAAAGAGTATAATATTGAGAGTATGTGACTTTTACACTTTATGATTTACAGTAAAACTATTTTTTTAGGTAATTATATCACTTGTAGCTAAGAGCGAGGTGTAAGATTTTGTTATTTATATTCTAGAAGCACTTGTACCATTGCATATTTAAAGGTTGTCAAGTAAAGAACTTCAGTAACATGTGGCTACAGAATTGATTTGAATTTTCTGTAACAGTAATGGATCTAAATAACTTTTTGCCCCCCCTCCCCCCAATTGAATGCTTGCTTGGAGACTCTAGCAGTGGATTACAGCTATTACTTTTCTTTAGCCAAATTAAAGCTTTTTGTATAGGGGAATAAGGCCCACTATGGGACGATCTTTCTGTCACAAAGAGTAAGTAGCTTTATGAGGAAGGCCTATGGAGCAGTGGTAGGGGAAAGGAACATCTGCCTATCCAGCTAGATTATCTGAAGTCACCCTGGTTATCAGTGGGTAGCAGATGCTTCATCTAGATCATCCTTTTGCTGTTTAATAGAAATGGCTTCTGGATGTGTAGCCTAGGCTAGCTTCTAACTCTCTGTCATCCTGCCTTGACCTCTTGAGTACTGGGGTTAAATGTGTACTATCTTAAACAGTGTTGACTTTGTAATTCAAGGTACAGCATAGCCGTGTAACCCTGAATGGTGTAGAACTTGCTATGTCTCTCTCAGGTTGGCCTGTACTTTCATGTTTCTCCCATCTCTGTCATCATAGTACTGGGATTATGGTCTTTGTTCGTAACACAGTCTACTCTCTTTGTTAGATAGTTCTTGCATATAAACTGACATGAGGAACAATGCTTCTCAAATACTTATACCCCCACCTTTGGCATCTGTTGATATAATGTTCTTGTGGAATGTATACAATTTACTCTTGTTCATTCAAATGCTGATTTCTCTCCTCCACTCTCTGGTTTCAACCAGGACATTGCATTGTGATGCTTATTCTAAGCATCACCTGTCTCAAGTCTGTGTAAACATGCCACCATTTGTTCTCTGTATTGTCAATAAAACAACCAGCCAATGCTGAGCAATAGAGAGAATAGGGTGGGACATCCTGGTCTGGAGGGGAGGAGAAAGAAACGAGTAGGGGGAGGTGAGTCAGAGAGGAGAGATGGGTAGGACAGGACTTATAACCACAAGGAGAGATGAAGCAGACCTAAGATATGACTAAAGGTATGTATAATGTGAGAAATCTGAATGGGGGTTTAGGATGGAGTAACTATTGCCCAGCATGTGCTCTAGGTTAATTAAATAAATCCTAGTCTCTCTGTGTTGATTTGAGTGTACAGCTGGTTTAGGAAGAACCTATGTTTAAGTAAAAGATAAATCAATAATACATATTAATATTCAACAACAGGTATCTTTTTAAAATGAAGATTTTTATTCATTAGGTTTAATCTAGAGTATAAGATTCTATCTTTGTAAGAAGCAGATAACTTGCTAGGGAGTCTTGATGGTCTGTTTTTTGTTGTTTTTTGTTTTGTTTTTTTGAGACAGAGGATGGTCTATTCCTTAAGTAGTAATGATGGTGAATACTTTTGTCTAGTACAAAAGACTGTGGTTTTCTTCTTCCAATTTAAAAGATACTAGCTCTATTTAGCTATATAGCATTTGAAAGGCTAGTATAACAAGCTGAATAGTTTTTTTAGTCTTCATAGAATCAAGATTTTTATAATGATGTTATCAAATTATTTTAGTAATTACCTCTTATAGGAGAAAAATAACATTACTTTGAGTTTATTAAGTTTTCTTATTTTACTAGGTTAATCATTTTCATGAATAATTATTACCAACAAATCCTGGGTATCTACAGGTTGAATATTCTTTATCCATAATGCCTGAGGGTAATGGTTGTTTGTATTTGGAACTTTTAGGATATACATGATGAGATATTTAAGGGATCGGATCTGTCTATGCATGAAATTCATTGATATATATGATATAAAGTACAGTAATTTTTATAATATTTTTAATAATATACATTAAACAGGCTTTTATGGTTTGCATTTTTCCTGAAGCAACATGTTTGCACTGGTTTGGGATGTTGGCACATTTTAGATCGTTGATTTCAAGTTAGAGATGTTCAAGTTACACTATGCTACGCTAATACTAGAAGCATATTTTAAAATATTTTTAAATTTTTATGGACTGCTTAATAATATAGAACTATTTGACATTAAATGTTTTTGTGCTTGAATATGAAATGTAATATTCAATTCTAATTTATAATCAGTTTTTATAATTTACTTACATAATAAAAAGTTTTAATCAATGAGTTCTCATCACTGAAATATATGGTTTTCTTAATTTTGGGGTATCTTCAATCATCTTATGTTGAAGTACAATAGTCCTACTGCTACTGGGTTTTCATTTATTTTGTTTATCAGTCCTGACTTACAGGAATGCTCTGGCCTCAATTAGACTTTCAAGAGCAGAAAGATTTTTCAGTTTTTTCCTACTTATTATATTTCTTCAGGTTGAAAATATTTTTGTACTGTTTTCTTTGGATGTTCACATTTTTAGCTAAATTACTCACTTTCCTGTTTGTTGCTAGGGTACAGTTTTGTCGTGTCTTTATCCCAAACCAAGTAAATACAGCCTCTTTGTTCTTCCTTAGTTTCTGTCTCTTTCCTTGTAGTAACCTTTCCAGTTTTACTTGCTTGGAAAATATCTGCTATAAATCATTGTCAGAGTAGAGGGAAATTTGTGCTCTCACTTGGCATTAATCACTAATCATTTCTTTAGGTAATGAAGACAAAAAAGATAAACTGTGGTATTTCTTTATGCTCTTTAGTGGCCTTGCCATCTTGCCATCAGAGGCTTAATGAGAATCAGGAATTAAGATCAGGTGGGAGCAATAGAAGTGTTTCTGGATCTTCTTGCTGTAATTTTAATTAAATTTTCCCTGTTCAGTATCGGGGTTTGAATGTGGAGTCTCCCACATGGTAGTCAAATGTTCTACCACTGAACTAACTTTCAGTGCAATTAATTTAAAGTTAATTGTAAATATCCACATGTTTTCAGCGCTATTATAATAGAAGCCACATTTAGAATTTGTTTCAGGATACAGTGTTGGGGAAAAACATACTGTAGAATCATTTCAGTTTCATAAGTGATGGTAGTTTTTCAGTTCCTCAATTTCAAAATCAGCATCCTTATATTGTAAAGACCGTGTGTTCTTCCTTGAAGTCTCAATAGTACATTGTTTTTATAGTATGAATTCCAGGAAAGACTTACGAGTATGCTACTGTGCTGTGAACCTCAGAGGACAGCTATTAGGAATCCATTCTTTCCTGCTGCCTTGAGAGGTTGAATTCTTTAGGTCATCAAACCTATGCACAGGCACCTTTAGTGCCCAAATCATTTTTCCAACCCTGGTTTCTAGGACAAATTTTATCTCAACATTCGACGTTTGCATTCTGAAATTTGTTTCTCACAAAATTTCCGAAGTTATCAACGTTTAAGAAAAATTTAAGAAAAAATAGAGGAGCCTACCACAGAGGGCCTCTGAAAGACTCTACCTAGCAGTGTATCAAAGCAGATGCTAAGACTCATAACCAAACCTTTGGCAGAGTGCAGGGAATCATAAGAAAGAAGGGGGAGTTAGTAAGACCTGGAGAGGATAGGAGCTCCACAAGGACCAAATATATCTGGGCACAGGGGTCTTGTCTGAGACTGTTTCTCCAACCAAGGACCATGTATGGATAAAACCTAGAACCCCTGCTCAGATGTAACCCATGGTAGCTCAGCATCCAATAATGGGAATGGGAACTGTCTCTGACATGAACTCAATAGCTGGCTCTTTGACCTCCTTTCCTCCTATCCACCCCCCCCTCTCCCCGGGGGAGAAGCAGCCTTGCTAGGCCATAGAGGAGGACTTTGCAGCCAGTCCTGAAGAGACCTGATAAACCAGGGTCAGATGAAAGGGGAGGAGGATCTCCCCTATCAGTGGACTTGGAGAGAGGCAGATGAGGGAGTAGGATACAGCTGTGATACAAAGTTAATAAACTATAACTAAATTAAAAAAATGAAAAATAGGATAATCCATTTACATTAATATTTATTGAAAAAATACATTCTAATATAATCTTGAATGTCCAGTTCAAAAGTAGTAAAATATACCAGAGACAGGTAGCCACTTTGTTTACCAAGGATTTAAACTATTTAATGCTGTGCACACACACACACACACACACAAAAGGAAGTTATTTTCTTAGACTGCCAAAAAACTGGCTCATTCTTCCCTGCCAAAATATATATGTATATATTTTTTTGTAATTCAACATAACAATGATTTCTTTTCTTTCAACATGAATTTAGGCTTCTTATAATATTAAATATTTGTTATGAGTAATTCTAGCTCATTTGATCATGAACATGTATATTTTTAGGAAAACATTTCTGAGAAACTTAAACTGTATGTTTGTATTATTTTTTAATTATTTTTTTATTTATTGCAATTTATTCGCTTTGTATCCCAGCTGTAGCCCCCTCCCTCATCCCCTCACAATCCTACCTTCTTCCCTCTTCTCCTCCTATGTCCCTCCCCAAGTCCACTGATAGAGGAGGTCCTCTTTCCCTTCCATCTGACCCTAACCTATCAGGTCTCATCGGGGCTCTGCCAAAATATTTTATGAAAAATATAATGCTTGGCTGTTATTTGTGGAAACTATGCTAACAAGTAGTAGATGACAAGAATCTGATAGTTCCTGACACATTAGAAGTGTGTGGACTTTGGTATGTTTTTCTTTCTTTTTTTTTTTAGCTGGTACTGTATAATAATTAAAAAGTTTTCACCTGTGGGTTTATACAAAGCATTCCACCAAGCCATGGATTCCATCTTCTTTTCTCAGTCATATGGCTTGAAAGTGTCTAGCACTGGAAGGGAGAAGACAGAATGATAATATTGTATTCAAGGCTGGTGAGACACAATTGTCTAGGTCATAGAGCTGGCTGAGTGACTCTAGCTTCCCAGAGCAAAGCTTCAGAGAGAAACTTACTGCGAGGTTGCTATGGTAAACTTACTTTTTTTATTTTTTTGAATTTTCTAAAAACCAGGAGACAAACAAAAACAAAAACAAAACAAAAAAAAACTTTGAGGGAAATGTTCTCTCCATTATAGTATTTTCCTTCCTTCCCTCCCTCCTTCCTTCCTTCCTTTCTTCCTTCCTTCTTTTTTCCTTGTTCCCCTCTCTCCCTCTCCTCCCCGTCTCTCTCTCTTTCTTTCTCATACTGTTTCCTATCAGCTCTTTTGTATATTTGGCAAACTACCTGTTCCTCACCTTTCAACTTTGACTCCTTTATTCTCTTAAGAAATAGTAAGCAACAAAAACAGCCAAGGGGAGGGGTTATAGCCATGTGGAGAAATAATTATAGATGGAGAAATATTATTAGAATGAAGATAATTTTACACATTCTCTAAACATCGTCTCCCCAAGTTAAAACTATTTATTTGTAAATAGTTTTATTTGTAAATAGTAAATAGTAGCTTTTTAACATATGGCAGGTTAGAAAACCCTTAGGTACTGTGTGGCTAGAGCGCCTCTAGTCTGCTGTAGGTTCTCAGAAGATTCACGGAAATATTTTAGGCCACCATTTTACAGTAGATTGACTTGAAATAGATTTTAAGAAACGGTTGAAATAATGGTCCTATCAGAAACAGTAGGTACAGTCATATGTGATTTTGAAGAGAACTCAATGGATTATTTACAGAGGCATGCATAGTTTCAAAAGAAGAAACACTGGAAATTGAAGGCACTTGGACACTAGTAACCACTAGAAATTGGTCATGGTACCTGTCTCCAACCTGCAACCACACCAGTGAGAATCAAATCCTCCTACTAAAAGCTGTCATTAGAGAACCGCTGTCACTATAATTTCTAGGACCCAGAATAAAATGGGGGAAGGATGGCAGCTCAAATGGAGAATAAATTGCACACAAAAAAAATGTAAAATCAAAAGTAGTGTTTTGAGTTTGTTTTTGTTTTGTTTTTTTTTTAGATTACATAATGCTTTATTAACTCTAAGTTTTTTTTAATTTTTTTTTGATTTATTTATTTTTATCTCAATCACAGGTTAGGTACTTTGAATCCCAGGCGTAGCCCCCTCCCCC
>CM053742.1:8113400-8130658 GCA_028658305.1 Pachyuromys duprasi
GGTTGGATGGAAGGGAAGGAGGTCCTCCCCTGTTGGTGGACTTGGAGGGGGCGGGGAAGAGGGAGATGAGGGAGGGAGTGGGAGGGTGGGAGGGAACGAGGGAGGGGGCTATGCCTGGGATACAAAGTACCTAACCTGTGATTGATATAAAAATAAATAAATTTAAAAAATCAGATTTGCACATAATTGTAGTTGTAATTTCATGCAATCCTTATCAATTCATCTTTAAATAAAATGTCACAGTAAATTTTTCACCTTTCGTACAATTAACATTTTATGGTACTAGAAGTTAATATATACCCACTATACCAAATTTTTTTTAAAAACTGAGTTCATTATAACATTAAGGAAGAAAAATGATGTATTAAATTACTTAATGTACTGCTTTGCACAGAAGATGTACTTGAATGAGTAGTTTTCTCTTGATTGTCCTTCTTGATGTCCATTTATTCTAAGCACAAGGAAAGAAAACAATGCAATAATCTGAAAGCAATTCAACAATTGTAAAATTAATTTTTTAATGAAAACCTGTTTTAATTTTGATTAGCTTCACTGTTACATGCCCTAACAATTTTTAGTGTATCCTACACTTGTTCAATTTATATACTTTATTTTTCACTACTAAAATGAAAGATTTATAAAAACAGTGCTATATCCTTACTACATAGACCAGGACCTGGGACAGAGAATGCTCTCAAGCATTTGTTAAATAAACATGCCAATATAATTAAATGAATTGCTGATGGATCTTTAAACTGCTTGAAATAATTTCCTAGGAATAAAGGGATTCTTTCAAGTGTTCAAAAACTTCCATGAAATCTAGAATAGCGTGTACGTCAATGAACGACTCACATTTTCCTCTATGGTAAACTAAATAATTCAACGAGTACTCAAAATCCTTGAGATGTAATCATATCTAAAATACATGACATCACTCAGAGAAATTAAAGTATATATGAGAAAAATTATATATAAAACTTAAGCATAATTCTAAAAATAACCAAAGTCCTTAATATCATCAAATAATCAACAGTACCACTGTTTTTCAAACTGCTTTCATTATCTTTAAGTGTGAATGCTTGAATCTCAGGACTCAGAATTCCCATATACTAATGTTTAATTATGTCTTTCAGGTTTTGATTAAGAAATTCAGCCAGGCACAGTAGCACACGCCTATATTTCCAGCACTCTGAGAGGCAGAGGCAAATGGATCTCTGTGAGTTTGAGGCCCGCCTGATCTACAACGTGAGTCCAGGACAGAAAAAACTTGTCTTGAGAAACCAAAGGAAAGAGACAGACAAACGGGGGGGGGGGAGAAGAAGGAGGAGGAGAAGGAGGAGGAAAGAGAGAGAGAGACAGAGACAGAGAGAGACAGAGAGAGAGAGAAAGAAAGAAATTCTTCAAGGCATATGAATACTTCAGAGAAATTTACAGCCTTATTTCTGTTTAAATTGTCTGAAGGAAGTGCACACGTATATTTACTGAATAGTTTTATAGTAAGAACTTGTAAGACAGGAATTAAAGTCATAATGGCATGGATCTTTTTCTAGGGAGAACAAGAATCTACTGATAAATACTACATCAAGATAATACTAATAAACAACATTAAAAGGCAGCATTCAAAACTGAACATTTAATCAGAAGTAATCAGATATACAAGATATACAAGCCAGGAACAAGGAAGCAATTATGTGAAAAATATATTATGGGAAACAAACCACAACAAAGTATAAACAAGTACGGCATATTAGTCAATAAAAAGCAGACTTTTAACTACAGGAAGACAGGATGAAAGAATTATTCACCTATTCATATTACAGTTAAGAAAATGAAGTTTATTTATTCCTTTTGTATTTCCTAATTTTTCATTATTTTCATTTTTTTTTCTGGAGTGACCTGAGAAAGTGCTTTACATGCTGGTGAAATACTTTTTTTTTTTCTGAATGCAAAGCTGTATTTATTGTAGCGTTTTTATTAATAGACTTTGGCCAGACAGCTCTGAGTGTGTTGGTACAGCAGGCACATTGGCTTCCAGGTTTGGCACCTGGCAGTTCGTGGAACTGCAGTTCAATCTCGCAACGCTTCTACAACTTTGTGCACTGTTTGAGCAGGACCTGCACCTGGCCTCCCCTGTTAAATGGCTGAAAATAAGTTTGGGTTCATTATGACATACGTGTTCTGAGCTCACAATTTCATTGGTCTGCAGCAGGCCTGGCTCCGCTTTCTCTGCCTTGTCAATCTGGTTTGGGAAACTAGAGACCTTGGTTTGGGTCCCTCCACTGCTCTCTGTGATTGCCCCCCCCCCCCTCTGCTTTTGCAGAGTCCCCTTTGGTTTGTCTCAGGATTGCAACAAAGCTCTTTGGGAAGGCTCAGTGCTCTGCTGTCCTGGGAAGATGCTCATCCGTGCTCTGAAGGCTGTGCATGCTGGTGTGACCATACCTTTCCTGTATGGGCTGCACGGGGCGGAGAAAGAAATTCCTCGGCAGTGAATTTTGCATCCATGGTGGTAGCACGTGCCGGAGTGGATGCAGAATGCCCTCAGCGGCCTGGTGTGCGGCCTTCATTGGCACCACCGCATTCTGAATGTGGACGAAGCTGCCAGCGATGGAGGCACACTCGTGACTTAGGGAGTCACCCATCTGCTGACCAGAGTACGGGGCACACATGAAGTGTGTGCAGGCATTTGGGCGGCTACATCTCGGTCTGAGGGAGAAGCCACACATGGCGTCCTGCTCCAGACGGGGCTGTAACAGGGCCGAGCCTGCTTCCCTCCTGGGGCTTCTGGTGAGTCCTCTGCTGTAGGCCTCCAGCACACGCATCCTTACCTTCTTTGCTGTGCCGTTGAAAACTTCGGAGCAGATGTGTGGCTCTCTGTAAGTGTTCTTTTCTGAGGCAGCACAGCCATGAGATGCCAGTGGTTGTAACTCGGAAAACTCCTTCCAGTTCGGTTTTTTGGCCCCTGGTGTCTACACAGAAAGCACTGGAAGGGTGTGTTTCGTTTGGTCCCCTGTTGCCAGGACTTGCAGACAAGGTGTTGGGAAAAGGCACTGCACTAAGGCTTTTTAGTTTTTAGGTAAAGGAATCTGGCCACAGGTGCCCTGCGGCCCAAGGCACCAACACATGCACTGGAAGAAGAAGGTGGTGAAGGCCCAACTGATGCACACGACAAGCATCATGAAGGTGCCCAGCTGGGTGTAAGCCAGGACTGTGGAGGGTATCATCATGGCCCCCCGCTACAAAGGTGGTCGGTGTGGCCACAGAACTGCAGAGCCCATACGACTCAGAGAAAAGATGACCCAGCCTTCTCGGTTGGGATCTGAAGCCATAGTGAAATACTTTTAACACTAAACTTACATCCCAGGCACAGGAGATTTCAATTCTTACTTTGGCTTTGTCAAAAAAGATTATATGACCTCTTCCCTTACCTCCACAAGTTTTAGTTTCCTTATACATAAAACTAAGGTTGAAAATTCTAAGCATGTATCTCTAGCATTAAAAAAATTTATTTGGAGGCAACAAAGAAGGTTCAGCAAATAAGAGCACTTACTGTTCTTGCTGGATGGCAGAACTTTGGTTCCTTGTATCCATTTCAGTTCCTCATAACTGCCTGAAGCTACAACTCTAGGGAGTCTCATACTTTCCTCTGTCTTCCATGGGCAACTGTACTCTCATGCACAGACCCACAAAGACTTACACATATGCATGGAATTAAAAATAAAAATTATTTTTAAAAAAGACTTCAGTTGAATCCCCTAAGGGACAACACTATAAATAAGGGCAAAAAATGACTTTAAGAAACAAATATAAGAAGGCCCAGAATGTGACAAAGAGTTTATTGAGATTAAGAGTCATTTAGGTCTGCAAAAATATGAGAATTATCCTCTAAATAAAGGTGCTTCCAGGAATGCTGCATCCTATTCAGTTGTTGATAAAATGTGTAAAGAGAAATCTAAGAAAGTATTTCTTTACTCAAATATGCAAAAGGAAATAATTTAAGGAGAAAAAAACCATTACAAACAAAGTGTGATAGTATTTCAATGGGGAAGAGACTATATAACTCAGCAAGTAGTTAATATTACAATATTTGTTTAAATTTTTAAAGGCTTTATTTTAAAAGTTCAATATACAGTAACATACTTGTTATAAACAAATAACTAAAAACAACACATAGATAAGCAAATCTTACCTTCATTTACTGTTTGTTCCATGGTATCTACTTCTATTTTACTTTCTACAATGAAAACAAATTAATGCCCTATTTTAAGCACTATAAATTTCTGAGATGTAATAGGAAAAATTAGATTAAGAGTCAGATCACCACCTCACCCTGATGGGGGAGCAGCCTTACCAGGCCACAGAGAAAGACAATGCAACCACTCCTCATGAGAGCTGATAGACTAGGATCAGAAGGAAGGATAGGAGGACCTCCCCTATCAGTGGACTTGGGGAGGGGCATGTGTGGAGAAGGGGGAGAGAAGGGGAGATTGGGAGGGGAGGAGGGAGAGGTTTATGGGGCATACAAAGTGAATAAAGTGTAATTAATAAAAAAAGAAGAGAGTCAGATCACTTCAATAGCTTTCCCTTAAACATAAGTAATGAAATGAGTAAGTAATGAGTAATGAGCTAGAACATGGGTAAGTATAGGGCTTCCTATACTTAATTAGAAATATTGCAGAAGATAAAGAAAAGTATAGATTCATGTAACTTCTCAATGCATTCATGAGTTTTCTACTTCTCAGTATCACTATGTGACCCTTTCAACCAGAGTAGATGGCAGCCCAGCAGCCACTGGTATTCAAACTGAGACCTATACCAGCGTCCACATAGTGATACTGAGAAGTAGAAAACTCATGAATGCATTGAGAAGTTACATGAATCAATCTTCTAACAAGAATTACTTGTTAGGAGCCAAGTAATTACTGTGCTATAGGGCCTATAATCTTAACACTCAGGAAGATGACACAGGAGGATCTTGAATATTTTTTTCTGTTTTTAAATTTTGATTTATTAAAACAGAACTTCCAGTACCTTTGGGCAGTTCTTCAATTAGTAAATGTTACTTGTGAGCATTTGAGTATAATAAAATCTTTTTTCTTTAAGTATGTTTTTATTAATTAAGACTTTCTTCTAATTCAGATAGGCCAATTTCCAATTAATCTATATTTTTTGAGCTCCTGTTATTTACTAACATTAGAAACAAGACTGAGAACCCTACTGATTTATCCACTGCACATTTCTTGAGCTTTTTCACTATGTGGGGTATTTGAGGGAGACAAAGAAATGAAGAACCTGATGTTGGATGTTGAAAAGCACATCTGTGCCCCAGGAATGTGCTTTGCTTCGTCTGCTATTTGCTCTTCTTTACCCTATATAATGCACCTGATTCATATCACGCTACTCCTTGATTCTGCTTCTTTTTAAAAAAGATTAAATTATTTATTATGTGTACGATGTATGTTTGCATGTACACCTGCATGCCAGAAGAGGGCGCCAGATTTCATTTTAGATGGTTGTCAGCCATCATGCGCTTGCTGGGAATTGAACTCATGACCTCTAGAAGAGCAGCCAGTGTTCTTAACCTCTGAGCCATCTCTCAGCCATCTCTCCACCATCTGTTTTCCTACTGCTCATGGGAAGCTGAGATGGACCTTTCCATTTAGGCTGTTAGAAGATCTGCTCCAACAACTTGGTACGAATCACTCCTCTGTGCACATGCAAACCTCTCTGATCTCTGGCCACATGGTATCAGGACCTCAATAGTCGTACCTTTCACTTCTGTTGTGAGCCATACCAATCAACATACCTTAGCATCCTTCCACACAGCTCTTCCGCCTCTACCCCCATCCCACCAGACTTCTACTGCCATCTAACCCTCACCTACCAACCCACTGGTACGTCCATTTACTGATCTGTGTAACATCTCAGAGTCTGTCTTTAAGTACCTCTCTGGTGTCATTTTTCTAACAGTGGATCTTAAATTTTAAGTTATCCTGTATTACATAATGATATTCTGTCTCAAGAACTCAAGTAAATTAATTTTAGAAATAAATACATTTTTAGGAAGCCTGTACAGTTTTAAACCACTATTAGTCTGATTTTTTCTGCATATTCTTAACATAACCCATATTCTAAAACAAAGATATTTATTAGACTGTCCTAGAGAGCTCAATCTAGGCCAAAATTGATGTATGAATAAAATACAGAAAAAGCATTATAAAAAGTTCAGATACATTAAAAAAACCTCAATGCAGCATGCCAACTCTACATGCCTGTAGTTAAGATGTGATGATGTGTAGATTAAACATAATTTGATAATTAAAGGAATATACTCATGAAATCATCTAGAAAGTCTTATATACCTCTCACCCAAGAAAGTGATTTGCATTTCAAGTTTCACCTCTCCCAATTCTACTTCTTTAGATCATTTTCTCTCATTAATACCAATACTTCTTTCAATACTTGTCTTTACATTGTTGTTCTTTCACCCATACATCCAGTCAGTGGCCAACACCTAATTAGGTGCTTACACACTTAATCCTGTCGACACTCACTGGTTTACACTTTCCAGCAGTGTACTTCTCTAACATAGTAATGCATGATACATCAGATAAAGCTTGGGCTGTTTTCCTCCTTCTATCATTTGAGTACTTGGAAGATTATTTCCTCTTCTGCTTCTTAAAATATCACCAGTGCTTTGAAACCATCAATAAATACAACTTTTTCCTGAAAGGTTTACTGTTTCCTTATTCAATGTAAGGATCTGATTGCAGGTTTGGTTTACTCATTTACTTAACAAATATTCATATAATTCCCACGATGTACTTGGTAATATGGGTACAGAAGATACACATTCTAGAATTCGCAGTAAGGAACATATGTATATGGCTGAACTTAAAAGGTTTAAACATGGGTTTGAAAGCAGCTTTGCTACCTAACAAGACCTTGTGACTGAAGTAAAAAGAGGATGGGGGGATGGGGAGATATATACAATCTACTCCATAAAAGCTGGGAATCTGGGGCTAGAGATATGGCTCAGTGATTAAGAGTTCTTACAGTGGACTGGAGTTCACTTCAATATAAACATGTTAAGGAATTCATAGCTGCCTGTAACTACAGTTCCAGGGGGTCTGATTACATCTTCTGAACTCCAAGAGCATAGGTACAAAACATGGTAATGGACAGACACACACACAAACCATATTTTTTAAACATAAGAATTCCACAAAAAGAAAATAACATTACTAAACAAAAAAGTACAGGTATTAAGGGGGATTAGAATGATATTCTACTGAGAGATAGTAAGAACAATTAAAATATAAAAGGCTTCTTGAATTCATTATATAAATAATATAATTCCATTTTTGGACTTAGTTCACCCTTATAAAAATGACAAATGTTCCTAAAACCCGCAGAACCTCCCCCCGCCCCTTCTCTTTCCGAGACAGGGTTTCTCTGTATAGTCATGGCTGCCCTGGACTCACTTTGTAGACCAGGCTGGCCTCAAACTCACAGAGATCCACCTGCCTGCTCCAACCTACCACATAGTACATAGTAACATAGTACAAGAGAGTCAAGGATTTCTTGACAGGAGTTTTGACAGGAAGCAAGGTGGCTTTATGGGCAACCGAACACAAGTTTTCAGGAGGAGAGAAGCTAAAACTTTACACACACACACACACAAAAAAAAAGATTATAGCAAGGATTAAGTGTTTGGAACTCAACTGCAGATCTAAACGAATTCTGGCTATAAAATGGATACTAAGATGAAAAAAAAAGTTAAATGATCCAATTCTGTTCTGTCTTTTGTTATGACAGTAAAATCATGAGGTTATATTTGTGTGTGTGAGCATGCAGTATTAGGGGGGTTGTGAGTGATTCATTCACGTAGCTGATAATTTCAATGAACAGAAAAAGAACAAAGTTGAACTTCAGATTAAAGACGTTAAAGACGTTCCTGCCTCTGTCTCTGCTTTCTGAAATCCATTGTTACCCAGGTGTCCCCTTGGTCCTCAGTTCCATCTGCATTCTCTCAGAGCTCATGGCTTTAGAAGCTACCCATACACATAGAGCTCCTACAACATTCTCAGCTCTCTTTGACCTCATGTCTAAAAGTTAGACTCATCAAGACTAATTGATACCAGCTACAACTACAAAGTGCATGAGTCTAGGAGATAATTAAATGATACAAGGCTATAACGATGGCTCAGAGGCTTACCCATGTTAAATTATGGCTAACATTCCTTACACTATACCATGAAGCCATGAAACTGAGATATAGCAATGTAGGTAGAGCACCCAATCTACTGTCTCGAACAAGTAAGGACTTAAAGACAGAAAAAAAAAGTTAGGTGGGCTATATAGGTTTCCAATTGTGAGATATTTCACTTGTAGACAGGATCTTAGCATAACTCCTGAGAGGCTTCACCCAGCAGCTGATGGAAACAGATGCAGAGACCCACAGCCAAACATTAGACAGAGCTTGGGGAGTCCTATGGAAGAGTTAGGGGAATGATTGAGGGAGCTGGAGGGGTCAAGGACTCCACAAGAAGACCTACAGAGTAAACTAACCTGGGCCTGTGAGCCCTCACAGAGACTGAACCACCAAACAAAAAGTGTGTATGGACTGGTCTTAGGACCCCTGCACATATATAGCAGATGAGCAGCTTGGTCTTCATGACCCCCCCACCCCCAACAACTGGAGCAACAGCTTTCTCTGGCTCTGATGCCTCCCTTCGGATCTTACTCCCCTAACTGAGCAGCCAATGGGCTTCGTATAAACAGGGCATCTAGGTCCTCCCCATTCGTGGTCCTTGATTGGAGTATCTTATACCCCTAACTGGGCTGCCTTCTCTGGCCTCACTGAAAAAGGATGTGCCTAGTCTCGCAGGGACTTAATGTGTCAGAGTGGGTTGGTAACCATAGGGGACCTCCCCCTTCTCTGAGGAGAAGGAGAGAGGAAAAGGGGGGGGGGTGAGAGTAAAGGGAGGAGAGGATCAGGGGCTTCGATCAAGATGTAAACTGAATAAATAAATAATTTAAAGGAGAAAAAAAATTAAGTCTTCAAAGAAAAAAAAATTTTCTAGAGATTATTTTTTAGTAATGTTTTAGTAAGATCTAGTCCATCAAATTAAAAATTAGTCTTTTTTGTATGTCAAAACAAATCCAACAGCACTTAAAAGGTGGAGACAGGAGGATGAGGAGTTCAAGGCTAGCCTGAGCTACAGGAGACCCTGGATAAAAAGAAAAAATATAGAAAAGAAAAACACAAAAGATAGTTAAAAATCCAAGAATCACACTTTTAAGTTATCTAAAAAAATTGTAACTTACAAGTTGAAGAAACAGTTATCACTGTTAAATGATTTATATAGAATTTCTATACATAGTTAAGCAGCATTTCATGTCAGATATTAGATATATAAAAGTCAAGTCAAGGGTTGTCAAAATTCCAGTTTACAATTGTAAATTCCTAATGTTTTAAAACACAGCCACAAGCTAATTGCTCAAAGACTTGCTACCCACCAACATTTGTGAAGGGGTAGAGTTAATGGCAGGACATATCGCTTTGAAGAAGTAGATCAAGTTACAGCCTGCTTTTATTATCAGGTTCCAAGCCTGTAACTTAGGCTTAGATTTCTGGTTTCTCATACCAGTCCTACAAGAAATAATGGAAATGATGACAATACTGCCTACTAAACTACAATCTAAAGTGACAAGAAAACTAAACATCCCTGACAATACTTCAAACACGTGGGAGGTGCCTGCAAACTACACATTTAAATATCTACAACTCTTGAAATCGCAACATGAATAAATATGATTATAAAGTAATCTAAAACTAAGTAATACACAAATATACTAAGCACTACTGGCTACTCTATCTCAAAAATGACCACAAAGACTGCTTTATCTGAGATGACTTATGAAACTCTACTATGTTAGTTTTAAAAATGAGTAAAAACATTACTTTCAAATAATTTTGAAGTATAATGAAAAACACTCCAAATTATACCTTTTAAATTTTTTTCAAAGAAAAAAAAACGAACGGCTTCAGCATATTTTTATGTTCAAACACTAGAGAACTTAAATACTTTTGGATTAGTGCTTGAATTTAAATGTGTGTGTGTGTGTGTGTATACAGTAGGAGAAAGCTTTTAGGGATGTTATGTTTTATAGAAATCACAACATAAACATCATTATGATTATTTCTATGGCTACCAAGGTTTACTTATACGAGATAACAAAGGCAAAATAACCAAAAATGCCTTACTCATGAAAATCAAGTGATATATGTCATTTCAAATGTTTGACAGTTTCTCAAATTTGTTCAAATTACCCTGCTTAAAAACTATTCATTTGTTTGATTTTTTTTTCAAATGAGACAGAAGTGAAAGCATTTCTATACCTCAAGTAACCAAAAAACAAGCTACTAAGCATAGAAAACATAGTTAACACTATTTTATGCCTACATATATAAACATTAAATAAATAAATTATACCACTTTGGCTATAAGATAAATGAAATTGGCATTCTTCTGCTTCCCTCTCAGAGGGAATTTGTCCTTGTCTTCCTATCCAGCTTCATCTAGGTATCATCCACTCTCTCAGGCTAACCCTGTGAGGAGCCCAAAGGCACGCACCAGACCCGCATAGGCTCCAGGCCACAGACACATCATTCTAAGCTTACATTTCCTCCTAACATCCAAGTTACCTCCCAAGTCCTGGTGTGAGCCCAAACCTTTTGAAGTCATCCCTGACCCTCAGCCCTACCAACCACCCTCAAATACCCCAGGCTCCAGCCGGGCCTCACCTACCCTGGGGATGTGCTCCTTGAGAGGGACCCCTGGAGGGAGCGGGTCCAGGGGTCTGACTGCCTCCAGCAAGATGGGCCAGTGAAGGGGCTCCAGGAAAGGACAACAGTGCATGCTGGCAGCAGAGATGGCCCACAGAGAACACTAAGTGAGATACAGCAGCCTAGCCGCGGCACCTGGTGTCAAGCGTCCACGGGTCGGGGCAGAGACAGGTTGCCGGCGCAGCCGCAAGGGGGCGTTCCCAGCGCAGGACGTGCCCCTAAGGCTCCTTGCCGCCAGCTCTGCAGAGGGCCTTCAGAAGTCTGACACCGGAACTCTGTCTGCACTCCCGCCATGGGTGCAAGCGGCCACCTCGCAGCTCGGGGCTCCTCCCGCCTAAGCAATAAAACTCTGCCTTGCTCTTTCTCGGAGCAGGCGCCAGACTTTATGCTGCCGTCGCCATTTTTGAGAAGCCGCGCACAGAGCCACCCCGCCCTCCCAACCGCCGGCTGGCTGTGCTGCGGTTGCTGCCAGTGGAGCTTGAGCCCTGGCCCCAGCAGCCTGCTTGCACAAGTTGGAGCAGCGGCCACCAGGAAGACTTAGCGATGCTGGAAAAGCCTTCGGCAGTTTTCCGTTATCAGCCAGGATAAAAAAAAAAAAAAATTCTGGGAGCAGTCCATGCATCTAAGACCCCCAGGGACTAGCATCAAGTTCCAACCTTTTAGACCTCTGGCCAACTCCTACTTTGGCCACTGACCCAAAAAAAGAATGCTTCCTCCAAGAAACCAAGTCCAAGGAGCAGTGAAAACTCAGCTCCTTCTACAGAACTTGAACAAAACCACTCCTGTCTTCTGTGGTTCCAGCACGTTCAGCTTCATTCTTCTTCACGGTGGGTTTTTGGCACCAATGCCCTCATAGGCCCACCTTCTGGATCTTGTTCTTAATTTATGCTTATCTAAAAGAAACAAGTCTAGTGACAGAAATCATTTGCTCACATTTGAGGGTGCCCAGAAGGATCATACAGAGTGCAATTTGGGGTTTCCCCTGCACATGCTTCCTCGCCTGAGAGGAACCTGTAGCATGAGTGGAGATCACTGAAGAAAGGAAGGGAGGAGGAAATGCCTTAAAACAACCCATCAAGCTGCACAAAATACATCAAACAAAAGGTCACAGAAAACACTCGCCTCTACTTCAGAGTTTATTATAAGCCAGAGTTTTGTTTGAAAAATAAACAATGTACCATGTTAGCCAAAAGAACTTGTTGTCTCTCTGCAAGTCTTTGCAAACTGAGTATAGGTTTTGCGTCTTGGAGTTCCCCTCCTGCCTGAGGGGCTGCCTTGCAGCAGCCCAGTAAGTCAGGAGGGGCTGAAGATGAGAAGCATGCCTGGAATGGCCTGGCTAGCTGCAAGACCCAAGAACCATTCAGGGAGCACACACCCGGCAAGCAGATGGTGGCTACTTCAACTTTACTTCCAGAGAACAAAGAATGTAGGGGAGTGTTTAGGAGCCTCCAAGATTAGGTGTACATAATTGACTGAAACTAGACACTTCAAGGATGCTTGATTTGCATTATACAGCACGAACCAATAGTAAGAGCAGAATGTCAGTGCTTGATTAACATAGATAAGCACAGCGAGGCACGCGCTAGCAGGAAGCTGTGTCAGGGCCAAAGAGTAAGTGTGGCTAGAAGAATCTGTTATCTAAAGGCATTCTCCAGATGAAGTCAGGCAGAGAGCAGGGGAACAACCCTGCAGAGGGGAGGGAGTCCTGCCTTTAGCACTGAGCTCATTAAAGGCTGTCTGGTCCAGGCAAAAACTGCAGCCTCAACCAGTAGGGTACCTCCAATATTACCTTAACGTATAATAGACTTTCAAAATTATAATTCTGAAGTTAGAGCCTAAAACTGAAAGCATATATCCACAGCAACAAAGAGTATATCAATTTTCTACAATATAGAATAAAATGATTCCCATATGCAACTTTCACAGTAAGAAATGCCAGCTCCTCAAAGATGTTAGCACTGTATGCACTAGGCACTGCTAGAAGATAGTTTTAGGGGTAAGAGGGAAAGAACTTTCATCTCCATAAGAAGCCAGTAGTGCCTAAGTAAATAAACTAGAATGTACTCGGTACATCTACTGTTTTGAAACTGAACAGGCTTGCCACCAGAAGATCTCCAAAAGAATGCGGTATTTAAATTCTTTAGCTCTTCCTAGCAAATGGCAAAAACTTTCCATGAAGATGATCATACAAAATTCTCATGGGTGTAAGTTAGCTGATGACTTGGGGGGCATAGAGTGCCTAACTCCAAGCCTCTCTAGATATGCTAAAATCAGATATTCTTGATTTCTATAACATACCTAGTCCAAGAAAGATTGAATCATAATGAACTTACTACTGTTGATTTGCTTCACAATTTGAAAATCACTTGATAATTACAAATAAACATATTGAAATAATCTGTTCTCTTGAGCAAGGTAGCTAGCTGCTTATTAGATCTTTTGATAGCTTATTAGAACTCTTCTATATACACCACATTCCTAGAGTTTTGATTTAATTTTTTAATATATTGATTTAATTTTTTAGTTTTTAGTTTTGATTTAGTTTTAGTTTTGATTTAATTTTTAATATAGTTAAAATATTTCTTGCATAACAAATTAACAAATAACAGGATTTTATGTTTCCATATTTGCAGAAACTTTATTAAAAAGTAGAATCAGGTCTTAACTAATATGTAAAATTTCTCCTTCAGAAGAACTGGATTTAAGGTAAGAGACCATTTCAAGTTCCAATGTTTTTAACCTTCATAGTATAAAGCAGTAGTTATAAGTATTCAAGTATTCAGACACTTAAATCTAAGATTTATTAAATATAGTATATATTCAAAAAGGGAATTGAGATAATTAAAAGAAACATAAACCTTAATGTTGTATGTTACAGAAAATTATTTCTTTCAATGTTTGCCTTACTGAATGAGAACTGTCTCTCTCTGTGTGTGTCTGTGTATGCGTGTGTTTGTAGTTTGCATTCTTTTGGAATTACAGCAATTTTATAGTTTTTCTTTTAAAAAAATGAAAAGAAAAGAAGCTTAGTGGTAATCCTGGCACTAAGGACACACTGAAGCAGATAAGTAATGAATTACTTAAGACTCCCATTTCAAAAACTAGCAAATATTAAACAAAAGCTACATTAAAGTGCTGGCTGTTCTCAAATCCTTTTAAAATGAAAGAAAATATATGTTAATGCAAAATTACAGGTGGAAAAAAAAAATCACTGGGTCAGTGATAGGTAAATATTAAAGAAATATCTGATCACAACCATTCTTGCATAGAGAATGTTTACATCATCTAAAAAGAAGGACCAATGAATTTTCTAAGCAAAAAAAAAAATAAATAAAAGATCAACAGAAAATAAAATGAACAGTTTTATTCTAAGCAAATGATTTACAAATTCTACTGGATGAACTTAAGATACTTAATAAATGACCATTACCTTTCTAATTCTGAAATTTTGAAACTCAGATCTACACCAGATTAAAGATTTGGCTTGCTGTCACTTCTTTTAATATACAGATAACTATTAATTTGTACATACTGATAAATTTCCCATCTACTGATACCTCACTACAATCCCTATTTTTAAAGCATAATTACTGCATTCCTTACTCTGAAAGCATAATTTTCATCATCTCCATTAGAACATCTTCTCACTAACTATACTCATCTCACCAAAGGATTTATAGTCATATCATGTTAAATATACTATTGGTAATGATGGCTACTGTGGAAAGCTGCACATGAGTGCTATGGTAGGCCACCATGAACACATTACACACCACATACATAAAAATGATTAAATTTTTTAAAAGTTAAACCTCCAATATTATAAAAGTTATGTTAGATATTCTTATCCCTGCATTATAGATGAGGGAAACAAATTTCACACATCAAGTAAGTGTCAGAGTTAGCTTCTGTACATACTTTCGAACATTTCCTAACTAATCTTCCAACTTTGTTATCAGCAGTAGATTTCATCATATCCTATACATATGTACTTTCAATAATAAATATTTTGGATACTTATACCCTATTTTTCCTCGTTTGTTTAAATAGACTCTCTTTTAAATAATGTTAGCAAAGGTCAGAGCATCACTCTTTCCTGTTATATGGTACTATATTATATGTAGCAGGTATCTGATGATTTACCGACTGAGAGAATGAATGCTTTTCATTATGTTGAATAAATCTTGCCTAGAAAACATTTAAAAATAAGACTCCCTGAGCCTGCCCCCTCCAGACCCTTGAGTCATAGCTGCTGTTGTATAAAATCCCTCTAGTTCTATCATCAGCGAGTGGTGAATGCAGAGACTAATGATTGCCCAAGATGCTGAGTACTGTAAGTCATGGCTGAGGGCTCAGCCCTAAAATAAGACATTTATACAACCCTATTAAAGGTTTTTAAAAAAAATGAAGGAAAGAAGGCAGAAAATATGTAAAACCCAGAAAATAAGGTAAAGACTAAAAACTTCATTCTCTAGGCATAATACAACCAATTGAAATCAAACCCACGGCAACTGTAGTTACCTATATTGGATTCCCCACAGAAAGACTGAACCTGTCAACAGTCAGTCATAGAAGAGGCCCACAGGCCTCTATCCTTCCCTGCTGAACTACTGACTATGGTACATTCTAAAATAAGGGGAGTCATCATCTTGAATTGTGTACTGACTTGGTAGGTCTTCTAGGCTCGAAGAGTTTCTGAACCTGTGGTCACATTATGTTTCTGGAAAATTAGCAGATCACAAAACAAAATGAATAGACATGAAGATGAGCAAAAAAGATTTGTAGGGAAGGGGGATAGCCAGGGGTATAAGGTAGATGGGAGAGCCAGGGATTAGAGTGGTCAGTATGCATATGTAAAACTGTCAAAGAACAAATTTCATGAAATGATTTAAGAGAAGACTATTTGAAATGAAAGGGTAAGAACTAAGATTGTAATAATCCATATTTTAATGATTTTTCAAGTAAACATCAGATTTCTTCTCATCAATATTCTGTCATAGTTCTCTTGACTTGGACCAAAGTCTATATAACGTTATTGGCATATCACCCTACCAGGTCCTTGTCCTAAGCCAAGTCCAATGCAAAATCCTCTATCTCAAATGTTTTGGTTGGTTAGTTTTGATTCTTTCTTTAGTATTTCATATTAGTCAAGCAGAATGAAAAGATAGTCTTTCTAAGTTTCCTAAGTTTAACCCAGACTTAATGCACACTTACAGTTTGTATAGAATACTATTTGCAAACATAATGAATTATGAATTATAAAAACTATTTTGGGGAGGAAGGGCAACCCTTAGGATGTAAATAAACTAATATAAAATTAAAAAATAAAACATATCCTGAATCATGTATTTTTTACTAAATCACAAAAGCCTACATCGGGAAGAAATTAGATATCTAAGGTGTAACCAGTAAACACCAATTGACTATTTCCACTTTAGTGATTAAAAAACCCCACATGTTAGGCAATAAATAACTGCTAAGTTATTTATTTTTATTCAGTTAATAAAAAGTTAACTGAATTTATAAATACTTTTAAATTATTGAAGAAGCTTTAATATAATTATTAAACTGGAAGCACATACCAAAAATATAAGTTGGCTTTAGCATTACTGTTGGTTCTTAACAACCATCTTCATAACTTCTGAATAATAATTTCTCTAGAAAAGTAACACAAAGTTAGGCCAGAGAAGCTTGCCTAACAGGTGAAAGAAGACATGACTGCACCAGGAGCCGTGAGTTATTGTCTGAAATCCAGATTCCATCAATTAACTACTTCTTTACAACCAATCTTATATGTTTACTTAAAAAAATAAAAACAGTAGTAAGGAAATCGATCACATTTAAGTCACAGGTAAGAAACTATTCGAACTGATTAGAAAACCACATGGATTTTGTTTAACTGATCCTCATATTTTTAAAAATAAATTAGTCTTTTAAAAACAACATCTCTGCCATCCATGCTAACTAGCAAAGTCAAGTATTTTATAGGCTGTGAAAACTGGCATGAATTCCATGAACCGCATTATACTACATTTAGCCCTCAATGTATTCACTCGCTCTTTATTCAGACATGTTATTTATTGAATGCTCATTGAATGCAGCTTTGCTAAAATCAGAGACAGCAAGATGAGTGAGACAGTTTGAAAAATCTGGGAGTTTGCAGCCAGAGGAAAGACGAAGACATTTTAAGATCTGTTAAAGGGAACTAGAACCTCATATCTCATGCTTCATGTATCAATTTGAAATAAACCCTTATCGATGGAATATTGGATGGAAAGGAAAAGCAGTAGGCCAGCTGGCAAGTGGCCCTTAGGATATAAAAACAAAACAAAAGAGAGTTAGGGGGATCCAAGATGGCTGCCACGAGAGAACACTGTGTCTGAGGAGTAGGAGAGCAGAAACAACGCAG
>CM053742.1:8131158-8146927 GCA_028658305.1 Pachyuromys duprasi
GAGTGACAGACTGGCTAGATCCCAGTGGAGGACATTGCAGCCAGCCCTGAGGAGACAGGATGAGCTGGGGTTGGATGGAAGGGGAGGAGGTCCTCCCCCGTTGGTGGACTTGGAGGGGCCAGGGAGGAGATGAGGGAGGGTTGGGGAGGGTGGGAGGGAATGAGGGAGGGGGATGCAAAGTACCTAACCTGTGATTGATAACAAAAAAAATAAAAAATAATGTAAAAAAAAAAGAAACTAAAAAAAAAGAATGTAGTGTATTGTCAATGAAGTGATTAGAAATATTACTTCAGTTTTTCTACCAGAAGATTGTTCAGTTCAGAGGGCAAAATCATGTAAGAATGTTACTAATTTCTTCCCTCTTTTGTCATGGTTCTGTCATTGGTTGGTCTAGTTTACCAATAAACTTACTGGATTTTTGTTTGTTTCTCTTCCAAAAAAAAAAAAAAAAAAAAAAAAAAAAAAAAAAAAAAAGAACTGAGGCTTCCTGAAAACTTTCTTTCAAAAGATTCTAGTCAGTGGGAAACAGAGAGAACATGGGAAATCAGACTTTATTCCACAGGAAGGGACTGTAGGCATAGATTTAAATTGCCTTTCTGGATCTCCAGACACTTGGGTCCAAGCAAAGATCTACTGATGCCAATATCTGGACCAATCCTCCCCTCCAAATCATCTGACATAGAGAGGGCATGAGTCCTTCCTCATGCTCTCTGGAAAGCTGAAGGATCCTCATCCCTATTTTCTACTCTTGAAAAGGTCTACCACTCAATTAATCCTTCCCAGCCTGATGTTATTCAAGATTGCTGGTTATGTTTAGACCCTTGACCCCTATACTATGTACAGATAGGAACTAACAAGAGTATCAGCCCATTGGTTGGCAAAACTGATTGGGACAGGGGGCAGTTCAAATTAATGGTAGAGGACTTACTTATGAGGGATGGGAACTTGTTTGATATCCATAATCTTTAACCTTGACACTTCCTTTTTTCTGATGACTACTATTCAGCCTTCCAGTTGATTTATATGGACAATAGCAATATAACTGGGCCCCTGAGACCACTTGGTGGGCATATAATAATGGGTTGACTAAATGTGTCTCTTCTGATATTTACCAAATTGAGAAGATCCTTTTACGCGTCTTAGTGCAAGTATACCTATATAATGGGGAATAAAGGAAAATGCACTTTAATATGGACTATGGACTACAAAAAAAAAGAGCTGTTTCTGTCCTCAAACCCCTCCTGGCTAGAACCAGCAATGGCCATAAACACACTAGCCTTTATCAAAGAAGATAAAAAACTTCAAAATCTAAATAGAGAGATTGATCATGACCTAGAGGCATTAAAAGTTTCCATATATAAAATAAAACAAAAGTTAGATTCCCTTGCAGAATGGCCATACAAAACAAAAAGGCTTAGATGTGTTTCTCATGAGACAAGGGGGACTATGCATGGCTTTAGAAGAACCCTGTTGTTTCTGTGCTAATTGATCAGGAGTAATTAGAAAAATAATATTGTCATAGTTGTGGAGAAACCTCAAAAAGAGAAAAAACAAAGATGAATCAGATAATTGGTATGAGTATTGTTCTCTTGATCCCCCTGGCTAGCTACTCTGCTATCACTCTGCCTGGGCCTTTATTTCTCATTCTGGTTGATTAATAGCAGGGTCCTGTATCTTAAACTAGATGATAACTCTTTGGAGCAGTATAAGTCCACAATTTGACTCATTCACTAAGACCACTGGGGGATATTGCCAGCCCCAGACCTTAGCACAACTGACTCCATAATGGAAGTACCAGCATGCATGTAGTACCACCTGCTAAAAAAAAAGCCCCAAAACCTAATCCTTCAAAGTCCATAGTTCTGGGAAAGTCTCTAAATGTACTAACCAGGCTGGACATAGTGGTTGCATGCCTGTGATCCCAGCACTCAGGAAGGCAGAGGCAGGAATATCTCTGTGCGTTCGAGGCCAACCTGGTCTACAAAATGAGTCCAGCACAGCCAAGGCTACACAGAGAAACCCTGTCTTGAAAAACCTAAATAAACAAATGAACAAACAAACAAATAAATGGACTAACCTTACTTTTTGGCTTCTGTAGTTCTGCTTCTTGTTAACTGAAGTATGTTAACCCTGAGCATGATTTTGTGCTTAAAAGCTCACTTTGAGGAAGGCCTGGGGCTGCAATGGGATCCCAAGCATCCAGGGTAGTCACAGCCAGCTAATAGACTTTCTATTGGCCTAAACCCATGTCTAAACAGTCTTCTGAGGTGGATATTCCACAGCAGAGGAAGCCCTTGGGTGAACCACAACACACAGACTCCTATGTAAGTACATGCTGTGACATCAGCAAAAAGTCAGAAATTAAGTTCAGCCCAGCCTTTTAACATTGTGTCATGATTTTGTCATCTACGAACAAGAACCACATATTAGAATTATAAACAAAAAGTTTAAAAATACTCATAAGGGGGCTGGCAAGGTTGCTTGGTGAGTAAAGGTAATTCCCTCATAACCTCAGGATCTGAGTTCAATTCCTGGAACCCACATAAAGGTAGAAGTAAAGATCTTCCCATAAATTTTCTTCTGACCTACACATTTGTACTGTGGCATGCTCACATGAACACACACACACACACAAGGTGTAGAAAATTTAATTAAGTTTATATTTTTGTGTTGGCCCCTCATTCACAGCTATCTTTAACTAAATGCCACCCAGGGGCCATGAACTGGATATATTTGGTAGGCATTTCACAGTATTCCTTTGTGTATCTATGGGAACTTCTGGTAACTACTGTGTGAAGAAACATGCCATCAAGTATCCATGAAAGTGGCGAGCAGGGTTCCATGTCAAGACCAACTTCCAGTGACTTTGCCTGTTAGCAAAGAGCCTCTTAAGGTGTTTCTTTGCCTCCCTTTTAGAGCACCCTGTCTGTGTAAGAACATCAGCATCTTTTAGTTTTCAATAGTTTTGAAAGGGAAAAACTGACCCCAGCTTCTTGGAGTTGAGCCACCACATCTCTGCCAGGTTCTGTAGGTCAGACTTTGGCTATGTGACATAAGCAACTGCTTTTTTATTGGCAGAATGAAGATAACCACTCCCTATAGGTGTATTGCAGTCCAGAGAGGCAGGAAGAGAAAGTATCTTGAAACACCGGTCCTTGAACTGGTGTTTTATCTGTATTTTGTTTTCTCAACCTGCAGCGTGGTGGGCTGCCACACCCGCCTGATTTTTGCCTCTGGGGTCTGAGTGTATAAACTTGTCCTGGTCCTCTAGAGTGCTTTGCCCACTGAAGAATGTCAATACTCCCACAGATGCAGCCTGGATGAAAGGTATACTGCAGAAGTTCAGGTTCAAGAACAGGCTTAGCTGGCTTCATTTACTTGTGGTGAAAGCTCCTTGCTGAGTTCTTGAAAAGTTCGGGAATTTCAGGCTGAATGGTTGTTCTAAGTCCATAGTCACTGGCTAGGATAGTGTCAGGATAAGCACTTTCTTGTGGTTATTAAGTACCAAGACAGAGTGAAGCAGGAGACTATATTCTCTCATGCTTACGTTTATTGCTTCTTTCACTTACAGTGGTTTTATTTTGTTTTAAGACAGGATTTCATGTAGCCTAGGTACTGTCTTATTCTCCTTCCTCAGCCTCCCAAGTGCTTTTAATTATAGGCATACACTGCTCACCTGATGATCTTCTCCATCTGGTTTTATTTCACCTTATGCTGAACATTTTGTCTAAAACTTACTTGTAGTAAGTTGACATTCTCTTCATAATAGAGTTTTTGCTTGCTTTTCTGTTGTGGAGTAGAGACCCAAAGACCACTAAGCATTAGTAAAGTCTCAATTGAGAGTTGTTATTGAGCTGCTGGTGACTGCCCTGAAAAGAAGCACTTCCCACGGAGCAGCCTCAAATATGTTTTATAAGCACATTCAAAGGCAAATAACATGGTTGAGCAAGTGTCCTTGTTGTAAACTTGAGCATCTTTTGAATATATGCCTAGGAGTGGTATAGCTGAATCTTGAGGATGCACTGTTGTAATAGTCAGAAGCTGGAAACAACCCAGATGTCCCTCAACAGAGGAATGGATACAGAAATTGTGGTACATTTACACAATGGAATACTACTCATCAATTCAAAACGTGGAAATCATGAAATTTTCAGGCAAGTGGTGGGAACTAGAAAAGATCATCCTGAGTGAGGTATCCAGAAGCAGAAAGACACACAGGGTATATACCCACTTATAAGTGGATATTAGCGTATAATATACTAGTATATTTTAGTATTAACATACTAAAATCTGTACACCTAAAGAAATTAATCAAGCAGGAGGACCCTGGGTGAGATGATCAATCCTCACTCAGAAAGACAAAACGGATGGACAGGGAGAAAACAGGGATCAGGACAGGAGCCTACCACAAAGGGACTCTGAAAGACTCTACCTTGTAGCATATCAAAGCAGATACCGAGACACATAGCCAAACTTTGGGTAGAATGCAGGGAATTTTATGACAGAAGGGTATGATAGAAAGACCTGGTAGGGATAAGAGCTCCACAGGAGAGCAACAGAACCAGGAAATCTGGACACAGGGGTCTTTTCTGAGACTAAATACTCCAACCAGGGACCATTCATGGAGATAACGTAGAACCCCTGCACAGATGTAACCCATGGCAGCTCAGTGTCCTAGTAAGGGGAACAGGAACCGTCTCTGACATGAACTCAGTGGCCTGCTCTTTGATCTCCTCCCTCTGAGGGGGTACAGCCTTACCAGTCCACAGAGGAAGACAATGCAGCCAGTCCTGATGAGAGCTGATAGACTAGTGTCAGAGGGAAGAGGAGGAGGACCTCCCCTATCATTGGACTGGGGTGGGAGCAGGGAGAAGAGGAGGAAGGGAGGGTGGAATTGGGAAGGGACGAGGGAGGGGGCTACAGCTCGGATACAAAGTGAATAAACAGTAATTAAGAAAAATATATTTTTTTAAAAAGGCAAAGAACACAGAAACACTACATCTTGGTTGGCAGTTGCAAATGATTGGGGAGGGCTTTAGAACAAGGTTGGTTACTTTTCCATGGGAATTTTCACAAAGGGGATAGGAAAAAGGTGGGATACAGTTTTGGGTTAAATAAAGAATAACTTCAGCTGAGACAAGATTGATGAACCTTTGCCCTGTCATACTTTCTGCCACTCATTTCACGTGACCAAGTATTGATAATTTTTATTTGGAATACAAATATTTTTCTGGTCTTAGTCTGAGGCAGGAGATGCTTTTTTGCTGATTTTATGCTATTCTCTAATGTTATAATATTTTAGAATATGGGTTAGTTACATTTATAGGGATGTATTTTCTTCATGAGCCAGTCCAGCATAACTTCAAAGGTCCCTGACCACCCTGGCTATTGACCAAACACCTGTGCTGTCTGTTGTGTTGCAAAATTCCCGTTATTTATTGGTCACTATTGTTATGCCATACTTAGGTTAATGGTTAATGCATTTTAGGCCAGCCTGGAAATGAAAGATGGACATAAGAATGACAGTAAGGAAATTGGTTTCTTTCTTTCATTCACTGGAGAAGAGCCAACTAAATGCATACAGATGGCTGAACAGAAAAAAAAAAGTGAAGGGGATTGTTGAGTAACTTGGAATTTCAATCGTATTCCATGAGCAAACCATGGGTCCCTACTGAGTACTAAATGCTAGAAGAAAATCCAAAAGAGTGGACCAGTTTATGCTAATATGAAGAACAAACACAGTAGTTTAGAGATGAAAGCTTACTATGAAGAAACATTAAATAGAACAGAAGATTGGAGTAGGCACTGAAATTGCTGTTGGTTGGTAATACATACCTGGAGGTTTATCAATCTACTTTCTGTACCTTTAGGCCATTTCTAAATTTTTCTCTTTTTAAAATAATTTTTATTTTTTATATTACTCACAGGTTATTTACTTTGTATCCCAGCCGTAGCCCCCTCCCTCATTCTTTCCCCATCCCGCCCTCCCTCCCTCATCTCCTCCCTACCTCTTTCCAAGTCCACTGACAGGGGAGGACATCCTTCACTTCCATCTGACCCTAGCTTATCAGGTCTCTTCAGGGCTTGCTGCAATGTCCTCTTCTGTGGCCTAGCAAGGCTGTTCCTCCCTTGGAGTGGGGGAAGGTCAAAGAGCCAGCCATTGAGTTCATATCAGAGACAGTCCCTGTTCACCTTACTAGGGTACCCACTTGGATGCTGAGCTGCCATGGGCTGTCTCCGAGGAGGGGTTCTAGGTTATGTCCATGTATTGTCCTTGGTTGGAGAATCAGTTTCAGAAAAGAACCCTGTGCCCACATATATTTGGTCCTTGTGGGGCTCTTGTCCTCTCCAAGTCTTACTAAATCCCCTTCTTTCATAAGATTCCCTGCAGTCTGCCCAAGGTTTGGTTATGAGTCTCAGCATCTGCTTTGATACACTGCTAGGTAGAGTCTTTCAGAGGCCCTTTGTGGTAGGCTCCTGTCCTGTTATTTATTTTCTCCTTCTTCCAATGTTCATCCCCTTTGTCTTTCTAAGTGGGGATTGATCATCTTACCCCGGATCCTCTTTCTTGATTAGCTTCTTTAGGTGTACAGATTTTAGTATGTTTATCCTATCTTATAGGTCTAGTGGCCACTTATAAGTGAGTATATACCATGTGTGTCTTTCAGCTCCTGGATTAGGGTTAGGGATATAGGAAGCAATTCATAACTATAAATTTTTTAGAAAATTTCTTTAGCATAAAGATTCAAATATTTTGGGCAATAAAAGCAATTATTAGAAAATTAATGTAAGGAGCTAAGAAATGACTCATTTGGTAACATACTGGTTGTATAAACATAAGGACCTGAATTCATATCCTGAAAGGAAATGTACTTGTTTTCTCACAGTACCCCTGGAAATGTCCATGTGCAGCAGCTGTGAGCCCAGAGCTATGGAGTTAGAGACTAGAGGAACGTGCTGTTCAGACAGTCTGGCTAAATTAGCTCCAGGTACTCTGAGAGACTTCATCTCAAAAGAGGTGGAGAGAAATTAAAGAGGACATTCAAAATTGACCTCTGACCTTCACGCACATATGAACAAGTGCAAGTACATATGTTACACACATTAACTTTTAAAAAGCCAGATGCAACAGCACCTGTTTATAATCTCAGCAATTGGGAACTTAAGGTGAGCTCAAGGCCTCAAGGCCAACCCAGGCTATAGATCAAGACCCTGTGTTAAAGAAAGAATGAAAAAAGAAAAGAAAAAGAAAGAAAGAAGGGGAGGAAAGGAAGGAGAGAGGGAAGAACAAAATTCTAAAGAATTATGAATGACAGCTGTAAGAAACAAATACTAAAGTAAGGTCAAAGGAAGCATGGCTATTCCTCCAACACTCAGGAGGCCGTTACAGAAGATTGTAAGTTCATGGCCAACTTGCACTACAGAAACTGCTATCGTAAACAACAACAGCAAAATGGAAGACTGATGTAATGAGTAATTGGTTTGTAATAATTAAAGAAAAAACTCTAAACGATATGATATGTGAATTACATCTGCAAGAAACATGCAGTAATCTAGGTATGGTGGCATACACATGTAATACTAACAGTCAATATTATGAAAAAGGGAGAAGAAAACCCCAGTTTGGCTCCCAACACCCAGATGGCTGATAAAAAGAGTCTGTAAACTCCAGTTTCAGGAGATCTGATCTGATGCCTCTTCTGACCTCTCCAGGCTCCTGCATGTAAGTGGTATATATGCACATATATACACATAAAACAGTTTTTTAAATTAAATTTTTTATATTAATTAGAGTTTATTTACTTTGTATCCCAGCTATAGTCCCATCCCCATCCCCTCCCAGTCCCACCTTCCCTTCCACATCTCCTATTTTGCTCTATAAATCCACTGATAGGGGAGGTCCTCCTCCTCTTCCATCTGACCCTAGCCTATCAGGTCTCATCAGGACTGGCTGCATTGTCCTTCTCTGTAGCCTGGCAAAGCTGCTCCCCCTCAGGGGGAGGATAAAACAGTTTAAAAACAGTTTTAAAAGAATTTTTAAAAGAGCTGAGGCCTTTTCAAGTTAAAGGCTTCTCTCATCTGTCAAACAAAAAACAAAACAAGACAGGTACTACTTTTAGGACTGAGGTAGCTTTTCCAAGGGTGTGCAACTATGACTTACAGAAGAGCACACATGGTACTGTGGAATTATACTGGTGGAATCTGCTGCATATTCATTCTCTCGAATTTTCTAGAAACATATCTTCCGGAGGTTTCCAGAAATATACTTTCTGCAAGGGACTGGAAGCAATTGCCAGATATTTATTCTTTACAATGTGGGGAAAGCTGTAATCTGCCACAGCTTCCCCAAAGAACACATGGCATCAGGGGCAAATCCCCTTTCATCCTATAATTTCTCTCTAGGGCCTTCTACCAACCAAAGCTGGTGCTGTGCCATTAGCAAAAAAGAAAAAAAAAAGAAATAGTTTAACAGGTAAAGTTCAACCTGAGAGACAATTTCCAACACTCAGTTTCTCAATAATCCTCCTGTACACATTTACCCTCCCATACAATGACAAACAATGATCCATTTTATTTATATTTTACTCTGTGGTATCTTCTTGACAGTAGATGGATCCTGGGCTTTGAGGATTAGTGGGTTACTGCTACTCAACAATCATTAGTCCTTGCTGGAGGGTCCCGCTATGTGGTCTAGGCTGTCCTGGAACTCACAGTGTTCCCTTCTACTTATTGAAATCACAGATCTGTCTTCATGATAGGTCACAACTCTGTATTTCTACTCAGTATGATAGAGATTTCTTTCTTACCGGGAATGAAATGCTTACTGTTTGCCCAGATGAGGAGATACAGTTAAAATTGTCATCATATAATTGATTACACAAGGGAACAAAAGAAAAATTGTTTTATACTTGATAACATATGAGTAAGTTCCCACCAGGACCTTAGCAAGAGGCCTATTGGCAAGAATATTTTAATATAAGGCAATGTAATTTAAGAGCTTTGGCAGAGGCGGTGGTAACTTTCTGTGGGACCCTAGAGGAGTGACCCCTTCTTACCAGGGTGTTGTATAAGTGTTTTGGTGCTTATTAACAAACAGAGCTCTGTGTAGAGGCACATGCCTGAAATCTCACCACTCCTGAGTCAAAAAAGCAGGGGGATCAGAAGTTCAAACCCCAGGCTATAGGAGAGTTTAAAAAACAAAACAAAATAAAAATAAAATCCATCAAACCCCATAAACACACATAGAAACAAGCAGATGTAAGAATAATAAAGGCTTTGAATAATAGAAGAAATTTCTGGACACAACTAAGATGGAAGTAAAGTAACTAGGGAATAGGAATAGTTATGGTGCAAATACAGACACAACTACTTAGGAGGAGTGTGGCAAAAAGGCTCATTTCAACATAAGCTCTGGGACGGGTGAAGTGAAACTACCACTGGTGGTTGTGAATTTCTAGGTATTATGGCGTCCTGGACTGAATAATGGGACCTGGCGTGTGAAAAAATAAATAAATTAAAACTGCTTTGAGTAGATAAGAGTCTCCTCGCTGAGCGTCAGTTTTTTTGTTTATTTGTTTTTCTGTTCTGTGTAGGCCTGGCTGTGCTGGAACTTACTACACAGGTCTGGGTAGCCTTGAATTCACAGAGTCCACCTGCCTCTTCCTCCCGAGCACTGCGATTAAAATCCTGTATCACCAAGCACCCCTAACTTCAGGCTTTTCATCTTTACAATGGGACAGTAATACCTACAGGCCTTTTAGAACTATACATATATCATAGCCGTTATTTCATGGAGGAATGAAGCACAGAGCTATCCAGAAAACGGCGAACAGAACACTATAGCTTAAACAGTGCGATGACTCGGAGTAATCTGTTGGCACGTTTTATTATTTACTTTTAAAATTCACTTCGTCAAGGTGGGGGAGTAGATAGATGGCTATTGGCTGTGCTATGTACAAGAGATGGACGTTTTTTGTATTTTGTATTTTTTAAATTTTTTTTAAATGATGGGGGAGGGTGGCTACCCGCCAAAAATTGGCGCTCTCCGTGCCTCCGACAGTTACAGCGGCGCTAGACACTAGTGCGCAGGCGCAGAAGTCTAGTTTACGCGCCTCTGGCGGCTCCGCCCCCACCCCTCAGCGCCCGTGGCGCCTTCGTGCGTTCGGCGCCTTCGAGCGTTGGGCGCCTTCTTCCTGAAGAAGGCTCCCTCAGTTTCAGTCCGGGCGCTATCCAGGACAGTCAGCCACGATGTCTGGGGAGGAAGGTAAGAACCCCTTCCTTTTGCCTCGCCAGCGCCAGTTTAGGCCACATGGGGCGACCTTAGACAGCAGCCTCGTCGCTAAGCGAAATTTAGCTCGTCCTCGGGCCGCCAGCTTGCTCGTTCGCTGTGGCGACGGACTTAGTTTTATCTTCTGACTAGCCAGAATTTGTCAATTGTGTGTGTGAGAACGAGTGTCGCTCCTACTCGGAGGCCTCTCTGGGGTGGGGTGGGGTGGGGTGGGGTGGGGTGGGGTGGGGGCTCCCAATGTCTGGGAGCTTGAGGTAACCAAAGCGCCCCGAGGTTCACCCAAGGAATTCATGTCTTTCCTGAGGGTGCGATGGGGTACGAGGGTGAAGCAAAGATTTGTGATGTTGGAGGTGGTGGTGGTGGGGACGGGACGGGCGAAGTGAAACTACCGCTGGTGGTTGTGAATTTCTAGGTGTTATGGCGTCCTAGAAACGCAACCTGAGGGGGTAGTGTCCCCTCACCCTTGGGCGCCGGCCTCGTCGTTGGGAGTTTGGACCTTCCACAGGATCTCAGGGCGAGCTTCTGATTTCCTCAGGCAGTGGCGTGAGACGCCCGCGCGTGGGCACAAGCCCACCTAGAGACGGCCTTTGTGACTTGTCAGGGCTCCTAATAGTTGCTACCGTTTGTGGTGTTCCTGGGGCTAGAGGGGACGCAAGTCTGGGGACTTGAAGGGGTGCTAAGGTTCGCCACATACTTGGCATTCAGAGCGTTTCTGGGGCCCCTGAGAATTTCTCGTGACACAGCGTCCGGGTGGTTTAAATGAGAATTTAGGATTTGTGGGTTTTCCGGGTCTTGAGGTAATAGGAGACTATGGCCCGCCAGGGGAACCAAACCAGGGCTAGTTCCTCCCACAGTATCAAGGTGCTATAAAGCAATTTCTAGAAATTGCCGACGCAAGGAGATAGAGGTATCTCCAGCAGATTGCCAAGCTTTCGGGCATGGACGGCTCAAGTGCCTCTGCATGTCCATTTGGACGCAAGCTCTAAAATGAATTATTATTATTATTTTTTGTATATTTGCGTGGTGTTCATCTAAGACTATTGACAGGCACTTGTGACTGGAGAGAATTTTCTTTTGGAGAAGAATGAGCCTGTACTTTGCAATTTCAAATGGAAGGAACCCTTGTGTTTAGGACGGGAATTCTCTTAGGGTGCCAGCTCCTGTGAATGTCTGCAGTTTGGCTGCTTAACTAAATACTTGGCATGAACTTTCTGGGATGACTTGACCCCCATTTTTATTCCCTCTCTGTTCTGGGTGGAGACAGGCTAAGATAAGGAAGGACTAATATTCTTTTTTTTTTTTTTAATGAGTTCCGAATCTAAGGAGTTGTGAGAACCTAATACAGCTTTGGGGCCTTGGTGGTTAACCGTGCTTGTCTGAATAGAGGGGTCTTATTTTATTGCCGATATGTTAAGGAAGAGGAAGAAAATAAAGATGTTTGTTTTTCTGGAAACAGATGTTCGGTCTGGGAACAACTGTAAAATTTGCGGATCCTTGAAAAGCGGAGTGAGGTGTCTTTTGGCATGTTACTAGGAAAAGCCTCATGCTTTGTGGTCCTTTGATAGAGAATTTGGAGAATTCTCTAAATTCATTCTGCTTTAGAATTTTCATGACATGTACTGGCAAACTGTTTGTAATGCTTAAAAAATGTGGTTTTCCAATCAATCTTTCTGCTTGATATTTCATAAAAGGACTTGGGCTACATGCAGACTTTACTGTTTATTTGAGTTCTCTCTGTCCTTGTCTCTGTCTCTGTCTCTTTCTCTGTGTGTGTGATTTGAGACAGGGTCTCCATATGTAGACTTGGGTGACCTGGATAGGCTGGCGTCTATCTCTTTAGCGCTGGGATTAAATGTGTGCCAGTTTTAAAATTCACTTGTCTGGCAGGAAGCAAATGCTAGTGTTGGGAGTTGGTGGTGCAGAGTGCTTGCTTTCGTCCGCCAGATGGCTGACTTTGTAGTATCTAAATTGGGTCCAAACAAAGGAAAGGCTACTTTTGTTTGTTTCCACTGAGGTGCTCAGGCCTTCTCTTAAACAGCAAACTCCTTAAGGGCCAGAGCCTCCCACGTACAGTGATTACAAGCATGTACTAGACCCTGGACAGGAGAAGCTGTTTCTAAGAGTATCTCTGTAATATTTAGGGAGTTATTAATGCTGTAAATTAACACATTTTTTAAAAATTAATTAACTTTTTAAAATGGAGCTGGGGTGTGTATGTATCTGTTTAGCTTAATTGGCAGAGCACTGCCCTGGCACTCCTGAAGTTAGGTCCCTAGTACCACAAGCCTAAAACTGACCTCAGGAACCGTGGACAAATGAATCCAAGGTTGTAGGATTAGGCTAGGGCTTGAGACTAGTCTGGGCAGTGTGGTGAAATTCCATCTTATAAACACATACAAAGGCAGGGTGGGGAATGTCTGGGATCAATGGGTTTTCTTTGAAAATAAACTTTCTCAGTAGTTACATATCATTCCATCCAATGTTATTTAACTATTTTATTTAGATAACTAGGTAGTTTCTGATATTATATTATTTTCATGATGAATATTAGTGTTCAGAGTGACTTTCAAACCTGACTTGACATTTTAAAGATGAGAAAACATAGAAGAAAAGAGTTGATATATATTTCCCAAAGACATTTCTTTGAGTAACAACAAAACTGGTACTAGAACCTGTTTTTTTTTGTCAGATAATAATTCTTTAAATTTAATTATATATATATTAATTACAGTTTATTTACTTTCTTTCCCAGCTGTAGCCCCCTCCCTCATTTCCCTCCCAATCCCACCCTCCCTCATCTCCTCCCTGTCCCTCTCTAAGTCCACTGATGGGGGAGATCTTCCTCCCCTTCTATCTGACCCTAGCTTATCAGGTCTCATCAGGACTGGCTGCAGTGTCCTCCTCTGTGGCCTAGCAAGGCTGCTCCTTAGAACCTATTTTATGTGATTTTTTTTTTTTTTTTTGGTTTTTCGAGACAGGGTTTCTCTGTGTAGCCTTGGTGTCCTGGACTTGCTTTGTAGAACAGGCTGGCCTCCAACTCACAGAGATCCTCCTGCCTCTGCCTTCCCAAGTGTATGCCACTGTACCCAGCTAGTTGGTGATTTCTTTTTTTCTTATCATTTATTACAGTTTATTCAATTTGTATTCTGGCTGTGACTCCCTCCATCATCTCCAGTCCCACCCAGCATCTTTCTTCTCCTCCTATGCTCCTCCCCTGGTCCACTGATAGGGGAGGTCCTCTTCCCCTTCTATTTGACCCTAGCCTATCAGGTCTCATCAGGACTTAGCGCTGTGAACTTTCCTCTCAGCACTGCTTTTGTTGTGTGCCATGAGTTTGGGTAAGTTATGCCTTCATTTTCATTGAATTTTAGGAAGTCTCTATTTTTTTTTCTACCCTGATTTGGCTGTCACTGAGTAGAGAATTGTTCAGTGTCTATGCATGTGTAGGCATTTTGTTATTTCTGTTTTTGTTGAGGTCTGGTTTTAGGCCATGGTGGTCTGATAGGATACAAGGGATTATTTCAATCTTGTACTTGTTGAGGCTTGTTTTGTGTCTGACTATATGGTCAATTTTGGAGAAGGTTCTGGGGTGCTGAGAAGAATGTATACTCTTGAATTTGGGTGAAAAGGTCTATAAACATCTGTTAGGTACATCTGATTTAGAACCTCTGTAAGTGTCATTATTTCCCTGTTTAGCTTCTGTCTAGATGATCTGTCCCTTGGTTAGAGTGGAGTGTTGAAATCTCCCACTATTAAGGTGTTGGGATAGATGTGTGATTTGAGTTTAATAATGTTTCATTTATGAATGCAGGTGCTCTATTTTTTTGGGGGAGCATAGATGTTCAGGATTGTGATGTCCTTATGGTGGATTTTTCCTTTGGTGAGAATGAAGTGTCCCTCCTCATCGTTTAAAATTAATTTTGGTTGAAAGTATATTTTATTAGATATCAGGATAGCTACTCCAGCTTGTTTTCTGGGTCCGATTGCTTGAAAACCTTTTTTCCAGCCCTTTACTCTGAGGTATTTTCTGTCATTGTTGCAAAGGTGTGTTTCTTGGATTCAGCAGAATTTTGGATCCTGTTTACACAACCATTCTGTTAGTCTGTGTCTTTTTATTGGAAGATTGGGTCCATTGATGTTGATAGATAATAGTGACCATAGATTTTAGTTCCATTTATTGTAGAGTTGGTGGTGATAGTGTGTTTGCTTGCTTGTTTTCTTTTGATTTTTTTGTTGTGAGGTTATCTGTGTCCTGTGTTTTCTTGGGTGTAGTTGATTCTGTTACATTGGAGTTTTCCTTCTAGTATCTTCTATAGGGCTGGGTTGCTGTGTAGGCATTGTTTAAGTTTAGTTTTGTCATATTTTTTCTCCATATTATTGATTGAATATTTTGCTGGTTTGACCTCTCTTAGAGTCTGCATGACATTTGCTCAGGCCCTTCTGTCTTTCATGGTGTCTGGGGAGAAAAATGGTGTGATTCTGATAGGTCTACCTTTGTATGTTACTTGGACTTTTCCCCTTGCTTCTTTTCATATCTTTTCTTTGTTCTCTATATTTAGTGTTTTGACTATTATGTGAAGTGAGGAGTTTCTTTTTTGGTCTAGACTTTTTGGTGTTCTGTAAGCCTCTTGTACGCTGAAGGACATCTCTTCAAGTTGGGAAAGTTTCTAGTGCTGCAATAAGCACACATCACCATCCCTGGTTTTTTCATGTGGATTAAACTCAAGTCTCTCATGCTAACTATACATTCCTAAATATGTTGTTATTTATTTATTTATTTATTTATATTTATTTATTTATTGACAAGGTTTTACTAGATAGCCTTGGTTGGCCTAAAACCCACAGATATCTGCTAGCCCTTGCATTTCAAGTGCTGGAATTAAAGCGTATGCTGTCAAGCTAATCAAATTGTTCTATTGAGGGACAACTTTAATAAATTAGATCATTTAGATATTTGGCAGCATAGATAATATTAAAAAGGTTACTGAGTCGATATTTTACATAGAGTTCATGTGTGGTTAGTTGTTTCATGTTTTGTGAGATCTAGTTTGAATTTAATTTGTTTTGTAATATTTGTTTTGTACTTCATCCGTCACCATTTACCATAAATTAATTTTTGGAGGACAGATTTTTAAGTTATTGGTCACTACAAATGTGGCAATGAGATAACAGTTTTATAATTTTAAATTTAAAAACAAAACATTGAGTACATCATAACATGGATCATGTGGTAACATGTCTTTTCTTGTGCTGGGGATTGAACCCAGGGCCTTGGGCAGGCTAGGCAAGCTCTGTATT
The DNA here is from genome assembly GCA_028658305.1 of Pachyuromys duprasi. Classification (NCBI taxonomy): domain Eukaryota; kingdom Metazoa; phylum Chordata; class Mammalia; order Rodentia; family Muridae; genus Pachyuromys; species Pachyuromys duprasi. The sequence continues at coordinate 8,146,745 of CM053742.1, forward strand.
GCCAAACTCTACCAAGAACTGCTGATATTTGTTAAATTAAAAGACATTTATTACTCCAATGAAGGAATTTATTGCTCTACAAAAGTAGAACTACTAGAAAAGTAGTCTCTACACATATATTCCTATACCTCAATCTTCCTAGTAAATAGTGGTTTTTTTAGATAACTTGTATTGATTTTAAGT
>CM053742.1:8147027-8183171 GCA_028658305.1 Pachyuromys duprasi
GCCCCCTCCAAGTCCACCAACGGGGGAAGATCTCCTCCCCTTCCATCTGACCCCAGATCATCTTGTCTCCTAAGGGCTGGCTGCAATGTTCTCCCCTGGGATCTAGCCAGGCTGTTACTCCTTGGCATGTATGGGGGAGGGTTCGAAGAGTCAGCCATCAAGCTCAAGACTGAAACAGCTAACTACAGTTTTGTGAGCAAAAAATAAAAATTGTTTTTAGGCTGTGTGTGATGGCGCATTCCTTTAGTCCTAGCATGTGAGAGACGCAGAAACAGGTGAATATCTGTGAGTTCAAGGCTCATCTGGTCTACATAACAAACAGATTTTAAACAGCCCATAACTTTATATAGTAGTCGTCCAAACTGTTTATCTAACATGCTACTTGATCTAATTTTCCTCAATTCTTCAAAATTATTTATATAGGAAGCAACAGTGATGACAGCAGCAGTGATTTTGGAGATGAGATGTTTAGTGAAGATTCTAGTTCTGGTACTACTGAAGATGTGACCAGTGATGATGTCTTAACCTTAGACTCTGAAATTGAAGACTCCAATGACAGCTTTGAGGAACAATCGATATATGGTAATTTTGTTAAATTTCCTCCTAGGTAAAATTTTGTGGTCTGCTTCTGATTTTTAGTAAACCACTTAAATATTTTCATATTCTTTGTATTAGTTGATACATGAAACCTGAGTTTGGGATTAGAAAAATGGCCCAGTATTTAAGAGCACTTGATGCTCTTGCAAAAGATCTGGGTTTGATTCTCAACACCCACATGGCAGCTCACAATCATCTGTAACTCCACTCCTACGGGACTCAACACCCTGTTTTGACTTCTGTAGGCACCAGACCTGCATATTTGTACTTATACATACATTAAGGCAAAATACGCATCCACATACCGTTTTTTTCAAAGACGCTCAAGAGTCAATAACAGTAATATAGTATTTCTGTGTGTTTGTGTTTTCCCTTCAGCTTTGATGTGTTCTATGTTCCCCTTTTCCCTCTAAGAGGAACAACCTCAGGAAACATTACCGAGACTATATTCTCTTTCTTGGAAAATTATATTTATCTGGCAGCTATAATTAAACTATTTAGTAGTAAAATCCAAGTGAACAGCTAATATATAACAGCTTGGCTGGGGTTCATGAATCAGGTTACATAACATAACAGCCTTTATAGAAAATCTTAAGGAATAAAAACATCTTGAACTAAAAAGTAGTTATTTTTTGTAAAGTACAAACTTAGTATGCAAAAGCCAATCATTTTGCTGCATACAGTAATAAAAAATTTGAATTTTAACTTAAAGCACAGTGTTTGTATATGCATATACATGAGTCCACAGAAAGACACCTCCTGTTTTTGAGACAGGGCTCACTATGTAGCCGGGGCAGGCCTCCAACTAATTGCCTCCTAAGTGCTGGAACTATCAGAGCAAGCCACAGAAAGATTTTCAGTTGTTCACTGAGTGTGGTACTTTGTCATAGATTTTCCAGTAGTATCCTTTATTATGTTGTAAAATTTTTCTTCTATTTCCAATGTCCAGAAAAATCTTATTGTGAAATGCTATTGAATTTTATCAACTGCCTTTTCTGTGTCAAGATGATAATGTGAGTGTTCTCCTCTTATTGGTGTATCATGTATTACATTGGTTTTCTTAACTTTGAAAACCTTTGTGCATTTGGGAAATATATTCTCCTGGTAATAATGAATAATAGGTTGGTTCTGTATAATTTGGTGATCTCTTTTGCAGTGAAGACCTACAGTAGGTTATGATTTCCATTTCAGTGTGACAAAAAACCAAAAATGAAACCAAGCAATAAACATTGGCATTGATAGTACAAGTTTATTCAGTGAACAAAGAGGGGGGAGGGAGGAGGGATCCAAGCTCGCAGGTAACTTCTGTTTTTATGGGTCAGAGGAGGAATATTTCTGTCTTTTCTTATAATAGGCAGAAATTTCCCGAAACTTGAGTGCAATCTCCTTTTGCTTCTCTTCTGGTCCAGCAATTTTGTCATAGAGGCTGGCAGATACATGGAAATTAGAATCCAAGGTAGTTTTAAATATGTTTTAAGTCTTAGGCACTCATCTTGGTGTCTTCAAACTGGGACGGTGAGGAAGGAGATTAAGCAAGTACAGGCCAAATCAAACCTGTGTGATGGTTCAAGGGAGGGAGGAAATTTCTCAAAAGATCAACATGTATTTGTGGAGGTGTGAAGAGAAATCTGACCTAAAGTTTGGGGTCACAAGGAGCTACAAAAAGAAGCTTTTCTGAAGAGAGGTGTGAGCTATGTTGTGTGTGGATATAAGGATAAGTATAATTCAGTAAAGGAATTATGCTGGTTTAGGAAAGTGACAGTAGTAGGTTCTCTTCTAGGGTCTCTTCTTTTATGCCCCTCTCCAAGTCCCCTGATAGGGGAGGTCCTTCTCCCTTTCTGCCTGACCCTAGCCTATCAGGTATCATCAGGAGTGGCTGCATTCTCTTCTTCTGTGGTCTGGCAAGGCTGCTCCCCCCTCAGGGGGAGGTGATCAAAGAGCCAGGCACTGAGTTCATGTCACAGACAGTCCCTAATCCCATTACTAGGGAACCCACCTGGACACTGAACTGCCATGGGCAGGGAAGGGGGGAGATATTAAGACCTGGAGAAGACAGGACCACAAGGAGAGCAACAGAACCAAAAAAAAGTCTGGGCTCAGGGGTTTTTTCTGAGATGGATACTCCAAACAAGGACCACTCATGGAGATAATCTAGAACCCCTGCACAGGTAATGTTTTGAAATTTTAAGTGATACTAAAAATTGTTCAAAATATATTGTCAGTATAAAAGAAAATATACACACATCATGAATATACAGCTTAAATACTTTTCAGTCAAAGCATGTATATAATCAGCATTCATTCATAGTAGCAAATACTGGGATAAAAATTGTGTATACTCTGGCCTTGTCTTGTGGTCCCTAATCTACTTATTAGGGAAATTGCTATGCTAACTTCTTTCATCATGGCTTACTTTGTCCTGGCTTTGAGCTTTCTTTGTGTTGAATCATGCACTGTATTCACTGATATGTCTGGCTTCTTTTATTCAAGTTCAGGTTTATGAAATGCATGCTTACTGGAAGCCCTGGTAAGTGGCTTATTCTAAGTTTGTCTTATGGCCACTCTTTGGGTTAATTACTCATAGCTTATTATGAGTAATTAATGGTCAGAAAATTTTAGTTAAAAATAAGATTTAGTGGCAATTACAGTTCAAGTTGGATGTGTCCTTATTTTTTTAATTTGTTGCTCTCTTTTTTTTTTTTTTTGTTACCTCACATGAGAGTTAATTCTCCCATTCTTTTTTTTTTTTAAATCATCTCTTTGCACTGCTGGGGAATGACTTGAACTTTGGGCCTGATACATGTTGCCTTTGAGCCTCTTTTTACTTGGCCCTCCTTTTACTATTTTTTTCCATTTGAGACCATCTAGCTAAGTTGCCCAGGATGGCCTTGACTGTAAGAATCTCATGCCTGAATCAGATTCAGTGCCCCTCATTCATTTTGAGAGGAAATTATAGGGTTTCTATGTAAGCCACATAGGCCAGCTCAGTCTGGCTCTCACTTGACATCCTCTTGCCTTGGCCTCAGGGTGTAAACCACTACATCCAATTATTTACCATCTTCTTAGTCCTTTTTGTTTCTGTCATTTGGGTCTTTTAGGTCATTAATAGCTTCTTGCTGCTCTAGCTCAGGATGGATAAAGTGAATTAGCTTTTGTACTCTTCTGGCCCTTCAGTAACTATGAAGAAGCCTGACCTAGATCAAGGCTGACCTAGATCAAGCTAGAGGGTCATATCATTATAGACATTCCTGGTTCTACTTCTGTACTGAATGACGTAAAGCTATAACCTTACCTTGATATTTCTAGATTTTTCAACTTTTCTTTTTGGTTTTCCTTCCTTCCTCCGTTCTTCCCTCCCTCCCTCCCTTCCTCTTTCCCTCCCTCTCTTCCTTCCTCCTTCCTTCCCTCCTTTCCCCTCCTTCCCTTCTTCCCTACTTCTCTCCCTCCCTCCCTCCTTCCCTCAGGGTTTCTCTGTGTAGCCTTAGCTGTCCTGGACTCACTTTGTAGATCAGGCTGGCCTCAGACTCACAGAGATCCGCCTGCCTCTGCTTCCTTAAGTGTCGTTATTACAGGCATGCAGTACCACACCCAGCTTAAACTTTTATTTCACATCTGTCTATTTAAATTGCATGTAAAGTCTAACTGGTAAGACAACCATGATTTTGGAGTTGTAACAAGTGGTGGAGATACACTGAAGGGTTTTCAGTTCAAATGAGAAGGCAATCTTTGCAGTGGCACTACCCGGGGAACAGCATCGGACTCTGTAATGCAGAGGCAAGGGTGTCAGAGACCATAACAGGTTGGTGGTGGCTGCACAGATTAGAACAGATTTCTGAAACATATTTTTGGAGGTATGCTACTTCCCTAACTAAAAAACAAAAGAAGAAATAAAAAGAAAAGAAATTCTTGGAGATCCTTACAAAAGCTTTAGCAGTTGTTATCTTCTCTTGTTCAGTTGTTCCCAGCATATATTTTGTAGAGTTGTAAAACAGTTCTTCATAGTTTGGAATTTTTAAAACTTTATACTTATTTCTGTTTGAGGAGGTTCGTCCTTTCCATGTTTAAATATTTATTCTAAGTTGCTCATGGAAGGATTTCTGTTTTGTTACTCTTTAAAATTGAAATAGGTTCTAATTTAAAGTGGCATACTCAGAACATATCTCTAATAAGGTTTTAGGTAGTAAATGTATAAAGTGACTTTAATTTCTGCTTTTCAGAAAATGAAGCTGAGTATACTGAAGACGATGGAGTTGGTGAAAATGATGAAGAAAAAGATGAAGAAGATGAAAGCGAATATGGTGAAGAAAATCTCATGGCACAATGCAGCCGTAGCTCAGATTTTCTCTCAATAAGAGAAAGAAGTCGACGATCTATTGCAGATTATTTTACGGTTCGTATATTTGAGTGAAAATGTTTGTTCTCATTATATTGGATTCCTTAAAAAAAAAAAAGCATTCCATTGAACTGGAAGGGCAGACTTTCCCCTGGCTGCTTGCAGCTTCTGATGCCAGTAAGCAAACAGGCTAAGAAAGTGTTAACAGTGTAAGGGGAAGTGATTGATCCTTATTATGAAGGTAAAATTGGATTGTTTCTCCACAATGGAGGCAAGAAAGATTATATCTGGAGTGCAGGTGATCCTTTAGGGCCGTTTTTGATGCTACCGTGTCCTGTGATTAAAGTCAATGGGGCACTACAACAGCCATTAATACAGGCAGGATGACAAGAGCCACAGACCCTTCAGGAGTGATGGTACAGGTTACTCCCTTGTGAAAAGAGACAAGGCCTGCTGTGGTGCTTGCCAAAGGTGAAGAAAAGACAGAATGGATAATAGAAGAAGGTAGTTATTGTAAGGGTTTTTCTGGCTCAAGGACATCTTGGCAGTTAGAAGCCAAGAAATACTACAAAGTCATACCATGCAACAAAACATACAAGAAGTTTATTGGGGAGAAGAACAGAATAGTGGCTGTCTCAAAATGAGAAGACAGCAGAGGCTGGGTTAAAAGGGAAGGAGGGACTTTTATAGGGTCTTGGAGTATATACAGTGAACTAGTGGTAAAGTATAGTGGAGCTGGTTGCTTTTTGGTATCAATGAGTCACAGTGGTGGGGATTTCCAAGCTTCATGGGCTCTGGGTCAAGCCACAGGGCAGTGTTTTTTCCCCTGGTCCCTGGTCCCCACATTCCTCCCCTTTTTATTTACTACTGCTAATTAATCAGGGGTTTGGGAAAGAGGACAAAGATCATTAGACCTCTGTATGGGGCGTCAAAGTCCCTAGGGCAAGCTTGATCTTCACTGTTAGGGCATAATTGGGAGTTGTAGGCCCCTGATCCCATAGTTAGGGGCTGGTAATCCTGAAATAGCAACTGACTAAAAGCCTGATGAGAAATCTTCTGAATTTGTTGCTGAAGAAATTTAGATGAGTTTGTAAAACAGGATGCAATTATCAGGATTAGGAAATGGAGGAGAAAGAAGATTAAGAAAGGCAGTATCCAATTCTGTATTGAACTGTCAATCCATTGGCCAGAAACATCAAAATGTTCCTTTCATTTTTTGGAGATCTTTCTGGACTAGTCAGATCTTGTTTTTTATTATACCTGATTGGGTGACATAGAAGCAACATTTTTTTTTCTGAGAAAGAGGCAAAGAACACTCTTCTCTCTTTCCTTGCTGTTAGTAGACCTAATCTTCGAAAATTTTGTAGCATCATGGTAGCCAATGAATCTATTTGTCCCTGGAGGGTGAGGCTAGTTTGAGGTACCTCTTGGAGCTCCTGGATAAACTGTGAGGAAGACTGATGGTATAGATAGTTAGGGAAATAATAAGTCTCACTGTTCCAGTAGTGATGCCAGTGGTTATACCTAGGACTGTGAGAAGGGGCAGGCCCTGAACTATTCGTTTGTCATGTCCTGCTGCCATAAACTATGGATTGGGAACTGACAAGAGTTCTTCTCTAGGTACCACCACTAACATTTGGAAAAGGAATAGCAGGGCACAAGTTCCAGAGTACCTGGTGGCAAACTTGAGTGCTGCAGAGGGTTGAGGTATTGTGAACATTTGGACATAAGGGCTGTGTGGTAGTGCTCAGAGTAAAAGTATTTATTACATTTCCAGTGTGTTCCTGAGGAGTGAAAGCAGCCTGAAATTTCAGAGAGAAAAAGAGAGAGAAGAGAGATAAGGGATTGTAGTGGTATTTGGCTCAGAGCAGTTAAACGAGCAGTGAGGTGAGACAGACTAATAGTCTAATGAGGCCAAGAATGGTGGTCATGAGTTAGACGCTGGAGGGACACAAAACCAACATTCTCCAATGTGGCCATTCATATGTTACTTAGTAGCAGATATGGTGAGATTAAGGTCTGAAAGAAGAGATAGAATGACCATGAAGACAGAGAGGTGGGATCAGTATCTTTCAAGAGGGGAGACATTGGGTGGTTAAGAATTTTGGTGAATGTTGGGTCATATTTTCTAATATATATATATATATATATATCCTTAAATAAATAAATAAATAAATAAATAAATATGTTAGGAGGGTTGGGGGCATGCTATTTGTATTTTGTTTGTGCCTGCCGGGTGTTTGCTGAACATGTTTGCCAGTGACACCTGCCTCCCATTGGGAGTCCCATGGGTCTTGAATGTAAAGGTGGAAGGATCCCTCCTGTATGTAAACCTGAGACAGGGAATTAGGACAGCCCAGATTTGTCCCATGGTATTGGCAGGACTGATATGGGCAACTTCTGTAAGTTTCTAACCGCGTTTTACAGTACTCTTCATTTTAATCATAGAGAAAACAGGCGTAGGGGGTAAGTCGCAGTAAGGGAGAGATGGCCAAAGGAGTTATAGTGAACGGAATCAGCCTTTAACAGCCTGATACAGAGCAATTTCCTGACCCTGTTAGGATGGGCTGTTGTTTGAGGTAGCGGTCTCTTGAACGTTAAACATCCATATGTAAGAGCTGCCCTTGACAGTTGTAGATAGGAAGAAATAGAAAAGCAGAGCAACTTTAGATATAAAAGATTTTAGAATTTGTGTGATGGTATAAGGTGTTGCTGTATGAGTGAATTTGAAAATTGAACATGCCAATTTTGGTCATTGGGCTACACTGAGGTCAAGCTGTTTATAGTAACAGAGGAAGGCTTTAATACATCTGAGTCTGCAGAGTCAGAAAGAACGGGCCACAAAACAAACTCAGCCTAAGGGAGTTTTTATAAACTCCAAGTGGGAGCTGAGAGACAAGAAAGAGGCCCATCCTGGGTCATAGAGAAACTGTGAGACTTCCAGGAGGGAGCCAAAGGACAAGAGGGACAAAGTCGCAGAGACCCAGAAGGGCTTAAGGAAGCTTCCCAGCTTAACAGGCAGATCCTAGTGGGGATGCATCAAGAAAATAGGAAAGGTTCCAGTAGAGTGAGAGGAGAGAGTATCTTCGTAATTAGAGAGTTGCCCACATGGTGGGGCTCCAGAGGTTGTAGCAGGCTGCAGGAGCCAAAGAAAAGACAATTACCAAGTAGGCGAGGAAAGATTAATGGTTAGAGCAGGTTGAGGGAAGAAGAAGCTGAAGAGGCAGGACCTAGAATTTGGAATCAAACGTGGTGGAATTTGGAATCAAACGTGGTGGGTAACAGAAGTCAGCAGAAACAGATGATCTATTCATGTCTTAGGAGAGTCAAATCAGCAGCTTGAATCAGATCAGAAGCTTGGTTTGGGGTGACCAAGTCCCTTTGCTAATCGAGTGGCAAGGGTAAGAGCTATTAGTTCATCCTGTTGATTAGTGGTTGGGGCTGGGAGGGCCCATTGCAGCTTAAGAAAGAACTTGATAATGGTACAAGGAAGTACTAATGTGAGATGTCATGGGCTGCCTCAGATAGGGGGGCAACAAGAAGGGAGAAAGAGGGGATCCAAAAGCACAAGAAACCGGCCATCCCTAGAGAGGACAGAATTTCATCCTCAGTGGTAGGACTATGTGTGGCTGAATTAAGTACTTTATATTTACGGTAATGGCCTTGTGAGTTGGGGTAATAGCTAGTCCCTTGGTAACCGGAAGGATGTACAGCTGGACTTTAGAGGGTGAGACCCTATGTCTCTGGCCAGATGGAAAGCTGTAGAGGTGTCAGCCTGGCTAATTTGAAAGGATGAATTACAGAGGAGAAGATCATCTATGTATTGTATAAGCTTGGATTTTGGAAGGGACAAAGAGAAGTCAGAGGCCAAAGCCTGCCAAATAGATGTGGGCTGTCCTAGAGCACCTAGGGTAGTATAGAAATGGTGAGTTCGGTACAAAGGTTGGTTTCCTTGACAGTTCAAGTAAAAGTAAAGATATTTTGTGACTGGGGTTGAGAGGAATGGAAAAAGGATGCATCCTTGAGGTCTAGGACAGAAAAAAATTGAAAGGCCCCTGAGGCGATGGTAGAAAAGAGAGCATAGGGGTTGGGTACTATGGGTTGAAGAGGAATCACTGCAGAGTTAATAATAAGTTGGCGATCCTGAACAAAGTGGTAGGTTCCAATGGGTTTTTAAACTGTGGGTGTGGAGCTGTTAAAGGGAGAAGACATGGGGCACAAAAGGCCTTTTCTTAAGTCAGAGAGAAAAGGCTTAAGTCCCCTGAGACTTTGGAGAGAGAGTAGCTATTGGGCCTGGGTGATGCAATTGGTAGGGTTTTGTAGTTTGATACAAAACGGGACTGATGCTTGGCTATACAGGGATTTTGGGTGCCCCATACTCAGGAATCCACCTGGAAGGCTGGTAAATAGAATGGTATGTTGGTTTGTGTGGTTTGGAGAAAAAGGAGGAGGGGAATGGCCTTTGAGCTTGGGGTCAACTGGATTGGGGAAGCAAAAGAAATAGAGGCTCCCACTTTGGCTAGGATGTCGCTTCCCAGCAAGGAGACTGTATAGGTTGGTACTACTAGGAAGGATTGAGTAAGCGAATACCTCTAAAAATACAACTAAGTGGTGAGGGTTCAGAAGGTTGGAAAGGCTGTCCTCCTACCCTGACAATAGAGGAACAAAAAGGAGAGGTGGGTTCCCCAAACTCTGTCAGGACTTAGTAAGTGGCCCCAGTGTCCAAAAGGAAGGAAGGAGATGGGTCACCTTAATACTGTGATGGCTATCTGCAGCTCCCTGTTAGAGGTGGTGGTGGTCATGCCAAGGTCCTCTAAGTTGTCCATGGCCAGATCTAGGAGGTTGGCTGAAGGGCAATGTGAGCCTGATGCCCTCACACAAGGAGGGCTATTGGGGGGCAGTCAACAGCCCTTTGTCCTTCTTATGGAACCTTGTACAAAGTCAGTAGGGTTTGTGAGAGTTTAGGCAGACCTGGGACCAGTGACCCTTCTGACAGCATTTGAAACAGGGACCTGGAGGTTCTCAGGCTTCCAGAAACAAGGAAGCCTGAGAAAATGCAAGGCAGCTGAAAGGCCTTAGCTAACATCAAGTATTCTTGTTTTCAGGCTTTCTCATCTTTTCCATGGTACACCTTAAAGGCCATCATCACTAAGAACTCTAACTCTGGAGTCAAGGGTCCCCTCTCTAGGCACTTAAGTTTGACCCTAATGTTAGGGAAATTTTTGGAGAAGTATGTCATAAAGAATTGTTTCCCACTCAGGATCTCAGAAGTCTCAGAATCCAGACTGATATATTATAGGAGGGCCTTTGTAATGTGGTCCAGGAACTGGGACAAATTTTAGTGTTTGTCCTGGATGACTTCTTGAATGAATGAATATATGTATTCATGAATTATACACACACACACACACACACACACACACACACACACACACACACACACACACACTGCTTTTAATGGAGACTGGCCAGGAGGCAACTTATAAATTGATCTCTAGCTGAAGTGTCACCACCAGGGTATTGTAGTTCCATTAAGGATCCCAGTTGAGGATCACCTCAGTAGCAACTGGGTAGGTAGCGTTATATTGGTGGATTTTGTCTGCATATGCGATAGCCAGTTCCCATACTTACCTGTGCTGAGGCAGAAAGTTGTTAGTGAAAATCATATAAATGTCATGGAAGATGAGTTTGTAAGATTAGGTAATATATTGGAACTCTTTAATGAAGGTGGAAAAACTAGCAGTAAAAGACACTATTTTTAAATCTTACTTTTTGGGTAAGCCTTGTTTTTTTATGATTTTTCCCTGTTATTCTTATTCTCAGGACAAGAATCATCTAAAAAAAATCCATCCCACTCCAAAATATCTTAGAGACCTGTTGTTGCCTCCTTGGTTATCTTATACCATTCGGCCAGCTGTAATCAAGAATGTAGTGAAAGCCATATGGCATCCACCCTCTCCAACCCTAGCAAGGTCTGTTGCCAGCCACATGGCTGCTGCCTCGACCCCAGAGAGGTACAGCAGCCTAGATAGTGGCAAGCCACAGGTTTCCTATATCTACAAATGGCATCTTTCCATATGGTTCCTTTAAGATAACCTATGTAGAGATTTTAACTATCAACACTCTGTGTTTTAAGTTAAGCCTTTTGTTACAGATTTTACAATTTTAAACCATACTCAATATGCTTACAAATCTTGAATTACAGAAAGTTTACATTAATAGTCTTACAGATATTGAAATAAGATTTATACCTTAGCAAAAGTTTTAGAGAGTTAAACCAAAACCGAAAGGAGTATGAAATGAGTAGTAATAATTCCCTTTGGAAATAGTCTCCTGTTTTGCTCTCCTTTCTCTGTCGCATAGTCAGGTGGCCTGCCTGATGGGACAGAGATTTTTGGAGGAAACCTTTAAACAAGCATGCTTGGGTCTAGAGGAGGAGGGGAAGCCGTAACCCAACTCCAGAGCCAGCTTTTTTTTTATTGAAGTGGAGCAGCATAAAACAACAATTTAATAATGCTCGTACCTATAAGACACCCAAATCCCTGTAAAACTGAATCCAGTAAGCTGAAAACAAAGAAGGCTCACAGATAGAAAAGTTTTTGAGTTCTAGCTATAGAGGACTCTGCAGGAAGGAGCTGAGACAAACACCAGCCAGCAGGGAGTGTGTGCACATCTACTCCTTTGATCCTTCCCTTCCCTGCTGTTCCTGGCTCCCAGCTCCTACATCTGCAGCAAACTTACAAATACATCAACAGAAACTTAAAAAGAAAGAACATTCACATAGCGTTTGTGTTGGGGGGGGGGCAGGGCCTGGAGTGGGCAGAGAGAAAAACAAACAGAGCTTGGAGCAAAAATAAGAGAAATTGGAATGTAGGGCATAGGGAATCTCTTCATTTCTCTGATTACTCACAGTAGTTGCTAAAGTCCCAAATAATATTGGGAATCTAGGGTGCCATTACTATCAGACTAATTATCTAAGGGATAGTGAAGTCATTGGAAAAAGTGAATAAATATGGGGCTCTTTAGGTCAGGTGCTGGGTGGAGTAGCTGGGGATTTTCTAAGGGGCATAACAAGAGGGAATAAGAGGGTGTGGATGTCACCTTTTCCATGGATGAAGGGGGTGTAGAAAAAAATATCCCAGCAGCCTGTACTTGTTAGCATCCTTAATACTCAGGGTAGACCAAAGGGGATCAAGCCTTTCAGTGTATTTTTGCTGCACTCAGCAGTGGTCAAGGTTAACAACTGTGCACCTGGTAGGAGGGCCTTTGTGGATGGGAGGGGCATAGATTTGCCCAAAGGCAATGAAAAACAAAGCTGAGGAATGAGGTCTTATTGATAGGAAGGGGGTGGGAACAGGATTATACAGTGTCATAAAAGATATGAGGGTATAGAGAAGCTGTGGGATTAAAGGCAGCTTCAAAAGGGGAGGTGGAAAAGTGGGGGTCGGGTGAGGGGGAAGGTCCTAAGGGTCTGGTAGGACCTAAGGAAGCTGCAAGATTGTGGCTCTGAGGTTGGGGCATGGTGGGGTTGGTGAAGAGGGCCAGCCATGGCCTTAAGGACCCGAAGTACTGAAAAGTACTGAAAGGGTTATGTTCTTAAGGGATGTTGGCCTGATAAGAATACAGTTTTACTAGTATATGAGTACATGTTTTACTATAATTACGTTTAGTTTTGGTTATTGGTTAAGTGTATAATGCAAGACTAATTCAAGTAATTTTACTCATGTATTTTAGAACAAATAATTTGCTAACTACTTAATATGTTTGTGTTAAGATTATCTTTAAAGTCTATAATTTACCTTTTGAATAGTTATTATAGTTCAGTGTAATGGTTTCTTGTTTAACTTAGTCATTTATATCCTGTTTTATTCCAAAGAAGGATTGTTTCCTTTCTTGTCCACAGAGTGTCACTGTTGGATTATTTCAAGATCAAGAGCTCTGTAATATTTGATTCTTTGTTCATAGTTTGAAATATTTCCTTTCATAGCAGAAATTATTCTAGGTTACTGGAAGACTAGTCTTGGTGCCCTGAAGTACAGAAAAGGTTATGCTCAATTGTGCCTTAAGGGCTGTTGGGTTAGTTATAGTACAATTTTACCAGTACATCCTTTCATGTTGTTGTAGTACTTCAGTGAGAGGGTTTTTTTTTGATATAATAAATAAACTTTTGGGGCTTTTTCAAACAAAATAGGTGTCCTGAACTTTCCTCTTATTTCCTACCTTTATATCTCCTTTTGGCACATAAATAAATTCTTTTTAGATAATGTTTACTACTCTAATCGGTGGTATGAACCTGGGAGAGTGGGACCTAAACATAAGGCAGATTAAAGTCTTGTGCAATTTCCAACTTTATTCAGATCATCTGGCAATTTATACTAAGGATTAAGAAGAGCCACCTAAGTATAAAATCATAAGGACTGCCACATGTAGCAAAAACATGTTTTAGAACAGAGGCATATGAACAAATAACAATAGCCAGTTGAAACAAATAATCTAAAGTGAACTCACTCCTATCCACCACATCTGATAGGAGCATGAAAGCACATTCCAAGAACAGTTCCCTGTTTTGGAAGAAACTGAGGTCACAAGTCTTGTTTTCTTGCAAACACCCAGAATTCTCCTTGCAGGACCCAATTCTTGGACTGGGAATAGAAATAGAGCACTTGTTAGCAAAGAAAGAAGTATTATTAACTGATATAGTTCAGATTTTGAATGCTTATGTAAAATCCACTGGTAATTGTTAGGTGCTTTGACATTTACTAAGGGACCAGTTCAGGTTTTATTTTCAGTGCTGGAGATGGGTTTTGTTAAGCTCTCTGTTATTGAGCCACATTGTCAGCATCAGACTCTTTCAATTTCGTTTACTGTGCACTTACTTTAGACTCTTATTCAAGGAAATACTTCTCCATCCTGAATTTCTGTACTTTTTTGAGACAAGGAATGAATGATTTTGTTTTTCTCTTGCCTGAAATTCAGAGATTTTTTTTTCAGTATTGGGGATCATACCTACATGGTAGACATGTGGTTCGCTGCTGAGCTACGCCCTATTACACAATTCACAGAGCAATTTTGATCCTTGTTTTATTGGGTTTCCTAATTTTGAAATAGTTTTAAACTTTTGAAAGAGTTACAAGATACTACAAAGTTCTCCATATGTGCACCTCATTCTGTGCCCCTAAAATTAAATTAATTTACTATAAACAAAACTAGGTAGTTAACATTGGTACAGCGATATTATTTGAACTATAGTTCTTACTTGAGTTATGGTGTTATTTCCAAATCTCACATTTTTCCCTGTGGCCAGGTTCAATGCAGTATTTCACATGTAGCATTTTCCTATTTTAAAAATTTTATTATTTTTTGAGGATTTCATATTACATTTATATCATTTCTTCCCCACTTCTTGTGAGTCACTATTTCTTCTCTTGCAATACCACCATTTCTTGTGAAACAACCTCTTTAGAATTCACAACCCCTTTTTCCTGTAACTATTATCTTTAAATGTGTGTGCTTGCACACCCACACACATACTGAATTTGTTTCCTTTGTCTCTTTGAATCTGTCACAATTCCTTATTCTTGTCATGTTATTGTACCTTGACATTTGATGACTAGTCAGTTATTTTATAAAATGTCTCTCAATTTTTGTGTGCCTAATGTTCTCTTATAAATAGACTGATATTATCCATTGTTGGCAAGAATACAGCACTAACGATGCTGTTTTGTTGAGCCACAGCGCAGGGTAGGTGTTGCCTTTTTAATGGTGATGTTAATGTGGATCACTTGACTCACAAAGTGCCTTCCTCTGTGCTTCTTTAATATTCTGATTCTCCAAAACACACTGATTTGTGTTAGTATCTATTCCTAGATTTTTAACTGTGGCCATCTTTAGTGTGATGTTTGCCTATTTCTTCATTTCTTCTATGTTTAGTAGAATTAGTCAATTAGAATTTGTTAGGAAGACCATCATCCAGAGTCCTACCACAGAGGGCCTCTGAAAAACCCTACCTAGCACGGTATCAAAGCAGAAACTGAGACTCATAACCAAACCTTTGGCAGAGTGCAGGAAATCATATGAAAGAAGGGGGAGTTACTATGATCTGGAGAGGATAGGAGCTCCACAATGACCAAATATATCTGGGCACAGATATGAGACTTATATGAGACTGTTTCTCCAACCAAGGACCATGTATGGATATAATCTAGAACCTCTGCTCAGTTGTAGCCCATGATAGCTCAGTATCCAAGTGGGTACCCTAGTAAAGGGAATAGGGACTATTTCTGACATGAAATCAATGGTGGGCTTTTTGACCTCCCCACCCTGCAAGGGAGGAGCAACCCTGCTAGGCCACAGAGGAGGATTTTGCAGCCAGTCCTGAAGATACCTGATAAACCTTGGTCAGATGACAGGAGAGGAGGTCCTCCCCTATCAGTGGACTTGGAAAGGGGCAGGGAGCAGACGAGGGAGGGACGGTGGGATTGGGAGGGAATGAGGGAGTGCGATTCACCTGGGATACAGAGTTAATAAAATGTAACTAAAAAAAATAAAATAAAAAAGAAAAAATCTAATCAAACATATACAAAAATATTATTTAGAAGAAAATAATTAGTTTTATTCCTGTAAATCAGTATTAAAGTCAGATGTTATTTTTCATGGAAAAAAAGACCATCATCAATTTCTCACTCGTGTAATTATAGTCATATTAAAACGGACTTATGAAAATGTACTGTTAGTTATGAGCCAATATATTTTTTATGATTTTTTAAAATTTATTTATTTTTATATCAGTCACAGGTTAGGTACTTCGCATCCCAGGCGTAGCCTCCTCCCTTATTCCCTCCCACCTTCCCACTCCCTCCCTCATCTCCCTCCTCCCCGCCCCCTCCAAGTCCACCAACAGGGGAGGACCTCCTCCCCTTCCATCCAACCCCATGAGCCAATATTTATATATATGTATATATACATATTCAACACTTATTGTAGTACACCTTCCAATTCAATGATTAGCATCACTAATTTCATTGATCTGATATGCCTTTTGGCTCCTAATGCTTTTTGGCTCTGCCTTCACTTTTCTTGAGCACTGTCTCCTTTTTTGGCACCAGAAGATGTTCTATGTACATTGGCATTTTCCCTGCACCTGCCCAGGAATTCAACTTCTGAAGAAATCTTCCTGTTTTGGAGGAAAGAAATCTTGATCTGGATGCTAGGTGCATTCATTGTTAATTCTTGGCTCAGTAATTCTAGGGCCTCACGGTGGATAGAGGTGGGAAATAAGCCATGCAGTACACATGGAAAAATGCCGTGTTTTACCAACAACCTACACCCCTAACTTGTGTTTATCCATATTAAACTATGTTCATAATACTACTCAGCAGTCACTTTTCTTAAACTTAAGTCCTTATATAACTTCTCTCCTTTCTGTGTTTTCTGTATTTTCATTATCATATGAAGGTGGAGTTTTGGCTTACTTTATGTTTACCTTGTCTATTATATTTCTGAAATCCTTTAGAATGTAGGTAAAAATTAAAAACTATTAAAATGGATAACTATTTAAAGATATTTTCCTAGTGCTTAATTCATCTCCTAGTGATGTTAAACACTACTTGCTTTTATCCATAGAGGAACAGAATATTTGAAACTTTCTGAGAGACTTCCATTGTTTTGTGAGGTATCAAATTTCTGTGTTTTAAATGTAATTAAAAAAATTGAACACATTTTTACTACATTTAATGATAACACACCATTAAAATTTTCTCTTGTGCTATAATTATCATCCCACTATAATATATACTTAAATTTCCAGGTGTACTATTATTCTAATGTGATATAGAAATATGGTTATTATAATATATATAATAACTTGTAATTAACTGTAATACAATTATAATAACTAATATATATTATAACATATATAACAATATATTATAACATATAACAACAAATATAACATATAATAGCATAATAACTTATACCATATAATATTATATATAATAACATATATAACATATAACAATATAATAACATATATAGTAATATAATGATATACTATAACATGTAATAATATATATAATAACTTGTGATTAACTGGACCTGGTAGTGCAGGTTTGTATTGTCAGGAATTGTATAATCAGGAAGCTAAGTCAGAAGGATCTTAAATTCAGAAAGTGAAGAATGGACTGGTGATAAAGCTAATTTAAAATTCATGTAAATTCTTTGATGTTTAATTTTTCCAATGTAGTCTTCTATGACATTGGCTGCTTTGGATGCAGCTTTACTATGAGCCTAACTGCATATAAAGTTATCTCAACTGAAACAAAAGGATATATTTTGGAGGAATTTGTCTTAATGTTATTTTGATGGGATAGTAGAAAAACTAACCTTTTAGTAGATACCAACAGAAATATGTAATTATCAGGCATTTTGTGAACTGCATACCCTAGAGCAGTGGTTCTCAAACCTGGGTCATAACTAAATGCTTTGGGGGAGGAACAACTTTTCACAGAGGTTGCCTAAGACCATTAGAAAACACAGATATTTACATTACAGTTCTTAACAGTAGCAAATTAGAGTTATGAAGGAACAATGGAAATAATTTTATGGTTTGGGGTCACCACAACATGAGGAACTGTATTAAAGGGTTGCAACATTAAGAAGGTTGAGAACCACTGTATGAAATTGGCGGTTCTTATCTCATAAGATTTCTTGAATAGAATGTGCTGACACAGAAAATGCAAAGAGAAAGTTTGTTTGGATGTGGTGGTGCAGGCATATAACCCCAGCTACTTGGGAGGCTAAGGCAGGAGTGTCTTGAAGCCAAGGCTAGCTTGGGCAATTTAGTAAAGTCCTGTTTCAAAATGAAAAGGTAAAAAGGGCTGGGGATACAGTTTAGTGTTAGAGTCCTTGTGTGGCATGTATGAAGTTTTAGATTCAATCGCCAGTAAAATATGAAAAGGAAATAAATAATAAAAAAATAATTTTAAAAGTTTGAGATCTAGCAGGGCTACAGTGTCTAGACATTAGTAGCTTGCCACTTGTGGTGTAGTATTTAGCTAGGGTCCCAGCAACTACGAATCTGGGTAGGATGTGAAGTCAGGGCCAAAAAAAAAAAAAAAAAAAAAAAAATTAAAGGCTCATTTTCTGAAGAAGTGGTCTTTGAGGCACCTCCATTTCTAATATTACTGTCTCCAAGTCTTTCGCTCAGAACCTTTGCCTTTGTGGTTTCGTGGTCTTCCTTCTTTTCTGTGTTCAGAGGCTTATGTGCATTTTCACAGCCCTCCAGCTCTCAATCACGTATGCAGTGCCTGTTGCTTTTTCTTTGTAGCTTTGAAACACCACTTTCTTTGCCTTCCCATTCCCTCTCAGCGGCTGTCACTCTTATTCTCCCTTCCGAAAACAGTTCCTTTGACAGCATGTATACTGGATATTGAAACACTGAGCTTCAATTGCTCACTGAGGTTTTTTGTTGTTGTTTGTTTTGTTCTACAAGACAGGCTTTCTCTGTGTAGCCTTGGCTGTCCTGTTAGTTGGTCTGTAGAACAGGCTGGCCTCGAACAAGAGGTTTCCCTGCCTCTGCCCCCAGAGTGCTGGGATCAAAGGCATGTGCCACCGCTGCCTATCTACCTAAGTATTTTTGAATATGATGATTGTTCTGCCCTGTATACTCCACATATCTCTATCCAGCCAACATCTTTTTACTTTACTTTTGAATGTTCTACTCAGATTCCACATTTTCTGAAAAGCCTCAGCTGACAGTCTGGATTCTGTCTGCTCTTCTGGGCAAGTTTGGCCTTATCTCCTTACCTTGTATGCAGAGGTGAGAATACTACTAATGGAGTACTGAGCACTGTTGAACCAATCATCTTGCAGCACTGATATACTTAGTATTAAGATAAGGCTGCAGAAATATTTGTCTTTAAGAGAATCCTTAGGAGATATTTTTTATCCTAATTCTGAACATGAGAAAAACTGAAACACAAAGAAGTTGAATAATTTGTCCAATGGTACACATCTAATAATTGGCAAAGTTCTGGTATTGAAGCCAATCATGTTCTCCTAGAGCTGTGGTGTTTATCTCAGTGTCACAGTCCTGGGCCTCTTCCACTTGACCATGGATCTGGACCCAGAAGAGGACTTGTGGCTTCCATTCAGGTTCTCCATTCAGTAGGTATGGGGTGGAGCCCTTGATTTTTGCATTTCTCTAAGTTACCACCTTCATTGATGGGAAGTGGCTACAGCATATTTCTGTGCATGGGAGGTTGTCAGGAGCTGTGATGTGCTCCCCTTTCATCACTGAAGTTTCTTCAAATGTGCATAGATCTGATAGTGTAGGGGCAAGTTGAGAGTCCCTGTCTCAGCCAAGTGGTTGGTGTCACACCCAGGCCTCATCAATGAAATGGGGCCTTTCGACTGCTGGACAACATTCATTATGCCAAGAACTCAAAAGTCAGCTTCATATATTTTGCTTTTTTAAAATTATGTTTTAAAATTATTATTGAATTTGCTCATTTTATTTATGTAAATATTTTATCTACATGTATGTATGTGCACCACATGCATGCATGCTGCCTGCAGAGGTCAGATGGAGGAATAGATTTCCTGAAGCTGTAGTTCAGGATAGTTGTGAACCATCATATGGGTGTTGGGAACTGAACTCAGGTCCTCAGCAAAAAGGGCAACTGCTCTTAACAGCGGAGGCATCTCTCCAGCTTCATCCTTCCTACATCTTCACATGTATTTCTTGACTTTTAAAATGAGAACTTAACAATATTCTTTTTTTGTAATAGCAATTCGAAGAACTTCTTGAAAGGACAAGTGCACATATCAACAGTATTTTCGCAACAGTTTCAAGAATACAACAGTTTTATGGGACATTACAGATGGAGAGATGTGTAAGTATTACAAAGGTATTATTCCTACAATTTTGCTAAACTTCTAGTACCTAAAGATATGGAACAGGTAACAAGAAAATTAACAAGGTTGATCTACACTTATTTCAGCAGCACATGGGTGACTAAAATCCTACTGCAAAAATGCTTTAATGCAAGCCGGCCAAATTACCACAAGTACTTTCAGGTTACTAAATGACCATGTATAAGTTCCAATTAAAATGTATTAGAGGGAAGGGGAAGGGCAGTATTTACCTTTAATAATAGAAAATGGTGAAGTAACAAAAGTAGGTGTACATGTTTTGACCAGATGTACATATTTAAAATTTTTTTATGTGTATGTGTTTGTGTGTGTGTGCATGATTGCTGCAAGAGGCCAAAAGGGCATGCCAGTTCCCATGGGGTGGAAGTCACCAGCAGATGTTAGCTTCTTGATATGGGTGATGGAAACCAATCTTGGATCTTCTGGAAGAACAATATAGTTTGCCATCTCTGATTAGCATTTTAATTTTTGTTTTTATTCACAGTTGACTTAAACTGGGTTAGTGTCATTTTAGATGTGATGTATATTCACAAAAGAGTATCTTGACTTTGGGTCTGGTTAATTTAGGTGAGTGATTTTTTTTTTAAATTTGCAAGTTTTTTATGATGTTTTAATTACAAAAAGCAATGTTTAGACAGCCAGGTGTGGTGAAATATGCCTGGGCAGGAGGGTTATTATTTGTAGGAAAACATCATTGTAGGAAAACATTGTAGGAAAACCTGTCTCAAGAAACAAAACAACAACAAAACAAAACGTTTTAATTAGCTGACCTCATGGAGGAATTGAAGTTCAGGAACTGAGGGAAGTTTATCTCATTCTGTTGTCTTTTCTTGGACAGCGAAATTGTGGTGCTGTATTAAACCAGATGGACCAGGTAGCCCAGGGCCAGGACAACCCTGAGGGAAGAGTTCCTCAGCCAGCGGCAGAGCCCAGACCTGAAAATGTAGTACTTGGGGATGGAGGTGCTCAAGGAATCTACAATGTCATCACCTCGCCTGAGCAGCCTGCTGTGGACGCTTTTCTAGCATTTCAGCAACCAGTAGGCTTCATTCAAACCAATGACCCTAATGGGATGCTTTATCCGCTTACACCACTTGTCTACATGCCTCCCAATTCGGGTGAGTTTGTAAAGACATATAAATGGCACTCTTTAGATTTTAAAACTTCTTCACACAAACTAGTATTCATTTTTTTTTAATTGAAAGATGTATGTTGAGATCTTTTCAGATTCACACATAGTGGTATGAAACAAGGCAGAAATACACTCTTTATGAAAGCTATGGTTGTAATTTGTGCCTGTGAATTTAGTTCTGTGAAGTTTATCACATTAGTTTGTGTTAACCACAGTCCAGGTTCTAACACAAGGTTCTTTCTACCCTAAATAGTTGTGTTGTCACATGTATACAACTAAATGCATTCCTCTTTGGTTGCCCTTCCCTTCCACTTGTAACCTTTTAATATAATCCGCTTATAATATAATTCCAAGGGGTTTCATTCAAATCATTGTATATATCAACAGTTGATATAAACAACTTTTAATTGTTGAATAATCTAGCCCATGGATTAGGTATACTGTGATGTAACCATTCATATTTAAAGGAAATTTTGTGGATTTTTACTCTTAAGACTGCTATGAACATTTATGTATAGATTTTAATATACATTTAAGGTTTTATTTCTCTGACACAAATTCTCAAGAGTTTGATCACTTATAATATATGAATTGGATATTTAGTTTTAAAAATCTAAAAAGTTACATTAAGGTGTAACTGATGTTATAGTCTATTTCTGGTACTAAAAAATGCCACAGACTTAGCTAATTTGTACAAATGGAATTCATTTTTTTATTGTTCTAGAAGGTGGGAAGTTCAAGAACAAAGTGCCATTTTATGGTTAAGGATTCTTCCTATAAAGAAGAGAGGCCATGTCCTCAGATGGCTAAAGGCAAGCTCAGTAACTGCTGCACTAAGCCTCTTTTATAAATTAATTATTTTTTATATTAGTTACAGTTTATTTACTTTGTATCCCAGCTGTAGCCTCCTCCCTCATTCTCTCCCAATCCCACCCTCTTTCCTTCATCTCCTCCTTTCCCCTCTCTAAGTCCACTGATTGAGGAGGTCCTCCTCCCCTTCCATCTGACCCTAGCTTATTTGGTCTCTTCAGGACTGGCTACAGTGTTCTCCTCTGTGCAAGGCTGCTCCTCCGTCGGAGAGGTGGGGTGGAGGTCAAAGAGCCAGCCATTGAGTTCATGTCAGAGACAGTCCCTGTTCCCCTTACTAGGGTACCCACTTGAATACTGAACTGCTATGGGTTCTAGGTTATATCCATGTATGGTCCTTGGTTGGAGATACAGTCTCAGAAAAGACCCCTGTGCCCACATATATTTGGTCCTTGTGGAGCTTCCTGTCCTCTCCAGGTCATACTAACTCTCCCTTCTTTCATATGATTCCCTGCACTCTGCCCAAGGTTTGGTTATGAATCTCAGCATCTGCTTTGATTCACTGCTAGGTAGAGTCTTTCAGACGCCCTTTGTGGTAGGCTCCTGTCCTGTTACTTGTTTTCTCCTACTTCCAATGACCATCCCATTTGTCTTTCTAAGTGAAGATTGATCATCTTACTCTGGGTCCCCTTTCTTGTTTATTTTCTTTAGGTGTACAGATATTAGTATGTTTATCATACCTTATAGGTCTAGTATCCACTTATAAGTGAGTATATACTGTGTGTGTCTTTCTGCTTCTGGGATACCTCACTCAGGATGATTTTTTCTAGATCCCACCATTTGCCTGCAAATTTCATGATTTCAGTTTGTTTTTTTTTTAATTGCTCAGTAAAATTCCATTGTGTAAAAGTACCACAATTTCTGTATCTATTCCTCTGTTGATGGACATCTGGGTTGTTTCCAGGTTCTGGCTATTTTGAATAAAGTAGCTACGAACATGATTCAGCAAATGTCCTTGTTGTGTACTTGAGCATCTTTTGGATATATGCTTAGGAATGGTATAGCTGGATATTGAGGAATCAGTATTCCTAGTTGTCTGAGAAAGCGCCAGATTGATTTCCATAGTGGTTCTACAAGTTTACATTCCCACCAGCAATGGAGGAGGGTTCCCCTTTCTTCACAACCTCTCCAGCATGTGTTGTCATGGGTGTAAGGTGGAATCTCAGGGTCGTTTTGATTTGCATCTCTCTGATGACTAAGGACATTGAGCATTTCTTTAAGTGTTTCTCTGCCATTCTGTATTCCTCTACAGAGAATTCTGTTTAGCATTTTTATTGGATTGCTTGACTTGTTGCTTTTTAACTTCTTGAGTTCTTTATATATTCTGGATAGTAGCCCTCTGTCAGATATAGGGTTGGTGAAAATCCTTCCCAATCTGTAGGCTGTCGTTTTGTTCTGATGACAGTGTCCTTTGCTTTAGAGAGGCTGTTCAGTTTCATGAGGTCCCACTAAGCCTCTTTTACAAAGAACCTAATGCCATTCATGAGAAGAATTCTCACAGCTTACTAACCTCTTAGAGTCCCCTATCTTAATACTATCACATTATCAGTACTGGATTTTGAATGAGATGTTTTCATTGAAGATATAGTAGTTGATATGTAAAAATCCTATACATGTTTAATTTGTACATTTTGACAGATTTGACCATATGCATGTTTACTCTTATGAGAAACTGCAAAATTGCTCTCTAGTGTATTTAGACTATTTTACGTTCTTGTTTGCTAAAGTCTTTATGGTATGATTGCCAAAGCTTCTCTCTGCTTTGGCAAGGGTTCAGGGTAGGATCTGGGATGGGATGTGGAGTTCCCCCATTCACTTTCTCTCTTGGGTCACCTAACTGATGGCTTAGTCAACTGATTGTAAAAGATGATTGGAATAAAAAGAAATAGGGGAGGGATCCCAGGATTCTGTCTCTAACTCTAGGGACTAGCTATACTGCTGCTAAGGGGAAAAACTAACTGGTCACCATTTTTCCTGCAGCCAGGACTGTAAACTAACCAAAACTGCAATGAGTTGTAAAAAGGAGACTCTTTGACCTGAGATTAGCTCCTGTACAGGGGCAGGCAGCCTGCGAAGGCCTCCACAGGCTAAAGTAAATTTGTCCTGCTTGTCCTAGGCTGGTAGTTAGATCCTGAATCGCTGTTAACCTGTTTGGAAATCAGGAAGAAAAGGAAAAAGGGGGAGAAAGTAAGCAAAGACCATTCATGCACACATGCTCAGGGAAAAAGGTGGATGAAATTAAGAACTTTAACCTTAACTCGTTTTTTATTTGGCCACAGGTATTTATACTCAGAAAAGGAATTACCTCATAGTCAAAGAAGGCAATTGATCACAAAACATCTGAATTCTAATATACAAAAGGTTACATGTTTCAAAACTAAGCGTTTCTTATTTATGTCTCTATTACATAAGTTCATAGTGAGTTCAGGGTGACAAAGGTTGACAAGGCTTAAAGGTTAACAAGGTCTAAAAGTTAGAAGAACATGTCTTTTCAATTCTTGACTATACATTTTTTTTCAGCTGTCTTTGGGGTGATAATCTTATCTGTCTTTCATTCCAAGGCACAAAGTAAATTTAAAATGACAGTATTTAATGCCAGAAGGTGTCAAGATATAAGGAATTACAACAGAACAGTTTGTATACAATGACATGAAGGGTTGTACTTAATTAGACATTGCTTAGTACTCCCATTACAATTTGGATTCATGGGAAGTTTAAACCAACTTGCTTATATTTATGGTGTATATCAGGATTTGTGAGTGACAACTGTCTGAGGCTACAAATCTGCCTTAAGCCTTTTTCCTAGTGAGGTATCTGGAGGTCCACAGAGGTATTTATTACAGCCATAAATTTTCTAAAGTTGTTTAATAATTTCTAAAACAATTTAACTTTTAAGATTGTTTGATTTATAACCAACCCTTTAGCAGAGTGCAGGGAATCATATGAAAGAAGGGGGAGTTATTATGACCTGGAGAGGAGAGGAGCTGCACAAGGACCAAATATATCAGGGCACAGAGGTCTTTTATGAGACTGTTTCTCCAACCAAGGACCATGTATGGATATAATCTAGAACCCCTGATTGAATATAGCAAATGGTAGCTCAATATCCAAGTGGGTACCCTAGTAAGAGGAACAGGGACTATTTCTGACATGAACTCAATGGCTGGCTCTTCGACCCCCTTGCCCACGAGGGAGGAGCAGCCTTGCTAGGCCACAGAAGAGGACATTGTAGCCAGTCCTGAAGAGACCTGATAACCTAGAGTTAGAAGGAAGGGGAGGGGGACCTCCCCTATCAGTGGACTTGGAAAGGGGCAGGGAGGAGATGAGGGAGGGATGTGAGAGGTAGGGAGGGAATGCGGGAGGGGGCTACGGCTGGGATACAAAGTACATAACCTGTGATTAATATAAAATAAAAATATAAAAATAAAATAAAATAAAAATCAAGTGTCAAAAAAAAAGATTGTTTGCTTCAAATCAGGAATTAATTCTTCTAAACAGCAGTACATCTTTAATAAGATCCCGTAGGAAGTTTGTTCAATCAAAGTGTGTAAATACCCAAAAAGTGACGATTCATACCATACCAGACTATAAAGAGATGTAGCAGTGCACAAAGAATGAGTGTCAGAGACTGGAAGCAATTCTGGGGTGTATCATGTTACAGACTTTGTAAAATACCAAATCCCCTTCCAGAAGGCCCACTTGCCTAATGAGAGTTCCTTTAACAGAATGGCTCTTGACTCTTGCTAGCAATTTATACCTGCTATTTCTATTGTTTTCTTTCTTCTGGATGATTCAAGATTCGTTTATTTTTTCCATTACATTCTTTTGTATTGAATATTTTATTTCAGTGTTTCACATGGGTAAGTCTGTGGGGGACAAATTCTTCTAAATTTCCTTTTTGTGTAAATGTCTTAATTTTTCCACCTTTCCTGAAGGATATAATTTATATATGAAAGATCTTATAACACCTAATTTTTTATTTATAGAAATGCCAGTAATTTCCAGTGTTAGAAATAATGCTGTGAAAATGAGCTATCCAACATTCTCAGAAAATCTGCAAGAACAAAACGTTTTCAATCCACCCATCTTTCACAACTTTGGTGAGTTCAAAATGATACCCATTACAGAAAGCACTCTATAATCCAAACTTACCTCATTGTAAGTTAATGTCAATGATTTTTATTGGTTGAGGATTTTGTATATGCATACAATGTTTTGATTAGCTATACCTCTCCACTTCCTCCCCTAACTCCCCCAGCAGTTTTTCATTTCCAACTTCACGTGTTCTTTATTTTTCATTTTTAATGCACTGAGTCTACTTGTTGCTGCCAGTATGTGCACGGATATAAGGCCATGGACTGGAGCCTAGGCAGCCTATCAGGGGGTCTCATTCTTTTGTTGCTGTTGTATTTTGTTTGTTTGTTTTTGTTTTTTCCCAAGACAGGGTTTCTCTGAGTAGCCTTGGATGTCATCGACTAACTTTGTAGACCAGGCTGGCCCCGACCTCACAGCAATCTACCTTCCTCTGCCTCTGCTGGGATTAAAGGTGTGCGGTGCGCCACCATGCCCAGCTCAGGAGTCTCATTCTTAAAGAAAATTGACTCTTTTTTTTTTTCTCAGCAGCCATTAATTGCCAATAGCTTCTCAGTTATGGGTGAGACTTATTTTATTTTGAGATTATAATAATTTAATTACATTTCCCCTCCCCTTTCCTTCCTAAAATCCCTAACATATACCCATCCCTACTCTCCTTTACATTCATGTACTTCTTTAAAACTATTATTCTATGCATATATGTATAAACATATATACTATTAAATATAACCTGTTCGGTTTGTATAATGCTACCTATATATGTTTTTAGGGCTGACTGCCACTGAATAACCAATTGGTGGGCTCTTCCCTGTAGAAGACCACCTGTTCCATTTCCAGCTTTCCTCGGTTGCCTATAGTTCTTTGTGTAAGGTTGAGGCCTTATAGGGCTTTTCTCTGTCCAACGTGGCATGTTCATGCTGTCATCCTTGTTCAGCTCATGCTTAGGCAGTCACGTTGGTGAGACTTTGAGTGTAGCTTTCAATATTACCAGGAGACAGACTCACAAATTCTTTGATCCTCTGGCTCTTAACAATCTTTTAGGAGGACCTATTGAGCCCCTCCTGCATCTAGTCTCTTTACACCTTTTCAATATAGTGTCATTCTTTTAAGATGAAGCTTTGCATTTGAAATTATTTCAGATTCACATGCATTTGTAAGAATCATTTCAGAGAGAATTTTATGGTTTAGCTATTGTTTCGAATGATAACATCTTTAAAAATTATAGCAAATATTATAGACTTAGATTTTTAATTAAATTTTTATTTTTTTACATTAATTGCATTTTATTCGCTTTGTATCCCAGCTGTAGCCTCTTCCCTCATTCCCTCCTAATCCCACCCTCCCTCATATTCTCCTATGCCCCTGTCTAAGTCCACTGATAGAGAAGGTCCTCCTCCCCTTCCATCTGACCCTAGCTTATCAGGTATCTTCAGGACTGGCTGCGATGTCCTCCTCTGTGGTCTAGCAAGGCTGCTCCTCCCTCAGGGGAGGGGAGGTCAAAGAGCCAGCCACTGAGTTCGTGTATAGACTAAGATTTTTAAATTGGTTCAATCTACAGACCTTATTGGGCTGTCCTCAAGTTTACTTGCATTAATACTAATGGTCATTATTTATTCTATTCAGTTTTATCACATTGTAAGATTGTTTTGTAGTACTGGGGGGTGGAATTAAGGGTTTTGTGCTTGTTAGGCAAGTGTTCTACAATGATGCCACATTTTTTTATTACCTAAAATATATGTTTGTGCATATATGTGTGCAGTGTATGTGAGCGTCCACAGAGGGCAAAAGAGGGTGGCAGAGCCCCCAGAACTAGACTTCCAGGAAGTTGTGAGCCATTTGATGTGGATTCTGGGAACTCTGATCTTCTGGAAGAACTGTAATGAATCTTAACCACTGAGCCATGTCTCCAGCCACACTAATTGTTTATGTTTTTGACACATGTTGCCACTATGTTGTAGCCTTAGATGACCTCAGATTTGTTCTGGAGACCAGGCTGGCCTTGAACCCAAAGAGATCGAACTGCTTGTGCTTTGTGAGTGTTGGAAAAAAAGGACATGTGCCACCAGGCCTGGTCTGTCTGTGTCAGTGCTCCCCCCTCTGCTTTTTCTTTTTCTTTTTTGATTGCTCTTACAAAGTTCATGCCACTGTGGGCATATCTCACAGGCAGGTTATTATTATAGCTCACAGGATTCTATGTACAAATTTGTATTAGTTAAGAGTTTCTATTATTGTGAAGAGACATCCTGAACACAGCAACTTTTATAAAGGAAATCATTTAATGGGGGCTGGCTTACAGATTCAGAGGCTTAGTCCATTATTGTCATGGTGGGAAGTATGGCAGCACACAGGTAAAAATGGTGCTGGAGAGATAACTGAGTGTTCTATACCAGGATCAGCAGGCAGCAGGAAGAAGGCAAGACATTAGGCCTGGCTTCAGAACCTGAGACCTCAAAGCCCACTTGCAATAACACTTCTTTCTACAAGGCTATACCCATTCCAACAAGGCCAGAACTCCTAATAGTGTCACTCCCTCTGTGCCTATGGGAGCCATTTTCATTTAAACCACTACAGCATGTTAGGAAGCTTGTACAATAGCAAATTTCCATATAGCTCTTCAAAAGGCTTTTATAATTAGTTATTCCTTTATGTATTTAATCCTTTACCATCCATTTTTATCCCCCAGTCCCTCTAATCTTCCTGTTTAAATTTTCCCTTTATTCCTTTATAACATATTCTGTATCCCCTTCCTTGGATGATTCCATTTTCCTTCGGGTCCCTTACTAGCTATCTAACCATTATGAGTATTACAATTACAACACACACGTTTAAACATAAAAGCTAACTTCTTCATGTGAGAGAAAATAAAATGGTGGTCTTTCTAGGTCTTGGTTGTTTTACTTAGGATGGTCATTTGTAGCTTCATCCATTTACCTGTACATTTCATGATTTCATTTTTCTTAACAGCTGAATAAAACCCATTTTTAAGTTTATCATAGTCATCTGTTCATGCATTGATGGATATCTAGGCTTTTTCCAATTTCTGACTGTTAAGAATAGAGCAGCAATGAACATACTTGAACAACTATTCAGATGTAGAGTTCTGTAAATATATGCTCAAGAGTGGAAGAGCTGAATCATATGGCATATCTAGTTTCAGCTTTTGGAGGATTCTTTACACTGATTTCCATGGTGGCTGTCAAGTTTGTGCTCCCCTCATCAGTGTATATGTGTTTCTGCTTTGCCCACATCCTCACCAGTATGTGATATCATCTGTTTTATTAATCTTGGCCATTCAAATGCCTTTGTGAGTCTTAAAGTAGTTTTAATTTAAATTTCCCTAACGGCTAATGATGTTGAACCTTACCAAAAGTGTTTCTCAGTTGTATGTATTTCATCTTTTGAGGACCTTCTGCTTAGTTTTACTTTGTAACATTTCATGACTTTTTAAATTATTATTTAAATTTGTAATAAAGGAGGCATTGGAGATGAGAGTGGAAAAGAGGCAGATACTGGAGTCAGAACTCAAGACATTGAGGAGAAAAAATTGAATCAACAGGTGGAGGAGTTGGGAAGAGCCCACCTTTAAACATCAAATCAGGAAATCTGGGAGAAAGCAAAGGATTGGAGAAAGGTCTTTAGGGTGTCCTCCACTGGGACAAGGAGTGACCGTGCTACTGGACCAGCAGTACACAACAGCAGACTTCCACCTTAAGCAGATTGGCCACTCTTCCCCACACCCTCCTGTAAGAGGTCTCGGCAAACAGAGATGGGTAATGGAAAGTGAGGGGTGGTCCAAAAGTAAGAAAGAGCCAGCAGGGACCCCAATATTGATTCTTGATTTTCCTCTAGCTAGAGGTGGGCAGGCAGGAGACACAGCTCAAATATTGAGCAGCCAGAAAAACAAGGTAGCAAGAAATAGGAACTGTAGGCAGTGTCACCCTGTCCCAGGTCAACACCTGCTCTCCTTCAGAAAAGCTCCTGGGCATTAATCACAGTAGTGAAAAAGCCAAAGAGGAAAGCACCAACACCAAAGGAGAAGTGAAAGCCCCTGGAAACACCAAATGGTTGGAACACTCCAGCTCCTCCACAACAACATGCCCTCTAGCTCTGGAGCTGGTCGGTTGGCCCGGAGGGTGAGATGGAGTTTTCAATCTGGGTCCCTGTGACTTTTGGCTCAGCTGATGCCAGGTTTACACAATCAGCACTCCTGCCAGTCTGGCCTTGTCTCCAGCCTCTGATGAAGATATTGCCAACAACACAGGTGGCCACAAATGCTGCCGACAGCTTCTCCAGCAATCTCCATATAGAGGTTACATTTGATGGTCCCTGCTTGCAGTTTGGCCCTTTCAGCCCCTGGCCTCTGTCCTCTTCTTCCAGTGCTGCCTTGGCTGGTTCTGCTTCACATCCTCTTACTCCTTAGTATCCCTCCTTCCCCCAACACACACACACACACACACACACACACACACACACACACACACACACACACACACACACACACGCCCCAACAAAGCAGGACTTCTACTGCTTAGTTCTTTTAAAATTGGACAATTTATTTTCTTGATCTTGGTTTTTTTTTGTTCTTTTTATATCTAGATAATAACCCTCTTCATGTCCAGTTTTATAAGGAACTGCCAGTTTTCCATTTCTTCTGCTTTATACATTTTTCATTCCCAGCGCTTACATGTGAATTATCAATTTTCTCTACATTTGTATTTCTGATCTTTCGGTTGTTATTTGATCCTTTCCAATGACCCACAGCTGATTCTTTCTGTAAGAATAATTTCCTTTTGCCTTAATTTGGGGCTTTTGAAGTTTTTTTGTAGGAATGTATATTTCCTTTGTATTATTTAAGGATAGTGTTATCAAATTTGTAGTTTACAGTTTAGTTTTCAACAGCATCCTTATAACTTTATATTTTGAGATAATTTTAAATTTGTATGTTAGTGGGAAGAAATTATAGAGAGACCCCATTTCAACTGTACTCATTTTCCTCAGTGATAATGTATTGCAGAAATGTGACACAATAACTATGAAATTGACATTGATTAATTCTACATGTGTATGCATGAGTGTTTATATTTAGTTCTAGGAAGTTTTATCATTTGAGCTGCTTACTTGTCTACCTCCACAGTTATGACATAGAAGATTTCTAGAATCACTGTAAGAATAGTTCATGCTACCCCCTATAAACCACAGCCATCTCCTCTTTTATCTCTTTTCTCTCCCACCCTGCTTCATCATAAGCATCTGCTGGCTATCTGTGACCCTGATTTCTTTCTATAATTTTCATTTGCATTTTACTTTGATTTAATCAAATGTGATGTAACTTTTTGGGGGATAATTTTTATGAAACATAATTTGCTTGCAATTAATATCAAAATTTGCATATTCCAGTAGTTCTTTTAGTGTTGCCTACTATTTCATGGCATGGATGTATAACCCACTGAACAATATTGAAGATGTTTCTAGTTTTCACGGTTAAAAATAAATAATGTAGATATTCATGTATGCTTTGTATAAATTTACATGAAATTCTAAGTCATATGATGACACATGCTTTGTTTTATAAGAAATCACCAAGTTATTTGCCAAGGAGCTGTATACCATTTTGTTTCCTCACTAGTTTTGTAAGTGATACAGTTTCTCTACATGCATATTTTATCTTTTCATTGTTCCTTTTTTGATTCTCAGAATTTCATTCATTTCATCATGTACTTTCTAGATGATATTTTTTAGCCTTTTTTAAATGATAGGTCATATAAGGAGGAGTAATTTTAGTCTTAGTCTATGTGAGAAAGTGTTTATTTCCTGAACATTACTATGTATGAATTGCTATGTATGAATTGATAATTGGGAGTCATGAAAGTGTTTTTCTAGTAGATGTTCCAGGAGTACCAGAAGCCGTCTTGGAAAACAACCCTGAGGCTATTAATTACCCATCTGCAATGGAAAATAGCAGTGACCAACAAAATTCATCTTCATCTCCTGGGCATGTTCCTGATTCTGGTGAGCTGCAGATGATAACCTTTACAAAAAGCATGCTTCAGTTTAATCCATAACCATCTCAATACCCTTAATGCAAAACTCTTGTAGATATTTTTTAACTTTTTATTTTGAAATAATTTTAGATTTATATCATTTGTAAGAAAGAATCTATCATCACCCCCTTTACATTTTATCATTTTATCCAACAATATTTAACAAAACTAAGATTAAATAATACAGCCAGTATATTCACATTGATCTGATAACTAAGCTGTTACTTGAGAATTGCCAAGACTTTTTGTATTAGTTTGTGTGCTTATATTGATTTCTGTACAGATAGATTTCTTATATGATTAGGTTTTCTTGTCACGACTGTAGTGAAGATACAGAATGAGTTCACCACCACTGGCTACCTCATTTGTTTTTGTTACCCCACCCACCTTCCTCAAGTCATGCTTTTCTTCCAAACAAAAATGTTATCAAAACAAAGGAAAACTTGATAAATCTTCCCCTAGCACACTCACCCCTATAAAGAGCTATCAGAAGACCTGTAAATTTAAAGGATATGCTATAAAGAGGGAAGTTAGAGAATCAGAAAAGGGTTGGGGGAGAACAATAAAAAGGTAGGAACTGTTTGTTCCTGCTATCTGGCTAATACTGGTTTGCATAATTTTGTCACTTCAATAGTATTATATAAAGAAAATCTTATAGTATGTAGATTTTGTTCCCATCAACACAATTCCCTTTAGACTCATACCCCTTGTGGGTATCTGTAGATAGTTCATATTCTCTTTCATTCCCACTAACTCTGTTTTGCCCATTCATCCATTGAAAGATATACTTTTTTCCATCCAGTTTTTAGAATTAGGAGTAAACTACTATAAACATTCGTTTACTGGCTTTTGTGTAAATGTAAGTTTTATTTCTTTTTCATAAATGACAAGAGTACAATTTCTGGGTCTTATGGTAATATCTTTTGGTAAATGACATTACAATAAGAAACTGCCAATCAGTTTTCCAGAGCTTCAGTACCATTTTTTACCCCAATTGCAATCAAGGGTGAAACAGTTTCTCTACATTTATGTTACTGCCCTTTTCATTGCAGGTCTTCTGTTAGTTCTATATAGGGGTGAGTATGCTAAGGGAAGATTTATTAAATGTTCTTTTGTTTTGAGAGCATTTTTATTTCACTTATCTGCCCCCCCAGAAGATAGTTTTATATTATATAGAATTCATGGTTGTCAATTCTTTACTTTCAGAGATTGAAGCAGTTGTGCTAGTAGAAATGCCAGAAAAAACTGAAGTTATGGTGGATGACAAAAAACAGATTGTATATTGCCCTGCTTTATTAGGAAATATTGTTCCTCCAGATGCTGAAACTATAGCTGCCTCTATCTATCATGAGATTGGTAAGTTTGGAATAATACATACACAGTACTAGAAGTATTTTTATTTTAGCACATGTCTCTGTGTAGTATGTGTACAGGTATGTCTATTTGTGCATCTATGGAGATCTGAAGTTGTTGGGTGTCTTCTGTGACTGTACTTCACTTTACTTACTGAGGCAGATCTCTTCCTCTAGTTGGTCAGCTTAAACTGGGCATGCCCTGTCTGTGCCCTATAAAGGCTGATCTGAGTGCTGGGATTACAAGTAGATTTCTACATCTGCATGGCTCTTTTGGTGGGTTCTGGAAACTCTAATTCCATTATTCATGCCATTGTGACAAGCTATTTATCTGCTGAATGATCATTCTTGCCCCAGATAACACTTTTTAAATCAAGATGCATTAACATTTTTTAAATTGAATTATTTTATATGTTTTGGTGTTTTGCCTGCCTGCATGTCTGCACCACTTTCATTCCTGGTGCTTGCAGAGTGCAGAGAGGGTAAAATCCCATGGAAATGGAGTTACAGATGGTTGTGAGCCACCAATTAGCATTCTTTCTATAAAAGATATTTGTTTGTTTATATGTGTATGAGTATTTTTGTGTGTGTGTCTGTGTCTATGTCTCTGTGTGTGTGCTATGTGCATGCCTGGTGTCCAAGGAAGTCATTGGATCCTGCATACCTGGAGTTCCTGTATACCTGGTGTTATGCATGGTTATTCGCTACCATGTGGGTTCTGGGTATCAAACCTAGTACCTCTAAAGAGCAGTAAGTGGTCTTAACTACTGAACCATAACTCCAGCTCCTCTGAATTAACATTCTTAATATTTTAAAAAGATTTACTATTTTTGTTTTTTGTGTATGGATGTTTTGCCTGTATATAATGTCTGTGTACCTGATATAGGCAATGTTCGTGGAGGCCAGAAAAAGATGTTGAATCCCCTGGAACTGGAGTTACAGATGGTTGTGAACCATCATGTGTACTTGAACTGAACGTGAGTCCTATGTGAGAGGAACCAATGCTCTTAACTGCTGAGCTATCTCTCCAGTCCCAACATTCTTAATATTGTTACTGACAGCTTTCGTTTTGCTTTGTTTTAGATCAGATCATATACAGCCCAGGCTGACCTGGGACTTGCTGTGTAGCTAAGGCTAGTCTGATGGTCCTCTTGACTGCCTTCTGAGTACTGGGCTGATAGGGTTGTGTTCCCGTACCTGTGGCATGTAACAGCTTTTTTTTTTTTTAAGTTCATTCCTATCATGATCAGTCCCCATTATATTTTTGAATTGTATTTTATTGATAAACTCATTGTTATGATTATTGTGTATAAGGGAGGAAGAATTTGTGGGGGTATATGTGTATCATGATGCACACATGGAGGTGAAAGGACAGCTTTTGGGAGTCAGTTTTCTCCTCCTGTAGGATCTGGTGGTTGAACGCAGGTTGTAAACTTTACATGGCAAGTGCTTTAATGTCTCACTGACCATCTTACTGGAACAAGAGTATTTTTTTTTCAAATTAAACTTTTCATGTTGATGTATTCCAGGATCATGTACAACTGTAAGACATAATACAGGGAGTTCTTGTGTACTATTCATCCCTCCCTGACCAAAGTAACGTTTTTACAAAAATACAGTGAGTTATCACAGTCATGATCACGTTGGTATGATCTACAAATTTTATCATGATGCCATACTTTTGTCTGAATTTATTTTATTTTTTCTAGATATTTGAAACATTTTATTATTCTATTTTAGATACATCATTCATTATACATTATTCAATAAATATTTTGATGATAGAGATCATTTCTCTTATATGCAGGACATACATGAATGGATTTCTGGATGAACACTTGTAACTCCAGAAAGTCGTTTCTTAGTGTGGGTGGGTGGGGGAGAAAGTAGAAAGTTGAGAAATGGATTTTGTTTGAAGAAACTGATTTATACTGGTGCTCTTGTATAGATTCATAATTTCTCCTTAGTATATCAACTTTCTTTTCAGGTGAACTTATCAATTTCTAAAATTATTTGTTTTTAGAAAAAAATCACAAATGTTTTCCATCTTTCACACTTTGAGGTTTGCTAAAAACTAGGTCCTAAGCTTTGCTGTACGGAATAACAAAGTACAGAAAAACACACATAAAGACACACAAAAAAATGCACTTACACATATGCACACACACAGACTCATGCCCACATAGACACCCACAGATTGTGTTGTATAATTAGGCTTACAGCTGTGTATCTGACTATTAAGCCATGTTTTCTTGAATTCTGTGTTTTTTTCCTCTGCTATATTTTTTTATGTGATTTATTTATTTTATATCAATCACAGGTTAGGTACTTTGCATCCCAGGCATACACTCCCACTCTCCCCATCCCTCCCTCATCTCCTCCCCGCCCCCTCCAAGTCCACCGACTGGGAAGGACCTCCTCCCCTTCCATCCGACCCCAGTTCATCTTGTCTCCTCAGGGCTGGCTGCAATGTCCTCCCCTGGGATCTAGCTAGGCTTTTACTCCCTGCTGTGTATCGGGGAGGGTCAAAGAGCCAGCCATCGAGTTCATGACTGAAACAGTCCCTGTTCCCCTTACTAGGGTCTTCAGTTGGACACCGAGCTACCATGGGCCACATCTGAGCAGGGATTCTAGGCCATATCCATACATAGTCCTTGGTTGGAGAAACTGTCTCGTAAAAGACCCCTGTGCTCTGCTCAGTTTGGTCTTTGTGGAGCTCTTGTTCTCCCCAAGTCTTACTAACTTCCCCTATTTTTATTATTATTTCCAGCCTTCTACCGAAGGCTTGGTTGTGAG
>CM053742.1:8183271-8194972 GCA_028658305.1 Pachyuromys duprasi
TCTGCTTTTGGGATACCTCACTTAGGATGATCGTTTCCAGGTCCCACCATTTGCCTGCGAATTTCATGATTTCCTCCTTTTTAATTGCTGAATAGTATTCCATTGTGTAAAAGTACCACAATTTCTGTATCCATTCCTCAACTGAGGGACATCTGGGTTGTTTCCAGGTTCTGGCTATTACAAATAAAGCAGCTACGAATATAGTTGAGCAAATGTCCTTGTTGTGTACTTGAGCATCTTTTGGATATATGCCTAAGAGTGGTATAGCTGGGTCTTGAGGAATCACTATTCCTAATTGTCTAAGAAAGTGCCAAATTGATTTCCAGAGTGGTAGTACAAGTTTGCATTCCCACCAGGAGTGGAGGAGGTTTCCTCTTTCTCCACAACCTCTCCAGCATGCGTTGTCACTAGAGTTTTTGATCTTAGCCACTGAATTTATTTGTATGTGCAAATATGTGTCAAACACTTTGCAAGTTCATGTCATGAATGGGAATATCTGTCTACCTCAATAGACAAAGAAGAGATCATTTCCATCAGCAATTGCCTTTTTTAAAAACACTTACTCTTAATTATGTGTATGTTTGTGTGTGTGTGTGTGTGTGTGTATAAGCTCATGCAAGTGCCTGTTGAAATCAGAAGAGGAGGTGTTGTAGAATTCCTTGGATTTGGAATTATGGACGGTTATCAGCCAAGCACATGGGTGCTGGGAATCAAATGGTACCCCTAAGAAGAGCAGTAAGCATATTTAAAACCCTGAGCTTATTCTCTAGGCTTTCTTCTTGAATTTTTGAGACACGTTGTAGCCCAAGCTAACGTTGAAAATACCAGCAATGCCACTGCTTCAGCCTTCTGAGTATTGGCAACACAGGCATGAACTACCCTGCCTGGCTTTCCAATTATATCTAATTTTTAAGTCACGCTTCCTTATATCTATGGCTTATCCCTGACACTTGGATACCATAGATATTTTCTGCACCTCTACAAATTTGTCTCTCCTGCCATATAAGAATAATTATATTGGAGCTTTGATTTTTCACTCATCTAGTGATTCTTCCAGACTGTTGTCAAATAGGAAGGTTATTATAAAAGCAGGGATCTTGGTGCCTCAGGAAATAAGGAAAAACAATGGTGCAATAAGAAATATAGATGTAACTTTTTTCAGTTTTGAAAATCATCACTTCTTTCCATATTTCTGATGATCTCCTTTCTCTTCCCAACTAGTCCCCACTTTCATGTCCTTTTTGTTGTTGGTGACACAATAAGCTTAATTAGGTTTACTTACAGGAAGGAACACAGGTAAGAGGTTATTTACATGACCATGGGCTATACTTCTTTAGAATATGCCTTTTCCTTTCCATTGGCTGCCTATTGAGCCTCAGGAAAGGGTGGGATCTCATTGGTCAGTCCCCCATTTATGACAGAAATTTGACAGGCCACAATTTGTCATAGGCATTCTGTAGGTAATCACTGCTCTTGTGAGTTGATAAATGGTCATGTCTTACCCAGAACACACATTCCAAGACTTTCTTATGGCTCTTACATTTATTCTGTCTCCATTTCTGAAATATTCTTTGGGAGAGGGTGATGTAAACAAGTGATAGTTTGTTCTCTTTACTATTTCATTGTTTAGACATACTTTCTTTTGTTTAACCATTACTCTGTGTGTGTGTGTGTTTCTCTAAGTTTATTTATTTATTCATTTTATGTCTGGAACACAGTCCCCTACCTCCTCTCCTTCCTGTCCCACACTTCTACCCTCTTCCCTCTTTCCCATCTCCACTTCTCCTCAGAAAACGGGAGCTGCCCTTAATATCAAACCACCCCTGCACATCAGGTCTCATCAGGATTGAGTGTACCCTCTTTCACTGAAGCCAGGCAAGGCAGCTCTGTTAGGGGATGTGATCCAAAAGCAGGCAACAGAGTCCATGCTTTTTGTTTGGTTTTGTTTTAGTTTGTGGCTCTTCGCAATAAAGCTTCTAGACTTTTTGTGTGCACATTTATGTATAAATGTAACTTTTATTTCCTCAATAGATCTTTCTACTTATGAATGGACTTTTAAAAACTTTGGAAACTTTTTTCTTCCTTACACTTTTTTTTCACTTTGTATCCCAGCTGTAGCCCTCTCCCTTGTCCCCTCCCAATCCCACCCTCCTTCCCTCTTCCTCTCCCATGCCTGTACCCAAGTCCACTGATAGGGAGGTCTTTCTCCCCTTCCATCTGACCCTAGCCTATCAGGTCTCATCAGGACTGGCTGCATTGTCTTCCTCTGTGGCTGGATAAAGCTGCCTGGCCCAGGGAGAGGTGGTCAAAGACCCAACCACTGAGTTCATGTTAGAGACAGCCCCTGTTCCCCTTACTAAGGAACACACTTGGATACTGAGCTGCCATAGCTATATATGTGCAGGGGTTCTAGGTTTCTCTCTATGCATGATCCTTGTTTGGAGTATCAGTTTCAGAAAAGACCCCTGTTCCCAGAATTTTTTTTCTGTTGCTCTCCTTGTGGAGCTCTGTGGTATGTTCCTGTCTTGTTCCCTGTTTTCTCCATCTTTCAAGGTCTATCCTGTTTACTTTTCTGAATGAGGATTGATCATCTTACCCAAGGTCCTCCTTCTTGCTTAGCTTCTTTAGGTGTACAGGTTTTAGTAAGTTTATCCTATATTATATGTATAATATCCACTTATGAGTGAGTATATACCATGTGTGTCTTTCTGCTTCTAGGATACATCACTGAGAATGATCATTTCTAGTTCCCACCATTTGCCTGCAAATTTCATGATTTCCTTGTTTTTAATTGCTGAGTAATATTCCATTGTGTAGATGTACCACAATTTCTGTATCCATTCCTCAACTGAGGGACATCTAGGTTGTTTCCAGATTCTGCCTGTTACAGATAAAGCTGCTACAAACATGGTTGAGCAAATGTTCTTGTTGTGTACCTGAGCATATTTTGGATATATGCCTAGGGGTGGTATACGTGGATCTTGAGGTAGCACTGTAACTAATTGTCTGAGAAAGTGCCAGATTGATTTCCAGAGTCATTGTACAAGTTTTACATTCCCACCAGCAATGGAGGAGGGTTCTCCTTTCTCCGCATTATCTCCAGCATGTGTTGTCACTTGAGTTTTTGATCTTGGCCATTCTGATGGTTGTTAGGTGAAATCTCAGGGTAGTTTTGATTTGCATTTCCCTGATGAGTAAGGATGCTGAGCATTTCTTTAATTGTTTCTCTGCCATTGGATATTCCTCTATTGAGAATTCTCTGTTTAGTTCTGTACCCATTTTTAATTGGATTACTTGATTTGTTGCTGTTTAACTTAAGTTCCTTATATATACTGGATATTAGTCTTCTGTCAGATGTATGGTTGGTGAAGATCCTTTCCCAATCTGTAGCCTGTCGTTTGGTTCTGATGACAGTGTCCTTTGCTTTACAAAAGCTTTTCAGTTTCATGAGTTCCCATTTATTGATTGTTGATCTTAGAGCCTGTGCTGTTGGTGTTCTGTGCAGGAAGTTGTCTCCTCTGCCAATGAGTTCAAGGCTTTTGCCCACTTTTTCTTCTAAGCAGTTTAGTGTTTCTGGTTTTATATTGAGGTCTTTGATCCACGTGGACTTTAGTTTTGTGCAGGATGATAAGTATGGATCTATTTGCATTTTTCTACATGTAGATATCCAGTTAGATCAGCACCATTTTTTGAAGAAGCTATCTTTTTTCCATTGTATTGTTTTGGCTTCTTTTTCAAAAACCAAGTATCCGTGGGTATGTGGCTTGATTTCTGGTTCTTATATTCTATTCCGTTGACCCACCATTCTGTCATTCTGTTTCTATTCCAGTAACATTCATTTTTTTTTTTATTACTGTTGCTCTGTGATACCGCTTGAGCTCAGGCATGGAGATACCTCCAGAAGATCTTTTATTGTAGAGGATTGTTTTATCTATTCTGGGTTTCTTGTTATCCCATGTGAAGTTGAGAATTTTTCTCAAGGTCTGTAAAGAATTGTGTTGGTAATTTTTAATCTTTATTTTTATATTAGTTATAGTTTATTCGCTTTGTATCCCAGCTATAGCCCCCTCCCTCCAAATTCCACTCTTCCTCTCTCTCCTCCTCCCATGCCCCTCTCCAAGTTTACTGATAGGGAGGTCCTCCTCCCCTTCTATCTGACCCTAACCTATCAGGTCTCATCAGGACTGGCTGCATTGTCCTCCTCTGGGGCCTAGCAAGGCTGTTCCCCCCTTGGGGAGGTGGTCAAAGAGCCAACCACAGAGTTTATGTCAGAGACTGTCTGTTCACATTACTAGGAAACTCACTTGGATACTGAGCTGCTATGTGCTACATCTGAGCAGTGGTTCTAGGTAATATCCGTGAATGGTCTTGGTTGGAGTATCAGTCTCAGAAAAGACCCCTGTGCCCAGATGTTTTGGTATTGTTGCTGTCCTTGTGGAGCTCCTGTCCTCTCCAGGTCTTACTAACTACTCCTCCTTTCATGAGATTCCCTGCACTCTGCCCAAAGTTTGCTTATGCATCTCAGCATGTTCTTTGATAGACTGCTGGGTAGAGTCTTTCAGACGCCCTCTGTTGTAGGCTCCTGTCCTGTTTCCTGTTTTCTCCTTCTTCCAATGTCCATCCTGTTTGTCTATTTGAGTGAGGATTGATTGTCCTACCCAGGATCCTCTTTCTTGCTTGGTTTATTTAGGTATACAGATTGGTGTAGGT
This sequence comes from Pachyuromys duprasi, assembly GCA_028658305.1. Taxonomy (NCBI): domain Eukaryota; kingdom Metazoa; phylum Chordata; class Mammalia; order Rodentia; family Muridae; genus Pachyuromys; species Pachyuromys duprasi. The sequence goes on from CM053742.1 coordinate 8,187,982, forward strand.
TTATTCTATATTATATGTCTACTATTATCTTATAAGTGAGTATATACCGTGTGTGTCTTTCTGCTTCTGGGATTCTGCACTTATGATGATCTCTTTTATATGCCACCATTTGCCTGCAAATTTCATGATTTCCTTGTTTTTAACTTGAGACTAGTATTCCATTGTGTAAATGTACCACAATTTCTGTATCCATTCCTCTGTTGAGGGGCATCTGGGTTGTTTGCAGATTCTGGCTATTATGAGTATAGCTGCTACGTACATGGTTGAACAAAAGTCCTTATTGTGTACTTGAGCATGTTTTGGATATATACCTAGGAGTGGTATAGCTGGATCTTAAGGAAGCACTATTCCTAATTGTCTGAGAAAGTGCCAGATTGATTTCCAAAGTGGTTGTTGTATTGGTAATTTGATGGGAGTTGATTGTGTAGATTGCTTTTGGTAAGATGGCCATTTTTACTATGTTAATCCTTCCAAGCCATGAGCATGGGTGATCTTTCTGTCTTCTAATATCTTCTTCTATTTATTTCTTCAGAGACTTGAAGTTTTTTTTTTTTTCATACAAGTCTTTGTCTTGCTTGGTTAGAGTTACAGCAAGCTACTTTACATCTTTTGTGGCTATTGTGAAAGGTTTTGTTTCCCTAATTTCTTTATTATCCCCTTTGTCTTGTGTATAGAGGAGGGTAATGATTTTTATTTTTTTAGTTATTTTGTTTACAGCCACTTTGCTGACAGTGTTTATCAGCTGTAGGAGTTCTGTGGTAGAGTTTTTGTGGTCATTCATGTATACCATCATATCATCTGCAAATAGTGATACTTTGACTTCTTCCTTCTGATTTGTATCTTCTTGATCTCCCTTAACTGTCTTATTGCTCTAGCAAGGATTTCACAAACTATGTTGAAGAGATGTGGAGAGAGTGGGCAGCCTTGCCTGTCCCTGATTTCAGTGGGATTAATTTAAGTTTCTTTCCATTTAGTTTGATGTTGGCTATAGATTTGCTGTTTGTTACTTTGCTATGTTTAGGTAAGTGTTTACATCCCTGATATCTCCAGGACAATAATCATGAACCGGGGTTTGATTTTGTCAAATGGTTTTTCAGCATCTAAGGATTGATTATGTGGGTTTCTCCTTCAGTTTGTTTATATGGTGGATCACATTGATTGATTTTTGTTATATTGAACTGCTGCTGCATACCTGAGATGAAACCTACTTAGTCATGGTGGATGATATCTTTGTTGTGTACTTGGGTTTGGGTTGTGAGTATTTTTCCATCAATGTTCATAAAGGAAATTAGCCTGAAATTCTCTTTCTTTGTTGGGTCTCTGTGAGGTTTCGGTACCAAGGTGACTGTGGACATGGAAGTAATTGATAATGTTCCTTCTGTTTCTATTTTGTGGAATAGTTTGAAGGGTGTTGGTGCTAGCTCTTCTTTGAAGGTCTGGCAGAATTCTGTGCTGAAATCGTCTGGCACTGGATTTTTTTTTTTTTTTTTTTTTTGGTCAGGGAGACTTTTCATGAATGTTTCTATTTCCCTAGGGGATATAGAAGTATTTACTTTCTTTACCTGGTCTTGAATCAGCATTGGTAAGTGGAATCTATCAGGAAAAATGTCAGTTTCATTTAGCTACTCAAATTTTGTGGCAAATAGGATTTTGAAGTAAGACCTAATGATTGTTTGGATTTCCTCAGTGTCTGTTGTTATATCCCCATTTCATTTCTGATTTTATTGCTTTTGATAGTGTCTGTCTTTTAGTTGGTTTGGCTAAGGGTTTGTCTATGTGGTTGATTTTGTCAAAGAACAACCTCTTGGTTTCATTGATTCTTTGTTTTATTTGTTTCTAGTTTACTGATTTCAGCCCTGTGTTTGATTATTTCTAGCGTTCTACTCTTGGGTATGTCTGATTAGCTTTTTTTTTTTTTTTTAATCTTTGGCTTTCAGGGGAGCCATTAAGCTGCTTGTATGAAATGTTTCAAATTTCTTTATGAAGGCACTTAATGGTATGAACTTTCCTCTTAGCACTACTTTCATTGAGTCCCATAAGTTTGGGTATGTTGTGCCTTCATTTTCATTGAATTCTAGGAAGTCTTTGATTTCTTGCTTTATTTCTTCCCTGACCCCACTGTCATTGAGTAGCAAGTTATTCAGTTTCCATGTGTGTGTAGGCTTTGCCATTTCTGTTGTTTTTGAGGTCCAGTTTTAGTCCATGGTGGTCAGATAGGATATAAGGGATTATTTCAGTCTTCTTGTATCAGTTGAGGCTTGCTTTGTGACCAACTATATGGTCTATTTTGGACAAGGTTCCATGAGGCGCTGAGAAGAAGGTGAATTCTTTTGTGTTTGGGTTTAAGGTTCTGCACATGTCTGATAGGTCCATTTGATTCATCATATCTGATAGAGTCATTGTTTCTGTTTGGTTGACCTGTCCTTTGTTGAGAGTGGGGTGTTGATGTCTCCCACTGTTAGTGTGTCGGGATCTATGTGTTCTCTTAGGGCCTGCATGATATCTGCCCAGGCCCTTCTGGCTTTCATAGTCTCAGTTGAGAAGTCAGGTGTGATTCTGATGGGTTTGCCATTATATGTTACTTGTCCTTTTTCTCTTGCAGCTTTTAGTATTTTTTTTTTCTTTGTACTGTATACTTACTGTTTTGATTATTATGTGGCAGGAGGATTTTCTTTTCTGGTCTAATCCATTAGGTATTCTGTAGGCCTCTTGTATGGTTATAGGCCTCCTTTAAATTGTGGAAATTTTCTTCTATGATTTTGTTGAAAATATTTTCTGGGCCTTGGAGAAGGGAATGTTCTTTCTCTTCTATTATTCTTAGGTTTTGTGTTTTCTTGTTGTCTTGGATTTTTTTGGATGGTCCGTGCCAGGAATTTTTTAGATTTAACATTTTCTTTGAGGGATACATCAATTTTTTTCCAATGTATCTTCCACACCTGTGCTTCTTTCGTTCATCTCTTGTAGTCTGTTGGTTGTGATTACCTCTGTAGTTCCTGTTTTCTTCCCTAAGTTCTTCCTCTCTGTGATTTCCTCTGTTTGTGTTTACTTTAATTTTTTCCAATTCTATCTTCAGATCTTGAACTGTTTTGTTGATTTCCTTCACCTGTCTGTGTTTTCCTGTTTTTCCTTCAATTCCTTCCCCTGTTTGTTTGAACATACCTGTGTTTCTTTTATTTCTTTTAGTGATTGAGTTATTTCCTGTCTAAAGGCCACAAACTCTTTGCCTGCATCTTCTATTTCTTTACCCAATTTGCTTGTTTCTTCCGTTATTCCTTCATAAGCATAGATGTAAAGTCATCCTCCTGAGTTTTACTTATGATAGGGTGTCCAGGGCTACTTGTCCCTGGAGAATGGCGTTCTGGAGATGCCTGTTGTTGGCCTTTTTTTGTTATGCTTTAACACCGGCCTCTACACATCTGGCTGTCTCAGGTGTTGGTTATTAGTTTCTGGGGCCTGCTAGAATCCTGGGGTGGAGGAGACTCCCCTTGGAATGAAGATGGCTGTTCCTGAAGGAGGCTTCCTTAGCTTTTTGTGTATGGTCACTGAGTGGCTGGTGCTTGGTGCTTCTCAGGGAATTTTCACAGTTCATGTCAGGTGTATGGACCTGTCGGGTAACTGGGCTCATCGGTAGTCAAGGGGGACTCTCCTCTCACCAGGAGAAGTCCTGGAGACAGCTGCCCTGCCACTGGGCTTCTTGCTCTGAATTTAGTGAGCTGCCGCTGCTGCTGCTGTTACACTGTGTTTGCTGGGCACAGCCATCTTGAAGAACCAGGGAGCCCAATGCTTTTGTCAGTTTAGCTAGGGAGACAGGTTGTACTTTGGAACAGCATCTGTGTGCTGTTCCCGTGGGTCCCAGGTGTCTGTAGGTCTGAGGTTCGAGCTCTGCCCCAGTACCCAAGGGGTAATCAGTGGCACTCAGGTATGTGGCAGGAGGCTAGAGCTTTTTCGTGGATTAGCTGGGTTTCCTGATGTTTCTCTCACAGTGGGATTTCCTCCTGATAGTCTGGGATGGTGAGTCAGGCACACAGGCTTATGTCTCTGGGCAGGCAGCTGAGAGCCTGCCAGAGTCTGGGACTTTTTCCAAGGATTGTCTGGGTGACCTGAGGTTGGTTGGCCCTGATTGGTTCCTTCACCGTGGGGTTTTCTCTCTACTGGAAAACCCAGTCCCTGGTATTGTGGGGCCCACAGTTAAGTCTGGGATGGTGATCAGAGCACACAGTTTTGTGGCTCTGTGCTGATGACTGAGCGCTGCCGGGACCCAGGAACTCGTCTGGAGTTTAGGTGGGTGACCTGACAATAGACCTGATTGATTCCCACACAATGGGGTTTCCTCTCACCTGGGAAACAAAATTCCTGGTGTTTTAGGGCCCAGAGTTTGGTCTGTTGGACTCTGTGCAGTCACTGCTGTCCTGTTTGGGAGACACAGTGTCATCTCAGTACCACTTTAAAAAATTATTATTATGAACTTTCTAAAGTATATGTATGAACAAACTCCTTTTTTTCCTTTTTACAATTCATTTGTTTTTTCTACTTTTCTGATGTTACAGATTGCAAAGCATCTGTTATCATTTATGTATGGTTTTTATATAAATGCAAGATTTTGTTTTCTTTGTTATGAATGCCATAAGTGTAATTGTTGTACCTTATGGAAATAACATGTTTAAAGAAACTGCCAAACCGTTTTTCATGGAGGCTGAACCATTTTTCCATTCCTAATAGGAAAGCATGGATGCAGTCTCTCTACATCTCTTTTTCTGAGTTTGCCATTGTTATTCTTTATTTCCTGTGGTATCAAGATCCTTGTTTTTGTAATAGCCTTTCTGTTTGAAGAATTTTTGTTTTCCATTTTTAAGGGTATATCTTTGAGGGACAAATTCTTTGAAATTTACTTTTTGCATTTCTTTTTTATTTTTTTATTAAATTCTTTATTAATTACACTTAATTTACCTTATATACCCCTGTAGTTCCCTCCCTCCTCCCATCCCAACCCCTCCCTTCCTCCCCCTTCTGCACCTGTATCCCTTCCCAAGACCACTGATAGGGGAGGTCCTCCTTTTCTTCCCTCTGATCCCAGTCTATTAGGTCTCATCAGGAGTGGCTACATTGTCTTCCTCTGTGGCCTGGTAAGGCTGCTCCTCCCTCAGAGGGAAGTGATCAAAAAGCACGCCAATCAGTTCATGTCAGAGACAGTCCTTGTTCCCATGACTACAGAAACCACTTGGACACTGAACTGCTAAGGGCTACATCTGTGCAGGGGTTCTAGGTTATCTCTATGCATGGTACTTGGTTGGACTATCAGTCTCAGGAAAGACCCCTGTGCTCAGATTATTTGGTTTTGTTGCTCTCCTTATGGAGTTCCTGTCCTCTCCAGATCTTACTATTTCCCACTCCTTTCATAAGATTCCCTGCACTCTGCCCAAGTGTTGGCCATAAGTCTCAGCATCTGCTTTGATAGCCTTCAGAGGCCCTGTGTGGCAGGCTCCTGACTTGTTGCCTCTTTTCTCTTTCTTCTGATGTCCATCCTCTTTGCCCTTCTGGATAGGGATTGGGCATTTTTGCAAGAGTCCTCCCTCTTGATTAGTTTCTTTAGGTGTACAGATTTTAGTCGGTTTATCCTATAGTATATGTTTATATGAATGAGTGTATACCGTGCATGTCTTTCTGCTTCTGGGGTAGCTCACTCAGGATGATCCTTTACAGTTCCCACCATTTACCTGCAAGTTTCATGATATCCTTGTTTTATGTTGCTGAGTAATATTCCATTGTGTAGATGTACCACAGTTTCTGTATCCATTCCTCAGCTGAGGGGCTTCTGGGTTGCTTCTAGCTTCTGGCTATTACAAATAAAGCTGCTACAAACATGGTTGAGCAAATATTCTTATTGTGTACTTGAGCGTCTTTTGGCTATATGCCTAGGAGTGGTACAGCTGGATCTTGACGAAACGCTATTCCTAGTTGTCTGAGGAAGTGCCAGATTGATTTCCAGAGTGGTTGTACAAGTTTACATTCCCACCAGCAGTGGAGGAGGGTTCCCCTTTTTCCACACCCTCTCCAGCATGTGTTGTCACTTGAGTTTTTGATCTTTGCCATTCTCATGGGTGTAAGGTGAAATCTCAGGGTCGTTTTGATTTGCATTTCCCTGATGAGTAAGGATGTTGAGCATCTTTTAAGTGTTTCTCTGCCATTTGATTTCCTCTATTGAGAATTCTCTGTTTAGCTCTGTAACCCAATTTTTAATTGGATTACTTGTTGTTTAATTTTTTGAGTTCTTTATAAATACTGGATATTAGTCCTCTGTGAGCTATAGGGTTGGTGAAGATCCTTTCCCAATCTGTCGTTTTGTTCTGATGACAGTGTCCTTTGTTTTACAGAAGTTTTCAGTTTCATGAGTTCCCATTTATTGATTGTTGCTTTTAGAGTCTGTGCTGTTGGTGGTCTGTGCAGGAAGTAGTCTCCTGTGCCAATTAGTTCCAGGCCCTTCCCCACTCTTTCTTCTAAGCAGTTTAGTGTGTCTGTTTTTTTTTTTTTTTTTGGTTTTTTATAGTCTCCTATGAGCTGTATCCACTCTCTTTTTTTAATTTATTTATTTTTATATCAATCACAGGTTAGGTACTTTGCATCCCAGGCATAGCACCCTCCCTCATTCCCTCCTACCCTCCCACTCCCTCCCTCATCTCCCTCCTCCCCGCCCCCTCCAAGTCCACCAACAGGGGAGGACCTCCTCCCCTTCCATCCAACCCCGGCTTATTCTGTCTCTTCAGGGCTGGCTGCAATGTCCTCCCCTGGGATCTAGCCAGTCTGTTACTCCCCGGCTTGTATGGGGGAGGGTCAAAGAGTCAGCCATCAAGATCATGACTGAAACAGTCCCTGTTTCCCTCACTAGGGTCTTCAGTCCTACACTGAGCTATCATGGGCCCCATCTGAGCGGGGGTTCCAGGCCATATCCACACATGGTCCTTGATTGTAGAAACCGTCTCATACAAGACCCCTG
>CM053742.1:8195472-8237283 GCA_028658305.1 Pachyuromys duprasi
GTGTAGTTGTTTCCGTTGGACTGAAGTTTTCCTTCTAGTACCTTCTGAAGGGCTGGGTTGCTGTGTAGGTATTGCATGAATTTTGTTTTGTCATGGAAAATTTTGTTTTTTCCATCTATGTTGATTGAAAGCTTTGCTGGGTATAGTAGTCTTGCTTGGCATCTGTGTTCCCTTAAAGACTGCATGACTTCTGCCCAGGCCCTTCTGACTTTCGTAGTTTCTGATGAGAAGTGTGGTGTGAGTCTGATTGGTTTACCTTCATATGTTACTTGACCCTTTCCCTTGCTGCCTTTAGTATTTTTTCTTTGTTTTGTAGGTTTAGTGTTTTGACTATGATGTGACGAGATGTGTTTCTTTTCTGGTCTAGTCTATTTGGTGTTCTGTAGGCTTCTTGTATGTTTATGGACATTTCTTTTTTTAAGTTGGGAAAATTTTCTTCTATGATTTTCTTTAAAATATTTTCTGATCCTTGGAGCCTGGAGTCTTCTTTTTTATCTATTCCAATTATTCTTAGGTTTCGTCTTTTGTTGGCATCCTTGATTTCTTGGATGTTTTTTGTTTGGGACTTTTCTGATTTTCTATTTTTCTTGAGTGAGGAATCCATTTCAGCCAGCATATCCTCAGCTTCCAAAATTCTCTCTTACATCTCTTATATTCTATTGTTGATGCTTACCTTTGTGGTTCTTGATATTTTCTCTAAGTTCTCCAGTTCCAGGTTCTTCTCCCTTTGTGTCTTCTTTATAGACTCTAATTCTGTTTTCATGCTTTGTCCGTTTCCTTCAACTGATTGACTGTGTCTCCTATTTTGGTTGTTTCCTCTCTGTTTATCTTTAATTGTTCCTCTATGTGGGCAATTGAATTCTTCTCAATTTCTTTGAGGGCCTTGTTCATTTCCTCTTTTTGTCTCTCTTTTTGTTCCTCTAATATCTGCATAATCATAGCTTTAATATAATTTTCCTGTGTCTCTTCTGAATTAAAATCTCCACTGCTTTTGGGTGTTTCTGGTGGGGCCATGTGTCCTGGTTTTTGTTGGGTGAGTTCTTTTGCCAATTTCTGGGCATTTGTTTATATATAATCAAGGAGCTGTTTGTGCTTTAAGGCTGAACTTCAGACTGGAACTGTCAATCTCTTGTGTCAGGAGTATTCTTCAAGAAGATCAGGGATTTCCAGTGGTTTGTTGGTGTGTGTTGTTGTCTCAGTTGAACTCTGTTGTAGGCTGTGTGTGCCCAGCTTTGTGCTCTGTGCTAGAAGCTGTGAGCACCGCAGGCTGGTCACCCCTCTGGTCTGGAGTTTTGGCTCCTCACTCTGTGCTAGAGGCTGGGTGTCCTGTTTTGAGATGTCAGCTGGGGGCTCTGCGCTCTGCCTTGGGCTTGCTGGTAAGGGCTCTCCCCTGGACTGGAGACTTGGCGCCCCCTTCTGAGCCAGGGGCTGTGAACCACGGTCTGAGATGATATTTGGGACACACACAGTGGATCTGGAGTGGTTGCAGGTGTTGCGGAGCAGTGTGCACCCGCTGTATGCAGGCCTATCTGAAATGGTGCTTGAGGCCTTCTCAGTCTGGCCCGTGGACACACACACGTCCTGACGTGGTTGCTAGCGGACCCAAGCAGTGTGCGCCTGCAGTGTGCTGGCCGGTCAAAAAGGTCCCCTAGGCCCTCTCAGTCTGAGGTGTATTCTGGCGGAGTTGATTGGTGTGCGCCTGCCATATGCCTGCTGGTTGAAACAGACCCCGGGTTCTTCTCAGACTGGCCCGTGGACTCACACACGGACTGAGATGGTTGCTGGCAGACCCGAGCAGTGTGTGCCCACAGTGTGCAGGTCAGTTAAAACGGTACCCGGGTCCTCTTCAGTTTGGTCCGGAGATTGTGTGACCCAGTCTGGTATGGTGGCTGCAGGTGCCCAGCGTGGCTGCTCGTTCAGATCAGAGCTGTGCGCCTCCCGTCACCCAGGGAATAACTGGATGTCCCTAGGATTTTCCCACTTGATTTCCTCACCGTAGGAGTTCTGCTCACCTGGCAGTCACAAATGCTGGTGTTTTAGGTCCCAGAGTTCAGTCTCCTGGTTGCTGTGTTGTTTCTGCTGTCCTACTCCTCAGACACGGTGTCCTCTCTTGGCAGCCATCTTGGATCTCCTCAGATAAGTTGATTTCCGTGTTTTTAATTGCTGAGTAGTATTCCTTTGTGTAAATGTAGCACAATTTCCATATCCATTCCTCTCTTGAGGGACATCTGGGTTGTTTCTAGCTTCTGGCTATTACGAATAAAGCTGCTTTGAACATGATTGAGCAGATGTCCTTGTTGTATACTTGAATATCCTTTAGATATATGCCTAGCTGGATCTTGAAGTAGCACTATTCTTATGAGTCTGAGAAAACACCAGTTTGATTTCCAAAGCAGTTGTACAAGTTTACATTCCCACCAGCAATGGAGTTGGAGTCCTCTTTCTATACATCCTCTCCAGCATGAATTTTTGATCTTAGCCATTCTGATGGGTGTAAGGTGAAATCTCAGGATCGTTTTGATTTGCATTTCCTTGATGACTAAGGATGTTGAGCATTTCTTTAAGTGTTTCTCTGCCATTTGATATTCCTCAATTGAGAATTCTGTTTAGCCCTGAATCCCATTTTTTTCATCGGATTATTTGATTTGTTGGTGTTTAATTTCTTGAGTTGTTTATATATTCTGGGTGTTAGCCCTCTGTCAGGTATAGGGTTGATGAAGGTCCTTTCCCAATCTGTAGGCTGTCGTTTTGTTCTGACGGCAGTGTCCTTTGCTTTACAGAAGCTTTTCAGTTTCTTGAGGTCCCATTTATTGGTTGTTGCTCTTAGAACCTGTGCTGTTGGTCTTCTGTTTAGGAAGTTGTCTCCTGTGCCAATGATTTCCAGGCTCTTCCTCACTTTTTCTTCTAACATGCTTAGTGTGTCCATTTTTCAATTGAGGTCTTTGATCCACTTGGATTTTAGTTTTGTTCAGGGTGATAAGTATGGATCTATTTGTATTTTTCTACGTGTAGACATCCAGTTAGACCAGCACCATTTGTTGAAGATGTTATTTTTTTTCTCTAGTGTATGGTTTTGGTATTTTCGTCAAAACCAGGTTTGTGGGATGAGTTCTGTGTCTTCTATTTGATTCCATTGATCTACTATTCTGTTTCTATGCCAATACCATAGAGTTTTTATTACCGTTGCTCTACAGTACAGTTTGAGAACAGGGATGGAGATAACTACATAAGATATTTTATTGTAGAGGATTGTTTTAGCAGTTCTGAGTTTCTTTTTATTTCATATGAAGTTGAGAATTTTTCTTCCAAGGTTTGAAAAGAATTGTGTTGGTAATTTGATGGGAATTGCATTGAATCTGTAGACTGCTTTTGGTAAGATGGCCATTTTTACCATGCTAATCAAGCCATGAGCATGGGAAATATTTCCATCTTCTGATAACTTCTATTTCTTTCTTCAGAGACTTGAAGTTTTTTATTTTCATACAAGTCTTTGACTGGATTGGTTAGAGTTACACCAAGGTAATTTATGTCCTTTGTGGGTATTGTGAAGGGTGTTGTTTCCCTAATTTCTTCCTCAGCCCATTTGTCTTTTGAATACAGGAAGGCTACTCATTTTTTTTGAGTTGATTTTGTATCCAGTCACTTGACTGAAGGTGTTTATTAGTTGTAGGAGATCTCTGGTAGATATTTTGGGGTCACTCATATATACTATCATATCATCTGCAAAGTGAGATTTTTGACTTCTTCCTATCTGAACTGAATCCCCTTGATCTTTAATTGTCTTATTGTTCTAGCAAGAACTTCAAGAACTATGTTAAAGAGGTATGGAGAGAATGGAAAGCCTTGCCTTGTCCCTGATTTCAGTGGCATTGATTTAAGTTTCTCTACATTTGGTGTGATGTTGGCTATAGGCTGTGCTTTTACTATGTTTAGGTATGTGCCTTGCATCCCTAATCTCTCTAGGTCTTTAAACATAAATGAATGTTGGATCTTATCAAATGCTTTTTCAGCATCTAAGGAGGTTACCATGTGGTCTTTTTCTTTCAGTTTGTTTATATAGTGCATTACATTGATGGATTTCTATATATTGAACCACCCCTGCATACCTGGGATGAAGCTTACTTGGTCAGGGTGGATGATATCTTTGATGCGTTCTTGGATTTGCTTTGCGAGTATTTTATTGAGTATTTTTGCATCAATGTTTATAGGAAAGATTGGCCTTAAATTGTCTTTCTTTATTGGGTCTTTGTGAGGTGACTGTGGCTTCATAGAATGAGTTTGCTAATGTTCCTTCTGTTTCTATTTTGTAGAATACTTGAGGAGTATCGAAGATCTAGTAGAATTCTGTGCTGTAACCATCTAGCCCTAGGCTTTGGATGGGAGACTTTTGATGACAGCTTCTATTTCCTTAGGGGATATAGGACTATTTAATTGATTTACCTGTTCTTTATTCAGCTTTGGCAAGTGGAACCTATCAAGAAAATTGTCTAAGTCATTTACATTTTCAAATTTTGTGGCATATAGTCCTTTGAAGTAAGTCCTAATGATTGTTTTTATTTCCTTAGTGTCTGTTTTTATGCCCCCCTTTTCATTTCTGATTTTGTTCATTTGGATGATGTCTCTCTGCCTGTTAGTTAGCTTGGCTAAAGGTTTTTCTATCTTGTTGATTTTCTCAAAGAATCAACTCTAGTTTTCATTGATTCTTTGAATTTTTTATCTGTTTCTAATTTATTGATTTCAGCCATGATTTTGATTATTTACAGTTGTCTACTCCACTTGGGTATGTCTGCTTCTCCCCCTCCCCCTCCAGGGCTTTCAGGTGAGCCTTTAAGTTGCTTGTATGAGATGTTTCAAAGCTCTTCTTGAATTCACTTAGTGCTATGAATTTTCCTCCTAGCACTGCTTTCACTGTTTCCCATAAGTTTGGGTATGTTTTGCCTTCATTTTAATTGAATTCTAGGAAGTCTTTGATTTCTTTCTTTATTTCTTCCCTTACCCAGCTGTCATTTGAACATACATTTGTTCATACATTTGTGTGTGTGTGGGCTTTTTGCTATTTCTGTTGTTGAGGTCCAGCTTTAGTCCATGCTGATCAGATAGATACAAGGGATTATTTCAGTCTTCTTGTATCTGTTGAGACTTGCTTTGTGACCAACTATATGATCTATTTTGGAAAAGGCTCTTTGAGATGCTGAGAAGAAGGTAAATTCTTTTGTGTTTGGGTGAAAGGTCCTGTAGATGTCTGTTAGGTCCATTTGATTCATGAACTCTGTCAGAGTCATTGTTTATTTTTTAATTTCTGTTCTGTTGACCTGTTCTTTGTTGAGAGTGGGGTGTTGAAGTTTCTCACTATTAATGTGTGGGGAGCTATGTGTGTTTTCAGTTTTATTAATGTTTCTTTTACAAATGTGAGTGCTCTTGTGTTTGGGACATAGATGTTCAGAATTGTGATTTCTCCTTGGTGGAATTTTCCTTTGATGATTATGAAATGACCTTCTCCATCTCTTTTGATTAATTTTGGTTGAAAAATCGACTTTATTAGATATTAGAATGGCTACTCCTGCTTGTTTCTCCGGTCCATTTGCAACTTACATGCTTTTCTTGTATGCAACAGATTGTTGGGTCTTGTTTATGTATCCATTTTGTTAGTCTGTGTCTTTTTATTAGAGAGTTGAGTCCACTGATTTTGAGGGAGATTAATGACCAGTGACTGTTAGATGCTTTGATTTTGCTGTAGGTTGTGGTAGTGTGATTGTGTGCCTGGAAATTTTAGTTTTGCTCTAGTGAGATTATTTATTTGCTGTGTTTTCCTGAATGTAGATAGCTTTTTTGGGTTGTATTTTTCCTTCTAGCATCTTCTGTAAGGCTGGAGTTGTGGGTATGTATTGTTTAAATTTTTTTTGTTGAATATTTTGTTTTCTCTATGTGTGATGACTGAGAGTTTTACTGGGTGTAGCAGCCTGGGCTGACATCTGTGTTCTCATATGGTCTGCATGATATTCGTCCAGGCCTTTCTGGCTTTCATAGTCTCTGTGGGAAAGTCAGGTGTGATTCTGATGGTTTTGCCATTGTATGTTACTTGGTTGGCCTTTTTCCCTTGCAGCTTTTAGGTTTTTTTTCTTTGTTCTTTATACTTACTGTTTCAAATATTATGTGGCAGAAGGATTTTCTTTTCTGGTCTAATTTATTAGGTGTTCTGTAGGCCTCCTGTATTCTTATAGGTCTCTCCTTTAAGTTGGGGAAATTTTCTTCTATGATTTTGATGAAAGTATTTTCTGGGTTTTGGAGGAGGTAATCTTTTTCTTCTATTCCTATTATTCTTAGGTTTTGCCTGTTCACGTTGTCTTTGATTTCTTAGACTGTGTCAGGAAATTTTTAGATTAAACATTTTCTTCGATGGATACATAGAGTTTTTTCAATATATCTTCCACACCTGTGATTCTTTCGTCCATCTCTTGTAATCTATTGGTTATGCTTACTTTTGTAGTCCCTGTTTTCTTCCCTAAGTTCTCCCTCTCCATGATTTCCTCCGTTTGTGTTTTCTTTAATTTTTCCCATTCTATCTTCAGATCTTGAACTGTTTTGTTGATTTCCTTCACCTGTTTGTGTTTTCTTGTATTTCCTTCAATTCCTTCAAGTATTAATTTGAACTTCCTCTGTTTCTTTTATTTCTTTTAGTGATTTAATTATTTCCTTTCTACAGGCCACAAGCTGTTTGGCTTCATCTTCCTGTGTTTCTTTACAGATGGCCATACTTTGTTTGACTTTATCTTCCTCTAGTTCTTTTTGCATTTTATTTGTTTCCTCTATTATCCTCTTCATAAGCATAGATGTTAGGACATCTTCTTGAATTTCATTTATGCTGGGGTGTCCAGGGATGCTTGCCCCTGGATAACTGGGTTCTAGAGACTCTGTCTTTTGTTGGTTGAGCTTTTACGCTGGCCTCTACCCATTGGGCTATCTCAGGTGCTGGCTGTTAGTTTCTGGTGCTTCCTTGAATCCTGGTGTGGGGAGAATCTCCTTGGTTGGAAGATGATTTTTCCTGAATGAGGCCTCCTCAGCTTTTTGGGTATGGTCACTGAATGTCCGCTGTTTCTCAGGAATTGCCACAGCTCACCTCAGGCGTATAGACCTGAGTGGTAACTGTGGTCTCTGTTAGTCAGGGGGTTCCTTTCACCCAGAGAAATCCTGAAGACAGCTGCCCTGCTGCTGGGTTTCTTGCTCTGAATTTAGTGAGCTACTGCTGTTGTTCTCCAATGTTTTCTAGGCACAGCCCTCTTGAAGAACCTGGGAGCCCGGTGATTCGGTCAGTTTAGTTAGGCTAACTGGTTGCCCCTTGTAGCAGTATCGTATGGCTGATCTCAAGAATCCTAGGCTTCTGTAGGTCCGAGGTTGGAGCTCTGTGGTCTAGTACCCAAGCAGTAATCAGTGGCAGGTGAGCACAGCTCTCATGCATGCAGCAGGAGGCTAGAGCCTGGAGTCTGTGGGAACCCAGAAACTTTTCTGGAACTGAGTGTGCTGGGGTCAGACCAGATGTTTACCCCTACCCTGGGGATTCCTCCCAATAGGGAGTCCCATTCTGCGGTGTTTGGGGGTCCACAGTTCTGTCTGGGGTGGCACAGTTGAGCATGCAGGTGTAGTCAACTGGTGGCTCCAAGCTGGTGCCTGGGCACCTACAGGAACCCGGGAACTTTTCCTGAGAACTAACTCTCTCTCTCTCTCTCTCTCTCTCTCTCTCTCTCTCTCTCTCTCTCTCTCTCTCGCTTGCTCTCTCTGTCTCTGTCTCTGTCTCTGTCTCTGTCTCTGTCTCTGTCTCTCTCTCTCTCTCTGTGTGTGTGTGTGGTCGGGTGAGTGCTCTAGGCTCGGACCTGCTGTTTTCTTCACTGTGGGGTTTTCTCCCGACAGGGAAACCCAGTCTCTGGTGCCCTGGGGCCCACAGTTCTGTCTGGGAAGGTGAGTCGGGCATGCAGCAGGGTTCTGGGCTGGTGGCTGTGTGGCCCCTGGTCTCCAGGACCTTATCCAGGGATTGACTGGGTGCCTGAGGTTGGTTCCATTTGCTTTCTTCACTGTGGGTTTTTCTTGCGACTGGAAATCCCATTCTGTGGTGTTTTGTTTTCCACAGTTCAGCCTGGGAAGGTGATCAGGGCACACAGACACATGGCTCTAAACTGGCGATCTAGTGTCTGCTGGGACCCAGGAACTCTTCCAGGTTTTAGCTGGGTGACCTGAGAATGGACACCCACACTGTGGGTGTTGATTCCCACACCATGGGGTTTCCTTTTACTTGGGAAACACAATTGCTGGTGTTTTAGGTTTTGGTCTCCTGGTCACTGTGCCGACACTGCTGTCCTGCTCCTCAGACACAGTTTCCTCCTGGAACCGCCATCTTGGGTTCCCCTTCACGTGAAAGCTTTTGACGCATGTATTGCTACATATTTTGAATCTGTGCTTTGTTATTAGCAATTTCCTGATTTAGTAGCTTATTAAATCTGCAGAAACAAACAGGTCAATGTTAAAAACTAATGGTGACATGTAGAGACCACCAAATATTAAAGGATCAAGTAAATCTTCCCTCAAAAATTAACCTACAAAAGAATTGAGAGCAGCTTTGCTGTACTAATAAACAGCTGTTTTCTCTTTTCCCTTGCTTTTCCATTTTCTCTAAGAACACTTCTTGAGTTACGTTACTTTGTCACCTTCTCTTATACACCATCTTCATCTGAATGAAAGATCTAAATCTCATTACTTTTTGTTAGAGATAAGACCAGCAGTAGAAAAAAAATGCAGTAATAGCTTTCTGGGTCTCCAACTATGAAGACACACTGCAATTTCAGTGTGCAGGACTTCAGATGCTTGTTTTTTAGTTAATTTATATGCTAGATGCATGATTGAGACACTTAAAAATAAAGAGAGTTGATCTTGGGTAATTAAGACAGCTGAGGATTTCTATTTTCTGGTATGTAACAATATCGTTGTAAATTATGATTTGAGAAGGATGCTATTTCGTATTATATTTTCAAATGAAAAGATCTATCCAGCTAATTTAATAATGGTTGTAACCATGCATTTCTATTCATTACATTCTTAAAGACTCTTGGCTGCTGGTACTGTTTAGTGGTAGACCTGGGTTTGATTCTCAGAACTGAAAAATAAGAAAAAAAAAATGACAAAGCAGTAAAGCTGGGAGTGCATGGATTAATTTCTCTGAGAAATGATGTCTAAGTAATTGTTCTGTTTTGGATCTTTACCACCAGAATTTCTTCAGGACAACTACTCTGAATATAATCTAGAAGAAATGGGATATTATTGGAAATTTTGTGTGACGGCCATCAACAGCTGTCTCCAAACCCTTAGACATGGCACAAAAATGTTATAGTCTAATCAGACTAATTTCCAGTAACAACTCCTTCCATGGAGTCAACCAGACTGAAGAAACTAATTGATGCACTTACCCAATGTTTTCTAAAATAGTTTATTTTCTGTAAGTTTCTGAAGTTGTAATGTTATAATTAATCTGTCATAACGGCAAAGTTTTGTATTGACTACCAAATAATAAAAGAACTTTTTCTGCTTTCAAGAAGTAGTTTGTCTCTGGACAAAGTGTGAAGCAATGTACTACTTCTTTCTTAAGCCTCCAGTTAGGGGTATACTAGGAAATTCTTCAATTATTGTTTTACATGGTTATTTGAATATAAAGTGAGAATGGTATGCTTAGTACTTAATGGTAGAAGAAATTTGAATGTCAGCAACACACATGTAGAGAACTGTAGTTAGGATGATACATGATACTTTAAACATAATTTGCATACAGTAGAAACTTGGTATATGCCAAGTGAGTTGACACTGTAGAACTTAGGTATAAACTGTTGATTCAGAAAGAAAGTGTTATCTACTTATAACCAGAATACCTACAGTGGCTTTCTTATATATTGTAGACATTGATAAAATTGCTGTCACATTTGTTTGACCTAAGCCTTTCAGGATAAGAACTAGATGCTTTGATATACTCTTGATAGTGTAGCATTCTTTAAATTACCTCTTGATAAAATTGCAGTTGCCATTCTTTTTATTAAGATTTAATGATACCTGTGAATAATAAGAATCTAACCAAATTCAGACACAGCAATTATTTTTTTCTGAGGTGTCTGGATAAATGTTTTAATATATTATCATTTTTCATAAACATTTTATTAGTCGAGTGCACACTGATGATGTTTCAGTGATTAATCCTCTTGTATTATCTCAGTAACTATCTAATTTTAGTACTTGCTTTTGATAAGTACATTTATCTTTATTTTTGTTGTCCAAATTAATGTAATGAATAACCATTTTAAATATTCTTAACATAAATGTTTTGGTTGGTTTTTAAATGAACATACTTTACAGAACTTTTGCTAATGTTATCATACAATGTTTCATGTTAATCGTGTGCTTTTCAGTCACTTTCATACTTGAGACACAACTAGAACACTTGTTTTCTTCTTTGTTAAGCAAAAGCAGACAATACACTGCTTACAGTGAACTTTTACATCATGCTTTAAAAACACTTCGTTCTCCTTTAAGATGCAATAATTAGCAGTCACAAATAATTAGTAAAATCAATATGTAAGGTAAATGGGTTACAAATCCCAGTCCACAGAGATAAATGGGTAAGAAATTTAACTATGTTCTTACAAGGACTTCATTTCTACTTTAAAGCTTCCTGGGACTTTTGAATTTCCTTGGAAGCCACAGAAATAACCCAAGGCATAAGCAGAGGCAGGTTAGGGAGAATACCATCAAGTGAGAGCTTTCATGACTACTTTCTAATATTTGGGCTTTTCCATGATGGAGGGAGGGTATCAGAATCAGATTTTTCTCATTTTCATTAGGCACCATCTGCTGAGGTATCTCTTTTATTTCATTTGGTCCTTAGCATTTGGCCCAAAGTTATTCTTATTCCTGTCTTCAAAACCTATTTTCCATTGACAAGAAATAAAGCCCTAAAAACATACATACAAGTAACAATATATGAACTCAACAGGTTATATTTGGGAATATATGCCTATACAAATATAAAAGTGCATGCAGTAACAATGAAAAAAGCCATGAACTTGAAGAAGAGCAAGCAGGAATATCGAGAAGGCTTGAAGAGAGGACAGGGAAGAGGAAAACATAGTAATTAAATTACAATTTGAAAAACAACCACCCATTCTGATTGAATAGCTTCTTTTTCCATTTTAAAATTACATTCTTCCATTTTTCTGAGCATGTAGGAAAGGGAGCATACATATGCCATTAAAAAGTCGAGGGATGACTTGCAGGAGTCCCGTCCGTCTCCTTGCACTGTGAATTCTGGGAATGGAACTCAGGTGATCAGTCCTTTTTAAAAATTATTTGTTCTCTCATATATTACATCCCAACCATAGTTTCCTCTCCCTCCTCTCCTGCCAGTCCCTTCCTTCACCTCCCCTCTCCCACAAATCCACTCCTTCTCCATTTGCCTTCAGAAAAGAACAGACATCCAAGGGATATCAACTGAATGTGACAGAACAAGTTCCAATAAGACCAAGCACACACCCTCTTCCTTTGCTTCTAGGAACCCCTCAAAATCACAGAATTCCTTTTCTTGCATTAATTTTCATCACAGGAAATGGGTTTAGTCTAGATCCCCAACATACTGTATATTTCTGTGTGGGACTGGCTGCATACTTTGCTAGCCCAGTACAATATAATGAAATGACTCTTGGTGTTGTTTAGAAAGCACACTTTTCTTTTTCTCACTTTTAATTGGAGGATAATTTTGGACTTTTGGTGGCAGAAATAGTGGTGACAATAAGTATTGCTACCTACTTAGCTCTAGCTATGTGCAAAGAACTGGGCCTTCCATGTGGGATGGGATTATCCAGCTGCAGCCCAACGTTATCATTTCCCTCCTCTTGGAATCTTTCCTTGGCGAAAGGTAAGGTGGGGATGTGAAATTCTCAAGATCCTGATTTCAGGGTGGTTCTGATTGAGAGTTTGTCAAGGCAGGAATGGGAATGTAGTTTAGTTGATAGAGTACTTGACTAACCAGGCATAAACCACTGAGTTTGATCCCCCAGCATTGTATAAAACCAATTGTGGTACATACCTGTAGTGCCAGCATTTGGGAGGTGGAGCAGGAGAATCACTGGGTTGGAGAGACTCTGGTATAATTGTTAATGTGCTTTCTGTACTTGGAGAGCTGAGTTTAGACCATTAGAATCCACTTTAAAGGACAGGCATGTTGTGCACCTATCATCCCAGTGCTAGAAAAGCAGAGACAGGTGGCCTGCTGCAGCCAGCCCCCCTAGCCGAATTGGAGAGCTCCAGGTTCAGTTTGAGACTCTATCTCAGAAAAATAGCAATTTAGGAAGACAATTGACCTCTGGCTTCCTCAAGAATCCACACACATCTATCTGCTTGTACATGTAAACACCTACACTACACTACACCACACTATAATACTCTACACACGCACACACACAGAGACACAAACAGTTCAAGTTGTCCTTGGCTATATAGCAAGTTTAATACCAGCCTGAGATAAAAGAGTCTTAGTCTCAAACAAAAGACGGAGTTTGAAAATCACTGGAGCTTGCAAGGAAATTGGAAGACAGAAAAGCAAGTCTATTTGAAATGGGGGTGGAGGGGCTTTCAGGTTTCCACAGGGCTCTACCCTTTCCTGAGTATTTACATAGAGACAATGGTTAATGCGGGAGGGAAAGATACTTTCATTAGAAATGTAGTCATTATTAAAATGTACGATTTTAGTAAACAATCTCCCACTCATTAGGTTGAAGAAAAAATAGGCATTTGATCCTAGTCTATCAGGTCTTTTCAAGAGTGGCTGCACTGTGGCCTGGTAAGGCTTGGATGGAGAAGAGGGAGGGAGTTACAGGTGGGATACAAAGGGAATATACTGTAATTAATAAAAATAAAGATAAAATATTATAATAAAAAATAGAAGGCATTTAATTAGGAAGGGCAAAGAACTTAACAGGAGTGGGAGGGACATAAGACTAGTTAGTGGAAGTGAAGCTAAAATCATGTACATATATTAAAATGAAGCTTATAATGGATAATTAATAATTGCTAATAAAAACACTAAATGAAAGAAAAGGACAGAGGTTGTTTTTGTCCATAGCCAGACTCCAGGGTAAATATAAGATTTAACAGAAGCTTCCCAAGGAAGTCAGAATTATGTTCTTGACAGCTGCAGACAGGGATTGGGATAGACTGAAAGGGATTTTCGACATCCGTGAGAACTTCCAACAACTCCAAGGAATCTGGAGACTTGTCTACCTTTAACGTTTTATACTAAGGTCTCTAGCATCTGCTTCCTTCATATTTGGTGGTGTCATCTTTGACCTTGTGTTTCCTACCTCACACACATAATTTATTTTTATTAATTATAATTTATTCACTTTGTATCCTCTTCCCACAGCCCCTTCCAATCCTGCGCTCCCTCCCTCTTCTCCTGCCAAGCCCCTCACCAAGTCCATTGATACGGGAGGTCCTCACACCTTCCATCTGACCCCAGCCTATAAGTCTCATCAGGACTGGCTTCATTGTCATCCTCAGTGACCTGATAAGGCTTCTCCCTCATTAGAGGGTGGGGATCAAAGAATCAGCCACTGAGTTCATGTCAGAGATAGCACCTGTTACCCTTACTAGGGAACTCACTTGGACACTGAGCTGCCATGGGCTACATCTGTGCAAGAGTTCTCAGTTATCTCCATGCATGGTCCTTGTTTGGAGTATCAGTCTCACAAAACACCCCTGCACTCTCCAAAGTTTGGTTATGAGTCTCAGCATCTGCTTTTATACACTGCTGGGTAGAGTCTTTCAGAGGCTCCTGTGGTAGGCTCCTGTCCTATTCGCTTCTCCTTCTTCCAATATCTATCCCGTTTGTCTTTCTGAGTGAGGATTGATCATCTTATCTTACCCAGGGTCCTCCTTCTTGCTTAGCTTCTTTAGGTGTACAGATTTTAGTATGTTTATCCTATATTATATGTCTAATATCCACTTATAAGTGGGTATATACCCTGTGTCTTTCTGCTTCTGGGATAGCTCACTCAGGATGATCTTTTCTAGTTCCTACCATTTGTCTGCAAATTTCATAATTTCCTTGTTTTTAACTGCTGACTAGTATTCCATTGTGTAAATGTACCACAATTTCTGTATCCATTCCTCCGCTGAGGGGTATCAGGGTTGTTTCCAGATTCTGGTTATTACAAATAAAGCGGCTAAGAACATGGCTGAGCAAATGTCCTTGTTATATACTTGAGTATATTTTGGATATATGCCTAAGAGTAGTATAGCTGGATCTTGAGGAAGCACTATTCCTAATTGTTTGAGAAAGCACCAGATTGATTTCCAAAGAGGTTGTATAAGTTTACAATCCCACTAGCAATGGAGGAGGATTCCCCTTTCTCCACATCCTCTCCACCATGCATTGTCACTTGAGTTTTTGATCTTAGCCATTCTGATGGGTGTAAAGTGAAATCTCAGGGTTGTTTTGACTTACATTTCCCTGATGACTGAGGATGTTGAGAATTTCTTTAAGTGTTTCTCTGCCATTCGATATTCATCTACAGAGAATTCTCTGTTTAGCCCGTACCCCATTTTTAATTGGATTACTCGATTTGTGGCTGTTTAATTTCTTGAGATCTTTATATACTCTGGATGTTAGCCCTTTGTCAGATATAGGATTGGTGAAGATCTTTTCCTAGTCTATAGGCAGTCATTTTGTTCTGATGACAGTATCCTTTGCTTTACAGAAGCTTTTCAGTTTCATGAGGTCCCATTTATTGGTCGTTGATCTTAGAGCCTGTGCTGTTGGTGTTCTGTTCAGGAAGCTGTCTCCGGTGCCAATGAGTTCTGGGCTGTTTCCCATTTTTTCTTCTAACAGCTTTAATGTGTCTGGTTTTATATTAAGGTCTTTGATCCACTTGGATTTAGTTTTCTGCAGGGTGATAAATATGGAACAGTTTGCATTTTTCTACATGTAGACACCCAGTTAGACCAGCACCATTTGTTGAAGATGCCATCTTTTTTCCATTATATGGTTTTGGCTTCTTTGTCAAAAACCAAGTATCTATAGGTGTGTGGGTTTAATTTCTGGGTCTTCTATTCGATTCCTTTGATTCACCAATCTGTTTCTATGCCAGTGCCTTGCAGTTTTTATTACTGTTGCTCTATAATACAGTTTGAGATCAGAGATGGATATTCCTCCAGACGAACTGGTGTAATACAGCATTGTTTTAGCAATTCTGGTTTTTTTGTTGTTGTTGTTGTTTTTCCATAGGAAATTGATAATTGTTCTTTCATGTTCTGTAAAGAATTGTATTGGTGATTTGATGAGAACTGCATTGAATCTGTAGATTGCTTTTGGTAAGATGACCATTTTCGCTATGTTAATCCTACCAATCCATGAGCACGGGAGATCTTTCCATCTTCTGATACCTTCTTCAATTTCTTTCTTCAGAGACTTGAAGTATTTTTCAAACAGGTCTTTCATTTGCTTGGTTAAAGTAACCCCAAGGTACTTTATGTTGTTTGTGGCTATTGTGAAGGGTGTAGTTTCCTTAATTTCTTTCTTAGCCTTTTTGTCTTTGGTATACAGGAGGGCTTCTTATTTTTTTTAGTTGATTTCGTATCCAGCCACTTTGCTGAAGGTGTTTATCAGCTGAAGGAGTTCTCTGGTTGACTTTTTGTGGTAACTCATGTATACTATCTTATCATCTGCAAATAGTGATACTTTGACCTCTTTCTTTCCGATTTGTATCCCCTTGATCTCCTTTAGTTGTCTTATTCTCTAGCTAATAATTCAAGTACTATGTTGAAGAGACATGGAGAGAATGGGCTGCTGTATCTTGTCCTTGATTTCAATGGGATTGATTTAAGTTTCTGTCCGTTTAGTTTGATGTTAACTATAGTCTTCCTGTATACTGTCTTTACCATGTTTGGGTATGTGCTTGTATCCTGATACCTCCAAAACTTTAAACATGAATGGGTGTTAGAATTTGCCTGATGCTAGGTCTTGCCATGTGAGGCTGGCCCTGAACTCCAAGATACATCTTGTGTCTGGTTTTTATTTTTCTCCTTCCCTCAAGTGGACAATAACTCTCTGTGCTGTTCTTCTTTCATTTGGGAAAAGAATGAACTGGAGTAGGCCTCATGGCTACCGTATAATAACAGTGATACTGCATCACAACTTATATTTACAACCATGTACATAGCCCAGCAAGAGATAGACCGAAACCCACACTCTACTTTCGTCACTGAGGTTTATTTGAGGCATGAACCTCCAGTGGTTGGCTGGCAATGAAGGGATTCATCATATAACTCTGGCTGGTAAAGGCTTAGTCTCCCCATGGTGTGAGACCCCATCTAGAGGCTTCATTCATAGGCACAGGCCTCGGGCTCAGGGGTCGTGTTTTGGCTGGTGTTTCATCTCACTGTTGTGGGCCTGGAGCTCAGTACCAAGGAAGAGTCTTTTTCTACACAGTGTTACCCAGGGTTGAGGGAATGATAGTAGAGGCAGCCCTAGGCTGCCAACACTGATGTTAACCTGGGTCATACCTGAAGGTCATTGCAGTTGAGATAATTCCAGTCACAGGGTATGTTTCAGATTGGCAACACATCTGGTTGGGTGTGGGCTAGAGCATGAGTTTGTCTCGTTGAAGTTTTGGTTCCATCCTCAGGCAGTGGCCTAGGACCAGAGGCATGGGTGGGGGTGAGCATTCTATCTGTTCCTGGGTTTCATTGTGGAGGGTCCAATACTGTAATTACCTTTTACTTTTTTAATTAAAATTTTATTTTTATATTAATTATAGTTTATTCACATTGTATCCCAGCTGTAGCATCCTCTCTCCTCCCCTCACAACCCCACCCTCTCTCATCTCCTCCCATGCCCTTCCCCTAGGCCACTGATAGGGAAGGTCCTCCTCCCCTTCCATCTCATCAGATTGTGAGTACCTTTTTAATCACTCTCCCTCCTCTAAACAAGCTGTATGTTTCTTGGTGCTTGGCTGTTTGGACTTGGGGGAGGGTGTTGCAGGCATTTTTATTTTTTATTTTTTGTCTTTCTTAACCTTCAGAATACCTTCTCTTATTATTTTCCTAAAACTGTGTACTGGATCCTACCTAATTTCCTTTAAACTCTTTATTTCATTTATTTGTGTGTGTATTTATGCATAAAGTACATATGTGTTGTGGGGTAGGCATGCTCCTGAGCACATATACAGGAGCCAGGGGTCAATGTCGAGTTTATTCCATTACTCTTCTTCTCTTTTTGTTTTAAGACAGAGTTCTATTGAACCTGAAACTCTCCTACTTGGCTAAATTGACTAGACCAGTAGGAGTTCAGGGGTCTTCACATCCCAATTCTAGGAATCAAAATTCAGGTCTTTCTGTTTGCATAGCAGGTACTGTTACTGGGCCATCTACCCAGCTTTTTACCTCTTTTCCTTAGATCTTATGAAGGTACTTTCATACATCTAAGTTCAAATTATTTCTGTGAATAGAAGAGACTCTCTGTCAGCTTGCCAAGGACCCTTTTCCTTTTCTTTTGGTAAGGTGTACATGCTTCTTACCCAACTTAAAACATATATAAACTGATGTAAACAAATAAATAACACAGTTAAAACTGCCTCACATAGAAACATTTCAGATACCCCTCCCCCATTTTACATAAAAAGTACTGTTCTTGTGGCTAGAGAGATGGTGCAGCAGTTAGATTTGCTGCTCTTGAAGGGGAGCTGGCCTTGTTTGCTAGCAGCTATGCGGCAACTCCAAACTCCCTGTCACTTCAGTTCATGGAATCAAACGCCCTCTTCTGGTCCTAGAGGGCACTGCAGCAATGGTACATACATACATACATACATACATACATACATACATATAGATAAAACACTTAATACAGAATATAAAGATAAAGCATTCAAAAATGTTTGTTCTTTGAAAATCATTGATCTAATTCATCTCTTGCCTCTAGACAAGATGACTCCTAAATATGGAATGTGAATGTTGGAAGCAGTAAAGGATAAAAATGGAAGGTTTACTATGCTAAGGCCACCTGGCATCACACCTTGATGGGCCACTGCATCCTTATTGTAACTAAGAAATAGCACTGGCCCCTTTCCACCTGGACAAGCCATTTTCTACAATAAGTATCAGCTAAAAAAAGGGGAGGACCCATTCTACTTGTTATTTTGAGTGCTTGTTTTATTTTTTCTTGCTTCATTATTATATATATTTTGGTCAAAAAATAATCCATACAACATATTCTGATCACCTTTTGCCCTTCTCAAATTCCTCCTAGAGCCTCCACATTTCTCCAATCACCTAACTTTACACCCTCTCTTTTTCTTTCTTTCCTTTTTTTTAAGAATGGAAAAGAACTTTCATTATTTCATTTCAAAAACTAATTTGAAGGCAAATAATAATAGATGATTTAATTAAACATCATCAGTTAACCTAATTGAACTAGCATAAATAGCAATATATAAGTACTTGAACATAAAATATAATAAAGATGGGATATCATCAGACTAGGGGAATAGGTACATTTTTAAGTTTTAAAAATTATTATTTACTACAATTTATTCACTTTGTACCCCAGCTATAGCTCCCTCCCTCTTCTCCTCCCAATCCCTCCCTCCCTTTTCTATGCCTATGCCCTAGTCCACTGATAGAGGAGGCCCTCCTCCCCATCCATCTGACCCTAGCCTATCAGGTCTCATCAGGACTGGCTGCATTGTCTTCCTCTGTGGCCTGATAAGACTGCATTCTCCTCCCCCCACCCCAAGGGGAGGTGATCAAAGAGCCAGTCACTGAGTTCATGTCAGAGAGAACCCCTGCACCCCTTACTAGGGACCTCACTTGAAGACTGAGTCTATGGGCTACATCTGAGCAAGGGTTTTAGGTCCTCTCTGGAGCCAAAAACAAAAACAAAAAATGCTTGGCTCTGGGGGCACTGCAGAAACTGATACCTCAACCAAAGACCATGCATAGAAAGGATCTTTCTATTTCTTTAGAAAACAAGCAGGCAAAGAAACAAACAAATCAGAATTTTTAAACATCACAAAATATATACAAACAAGCCAACCCCATAAAAACACAATACCAGAAACAATAATATACAAGGAAAATAACAGTAAGATAAAAATTCCCAAACAAAGCAATATAAGACAAAAGTCTTCAAAAATATCCTCTAGTTCTTTTTGTGTTGGCCATCTATTGCCGAGCATGAGTCCTACCCTTAAGCATGGTTATTATACTCAGTGACTCTCCGTTGTAGAAAATTAATTTTTCCAAGGGCTGGAGAGATGGCTCAGTGATTAAGAGCATTGATTGCACTTCTAGAGGATCTGGGTTTAACTCTTAGTATCTGCAAGGGATCACAACCGCTTGTAACTCCAATATCTGATGCCCTCACACAGACATACATGAACAGAAAATAAAAAGAAATAAATTTTAAAAACTAACCTTTTATTTGCAAGTGGATGGTTGTCAGTTGGAGATAACTGTTTGGTAAAGGATGGAAGCCTATGTCCACTCCCTCCCTTAGTGCTGAGACTCCCTTTGGTTTGAACCTGTGCATGATGTCACAGCCTCTGGGTGTTCATATGTACATCAGTCCTGTTTAGTCTGAAAGACACTGTTTCCTTAGAATCATCTGTCCTCTCTGGCTTTTACAACCGTTTGAGTCCTCTTTGTATAGCTCTGAGCCCTGAGAAGAGACGTTTTCTATTTGATGCTTTTGTATGTAACTGGATAGGTAATCTTTTTAGGTTGGGAAATTTTTTCCATGATATTTGTTTAAAAATTCTCTGTGTGAAAACAAAGTATTCCATGACAAAACTAAACTTAAACAATATCTACCAACCCAGCAACCCAGCCCTACAGAGGATGCTAAAAGGAAAACTCCAATCTAAAGAAATCAGCTACACCCTAGAAAACACAGTACATAAAAACTTCACAACAAAAAATAAAAAGAAAGCAAGAACACAAACACACTATCACCACCAACTCCAGAATAAAAGGAACTAACATTTATTGGTCATCATTATCTGTCAAAATCAATGGATTCAATTTTCCAATAAAAAGACACAGACTAACAGAATGGATGCTGAAATAGGATCCGACATTCTGCTACATCCAAGAAGCACACCTCTGCAAAAAAGCAAACACTATCTCAGAGTAAAAGGCTGAAAAAAAAGTTTTTTTCAAGCAAATGGACCCAGAAAACAAGCTGGAGTAGCTATCCTAATATCTAATAAAATAATAGACTTTCAACCAAAATTAATCAATAAAGATGAGAAGGGACACTTCATTCTCATCAAAGGAAAAATCTATCATGAATACATCACAATCCTGAATATCTATGCCCCAAATACAAGAGCACCTGCATTTGTAAATGAAACATTATTAAAGCTTGAATCACACATCGATCCAACACTTTAATGGTGGGAGACTTCAACACTCCACTTTCACTAAGGGACAGATCATCTAGACAGAAGCTGAATAGGGAAATAATGACACTTACAGAGGTCCTAAATCAAATGAACCTAATAGATGTCTACAGAACTTTTCACCCAAACTCGCAAGAGTATACTTTCCAGCACCCCATGCAACCTTCTCTGAAATTGACCATATATTCAGACAGAAAGCAAGCCTCAATGGATACAAGAAGATTGACATAATCACTTGTATCCTCTCAGATCACAATGGCCTAAAACTAAGACCTAAACAACAACAGAAAAAAAAAAGCCTAAATACATATGAAAACTAAACAACTCTCTACTCAACAACACCTGAATCAGGATAAAAATTAAAAAAATGAATTAGAGACTTCCTAAAAGTCAATGAAAATGAAGGCACAACTTACCCAGACTTACGGGACACAATGAAAGCAGTGCTAAGAAAAAAGTTCATAGCACTAAGTGCCTCCAGAAAGAAGTTTGAGACATTTCATTCAAGCAACTTAACGGCACACCTAAAAGCCCTAGGAAAAAAAAAATAAGCAGACACACCCAAGAGGAGTAGACAGTTGTAAATAATCAAGCTCAGGGCTAAAATCACTAAATTAGAAACAAAGAAAATAATTTAAAGAATCGATGAAACCAAGAGCTAGTTCTTTGAGAATATCCACAAGATAGATAAACCCTTAGCCAAACTAACTAAAAGGCAGAGGGATAATATCCAAAGCAACAAAATCAGAAATGAACGGGGGGATGTAATGACAGAAACTGAGGGATTTCAAAGAATTAGGTCTTACTTCAAAAGCCTATATGCCACAAAATTTTGAAAATCTAAATAAAATGGAAAATTTTCTTGATAGATTCCGTGTACCAAAGTTAAACCAAGATCAGGTAGATGAAACAGTCCTATATCCCCCAAGGAAGTAGAAGCAATCATCAAAAGCTTCCCTGCAAAACAAACAAACAAACAAACAAACAAAACGCTCAGGTCTGATGGTTTCATTGCAAAATTCTACCAAACCTTCAAAGAAGAGCTAACACCAACATCCTTCAAACTATTCTACAAATTAGAAACAGAAGAAACATTACCAAACTCATTCTATGAGGCCACAGTCACCTTGATACCTAAACCACACAAAGGCCCAACAAAAATAGAGAACTTCAGACCTATCTCTCTTATGAACATTGACTCAAAATACTCAATAAAATACAAACTGAATCCAAGAACACATAAAAGATATCATCCACTATGACCAAGTACACGTCATCCCAGGAATTCAGGGGTGTTGTAATTCACAGAAATCAATCAATGTAATGCACCACACGAATAAACAGAAGGAAAAGAAAACACGACCATCTCCTTAAATGCTGAAAAAGCATTTGACAAAATACAACATCCATTCATTTTTAAACTATTGGAGATATCAGGGATACAAGGCATATACCTAAACATAGTAAGGACAATATACAACAAGCCTATAGCCAACATCAAACTAAACGGAGAGAAACTTAAATCAATCCCACTGAAATCATGGACAAGGCAAGGCTGCCCACTCTCTCCATATCTCTTCAACATAGTTCTTGAAGTCCTAGCTATAGCAATAAGACAATTAAAGGAGATCAAGGGGATATAAATTGGAAAGGAAGAAGTCAAAATAATCAGAAGACCAAAGATCTCTCATGCTCGTGGATTGGTAGGATTAACATAGCGAAAATGGACATCTTACCAAAAGCAATCTACAGATTCAATGCAGTTCCCATCCACCAACACAATTCTTTACAGAAAATGAAAGAACAGTTCTCAATATCATATGTAAAGATAAAAAACCCAGAATTGCTGAAACAACCCTGTTACAATAACAGAGCTTCCAGAAGTATCTTAATCCCTGATCTCAAGCTGTAGTACAGAGCAATAGTAATAAAAACTGCCTGGTACCTTCAGAGAAACGATCTGGAGGATCAATGGAATCGAATAGAAGACCCAGAAATTAAACCCATACATCTACGGAAAATTGATTTTTAACAAAGTTGCCAAAACTATAAAATGGAAAAAAGATAGGATCTTCAACAAATGGTGCTAGTCTAAGTGCATGTCTATATGTAGAGAAATGCAAATAGATCTGGATATATTTATCACCCTACACAAAGTAAAGTCCAAGTGGATCAAAGACCTCAACATAAATCCAGAAACACTAAACCTGTTAGAAGAAAAAGTGGGGAAGAGCCTGGAACTCACTGGCACAGGAGACAATTTCCTGAACAGAACACCAACAGTGCAGGCTCTAAGATCAACAATCAATAAAT
Source organism: Pachyuromys duprasi (assembly GCA_028658305.1). Classification (NCBI taxonomy): domain Eukaryota; kingdom Metazoa; phylum Chordata; class Mammalia; order Rodentia; family Muridae; genus Pachyuromys; species Pachyuromys duprasi. The sequence continues at coordinate 8,218,266 of CM053742.1, forward strand.
GAGAACTCATGAAACTGAAAAGCTTCTATAAAGCAAAGGACACTGTCATCAGAACAAAATGACAGCCTACAGATAGGGAAAGGAACTTCAACAAACCTTTATCTGACAGTGGGCTAATATACAGAATATATAAAGAACTTAAGAAGTTAAAAAGCAACAAATCAAGTAATCCAATTAAAAAATTATGTACAGAGCTAAACAGAGAATTCTTAATAAAGAAATATCCAATTGCAGAGAATCACTTAAAGAAATGCTCAACATCCTTTGTCATCAAGGAGATGCAAATCAAAACGCTCCTGAGATTTCACCCTAGACCCATCAGAATAGCTAAGATAAAAAACTCAAGTGACAACACATGCTGGAGAGGATGTGGAGAAAGGGGAACCCTCCTCCATTCCTGGTGGGAATGAAAAACTTGTACAACCACTTTGGAAATCAATCTGGTGCTTTCTCAGACAATTAGGAATAGTGCTATCTCAAGATCCAGCTATACCACTCCTAGGCATATATCCAAAATGCTCAAGTACACTACAAGGACATTTGCTCGACCCTGGTCATAGCAGATTTATTCATAATAGCCAGAACCTGGAAACAACCCAGATGCCCCTCAATGGAGGAATGGATACAGACATTGTGGTACATTTACACAATGGAGTACTAGTCAGCAGTTAAAAACAAGGAAATCATGAAATTTGCAGACAAATGGTAGGAACTAGAAAAGATCATCCTGAGTGAGGTAGGCCGGAAGCAGAAAGACACACAAGGTATATACTCACTTATAAGTGGATATTAGACATATAATATAGGATAAACATACTAAAATCTGTACTCCTAAAGAAGCTAAGCAAAAAGGAGGACCCTGGGTAAGATTATCAATCGTCACCGAGAAAGACAAACGGGATGGACATTGGAAGAAGGAGAAAACAGGAAATAGGACAAGAGCCTACCACAGAGGGCCTCTGAAAGACTCTACCCAGCAGTGTGTCAAAGCAGATGATGAGACTCATAGTCAAACTTTGGACAGAGTGCAGGGAATCTTATGAAAGAAGGGAGAGATAGAAAGACCTGGAGAGGACAGGAGCTCCACAAGAGCAACAGAACCAAAAAATCTGCGCACAGTGGTCTTTTCTGAGACTGACACCCAATCAAGGACCATGGATGGAGATATCCTAGAACTCCTGCACAGATGTAGCCTATAGCAGCTCAATCTACAAGTGGGTACCCTAGTAAGAGGAACAGGGACTGTCTCTGACATGAACTCAGTGACTGGCTCTTTGACCACCTCCCCCTGAGGGGGGAGCATCTTGCCAGGCCACTGAGGAAGACAATGTAGCCATTCTTGATGAGACCTGATAAGCTAGGGTCACAAGGAAGGGGAAGAGGACCTCCCTTATCAGTGGACTTGGAGAAGGGCATAGGAGGAGATGTGGGAGGGAGGTTGGGATTGGGAGGAAATGAGGGAGAAGGCTACAACTGGGATACAAAATGAGTAAACTGTAATTATTACAAAAAATAAAAATTTAATAAAAAAGAAAGGAAAAAATAGGCATAATATGCTCAAGTATACAACAAGGATACCTGCTCAACCATGTTCATAGCAGCTCTATTTGTAATAGCCAGAATCCCACTGGATTGAGGGAATCTACATGTCCCTCAATGAAGGAATGGAGAAAAATTGTGTTACATTTTCACAATGGAATACTACTCAGCAATTAAAAACAAGGAAATAATAAATTTACAAGCAAGTGGTGGGAATTAGTTAAGATCTTGAGTGAGTATTGGTATAATGTTCTTGTGGAATGTTTACAATTTACTCTTGTTCATTCAAATGCTGATTTCTCTACCCCACTATCTGGTTTCAATCTGGACACTACATTGTGATGTTTATTCTAAGCATCATCTGTCTCAAGTTTGTGTAAACATGCCACCATTTGTTCTCTGTATTTTTAATAAAACAACCAGCCAGTGTTGAGCAATTGAGAGAATAGGGTGGGGCATCCTTGTCTGGAGGGCAAGAGAAGGAAGCAGGTTTGAGGAGTTGGAGAGGAGAGATTGGCAGGAAATAATTTGAAACCATGAGGAGAGATGAACCGGACCTAAGATATGACTATAAGCAAGTATAATGTGGGAAATCTGAATGGGAGGAAACTGTGCATTCTTGGAGGTTTAGGATGGCGTAATCATTGCCCAGGATTGTGCTCTAGGTTAATTAAATAAATCCTGGTCTCTGTGTGGTTATTTGGGCATACAGCTCATTTAGGAATAACCACTGCTTAACTAAAAGGTAAATCAATATTAAATATTAATAATCAACAAGTGAGTTAACCCAGAAGCAGAAAGACGTACATGGTATATACTCACTCATAAGTGTTTATTAGACATATAATATAGGATAAAGATACTAAAATATACTCCTAAAGAAGCTAAACAGGGAGGACCGTGGGTAAGATACTGAGTCCTCATTCAGAAGGGCAAATGCGATAGACATTGGAAGCTGGATAAGACAGGGAACAGGACATGAGCCTACCACAGAGGGCCTCAGAAAGACTCTACTGATCTAGGTATTGAAGCAGAGGCTGAGATTCTTAGCCAAACTTTGGGCAGGGTTCATTGAATTTTATGAAACAAGGGGGAGATAGAAAGACTTGGAGGGGACAGGAACTCTAAAATGAGAGCAACAGAACCAAAACCAACCAACCAAACATACAAAAACAAACAAACAACCCCCTGGGCTCTGGGGTTCCTGCAGAGACTGATACTCCAACCAAGGACCATGCATGGAGAGGACCTAGACCCCCTGCTCAGATGTAGCCCATGGCAGTTCAGTCTCCAAGTGAGTTCTCTAGTAAGGGTAACAGGGACTATCTCTGACATGAACTCAGTGGCTGGCTCTTTGATCACTTCCCCTGGGGGGGTGGGGAGATGCAGCCTTGCCAGGCCACAGAGGAAGACAATGCAGCCAGTCCTGATGAGACCTGATAGGCTGGGGTCAGATGGAAGGGGAGGAGGACCTCCCCTATCAGTGGACTAGAGGAGGGGCAGAGGGAGAGAAGAGGGGAGGTGGGCTTGGGAGAAAAGGAGGGAGGGAGCCATAACTGGGATATAAAGTGAATAAATTGTAATAAATAAAAATTCTCTGTGCTTTTGAATTGAGTTTCTTTCCTTATCATATCCCAATTATTCATAGATTTCACCTTTCCATAATGTCCTGTGTTTCCTGGATATTTTATGCCCAGATTTCTTTCTTTTTTTTTTTTTTTTACATTTTCTTTGACTGAGGAATCCATTTCTACTTCTTTGTTTTCAACACCTGATTTTTTTTATCCTTAGGTGGTTCACACTTTGTTGGTGAGGATTTTGTTTGACTTCATAAATTTTTCATTTCCAGTTTTATCTGTTTGGGCTTTCTTAGCGATTCTATTTCTATTTTCATGTCTTGAACTGTTCCTTATTATTTCATTTTATTGTTTGTATTTTCACAGGCTTTTAAAAGCCATTTATTCCTATTCTCTTTAAGGTCCTTGAGCATATTCATAGTTGTTAATTTGACAACTTTGTCTTATGCTTCACCTATATTGCATTTCTTAGGGCTTACTGTCATAACGGGTTCTGGTAGAGGCATCCTGTCTTGGCTGTTCATATTTGTATTTTTGTGCTAGTGTCTGGGCATCTAGAATTATGGTGTTTGAGAGGATTCTAGGTTTTGATATCTGCTCGTCTTTTTTTCTGAGTGGGTATTTTCATTCATTGGTTTCTGCTGCCCTCTCAGGACCTTATGAAAGTGTGGTGGCTTTGGGTTACCTGGCAAATATTACTTTTGCAAGACAATGGCTGGCAGAGAGGAATAGAGATGCGCTAGGAGAAAAGGCCAAGAAGTGGTATGGGAAAGAACTGTGTGTGTGTGTGGGGGGGGGGGTAGGGGGCTCCTGTCAGCACCAAAAGGCAGGGTTCCTAGGAAGTTGGAGGTGTGATGGGAGGAGGGGCTTCTGCAAGTAGGATACAGTAGCATAAAGAATATGTCTAGGGAGATAAAGATTAACCTGTTAGGGGAACCCTGGGTCTATACCAAGAGTCAGAGCCTCTAGTCAATGGATTTGAAGTTAGAGAAGTAATACCTGCAAGCATGGTGTTAATGTGCTGCCAGTGGTTCAGAGGATGAAACTCAGGTCATCAGGCTAGGTAACAAGTACCTTATTGACTAAGCTATCTTGCCAGCTCTCTTCATGTTACATGTTAAAGGAATACTTTGGATTGTGTATGTTTAAGAAATAAAACATGTTGTATATGCACAAATATATCATATATAAGTATGTACATGGATTATCCATCATCTCCCTATTTTCCCAGTGTCTTGCCACAGTTTTTAATGTATACTTCATTTATCTAGATGAAAGAGTATTATCCAAATGAAGACAAAAAAAAAACAACAAAAAACAATAGTCCCAGAAGAAAGACTCAGACATTAGAAAAGACTTCAAGTTCAGTTTATTACAGATAAAGCCTTATTTACTTCCAGTGATTTTGGTCTTTTAGGATGTGGATATAGATCAGGAGGAATAACATAAATATAACCTCAAAGGTTATTTAAACTACAGAGTGCTGAAGCAGCATCTTAAATTCTTCTAGAAAAGATCCTTTTGAACTATTTCCTATTGTCCTGCTACTCACTTCAAAGGAAGATTTGATGTGAACTTTAGTGACTTTCTTCTATCCAAAGAAGCATGAGGACATTGCAAGTAGTTATTGGAATTGATTAACCCACCCACAATCTCCCACCTCTCTCCAAACTTCCTTATCAGGTCATTGTAAGAAAGGAATAATGAATGACTGAAAATCATCTTGACAAGAATAAAGCGTGAAAGAAATCCTCTCTAGTTGCCTCTGAGAGTGGTGAGAGCTGCAGAGTGGGCTGTCTCAAGTCAGGACTCAGTCTGATTGTATACAGAGGGGACACAGCTTTTTGGGAAAGGACACCATTTTCACCAAAGAACTCTGGAGGAAGACAAGTCCTTCATGAAGCTTCAATTCAGAGTCATAAAAGACCCCCCCTGTAATTGTGTCACAGTTCAAAGTACCCATATTTGTAACACCATCTTATAAGGAGTCATTTACTCTACTCTGCCATCACATCCCACTAAAGTGCATTGTGTCTACCATTTCTACATTTCACAAAGGCAAACCAAACACCAGATGTTCAATTATCTCTGACGTTAATCAATAAATAGAAATCATGGAAGGTCTGCTGCAATGTTTTTCCTGAATGAGAAAGAATCAGTTTGTGTTTCCATAGACAACAATTAAAAAAAAAAAAGATCCAAGTTCAGGTTATTCAGTTGAGAAATAAAGGAAACCCTTGTGGGAAGTGGGGAAGAGGTCAACAGAGAGGTCAGTAAGGGTGATATTGGAACACAAACCAGATAAGACCTCTAAAAGACAGGGCAGAGAACTCACTTATGGCCAAGAAAGTGGAGGCATTTATATGCCAAAGCCTGTCAGTTTATGGGCTGATACTGTTAGGGAGTGCTATATTTTGAATAAATGTCTTTCAGGGCCTGCATTTCAAAGGCCGGGACCCCAGCTTGGAAGTACTGTGAGGTAGTGAAAACTTTACGAGGTTGGGGTACAGTGTGAAGAATTCAGGTCATTGGGAGATTGCTCCACCAAAAGATTGTGGTGGCCCAATTTCTTCCTCTCTTTTTTGTCTTTGATCATAAGTTGCTGCCTTGTAATTGACCCTAAAGCAACAGTGGCAATAGACTCCAAAACCATGACTCAAAAATTAGCCTTTTGACTTCATAAGTTAATTTTTTAGGTACTTTGCCATAGTAATGAAAAATCTAGGTAACATGAGGGCATTTATTCCTCAGTGCTTTCAGCCCTCTTATCTCATGGCAAAATGGGTGCTTTGCTGGAGGTTAGGGGTACTTATAAGCATAGAAAAATAAACAAGTATTTTGTTAACACAATATGACATTGATGCCACCAATTTTTTTTTCTAAAATTGGGCAAAAAGCAGGTTTACTTACTTGGAATTGACAAAAAATTACAATGAAACAATATTTTTATTTCATGGGCTTTTTCAAAGAATAACATGAATTATATTTTATGTACACAAGTACAACAGAAGGTGGCCATTGAAATGACAAGTTCAACTGCATACAAAGGTGAACTCAGGAAGAGTGATGAGATAGAAAATAAAACCATCAAACTCATTTCTTATCTCAATGTTATAAACAAGGTTTTATGTGAGTCATAACTGGCCAAGCACTGAGCAAAATTAACTGTCAGTGATCATTGCTAAATGGGACATCTTTACTACTCCCCACCCCAGCCAGGGCTCAGATAACATCATAGAAGAATGCAAGAGCCAGAAGATAGGGTGGAATGCTGTGAATTACTGACACTTCTGGCATTACATGATTACTGTACCCAGGAACTCACGGCAGCGGTGGTTATGGGCACAGGCTCTGCACGAGATTAGGCCAGCACAAACTCTCACATGGATTGGGGAAGTGCTAGTGAGGCTTCACTGATGGAGGAGGACCTATCGGCAGTTGGTAAGTGGTAGCCAAAAAAGTCATTTTTCTTTGGGGGTACGGCCACTGGTAGGTTGTTCATGGTCCAGTAGATGGACCCATACCCATGCTCACTCGTATGAGCAGCGCGAATAGGATTCAGTCTTGTTTTTATTTATTTATTTATTTAGTTAGTTAGTTTTTTAAGAAAAGGACACAAAGCTGTGAGAGGGATGTTTGGGGGATCCCAGAGGGAGTTGGAGGAGGGAGATGAAGGGTGATATCATAGTATTATATTATGTATCTGAAATATGCAAGGAATTAATTTTACAAACTGATTTTGCAGTCTCATGTCCTAGCACTTGTGAGGCCAAGACAGGGAGATTGTTGAGAGTTTGAGACTGACGGGGCTACAGAGTAAGTTCCTTTCTTTTCTATTTTTTTTGTAAGTTCCTCTTTTGCTGTCATGTTTTTGCATGGTTTTCATGTTTTGCTGTCATGTGTTGTCCCTTAGATTCCATATGTAAAGGCTTGCTAGCTACTCATCTGATATGGGGTTAATTAATACCCCGAGTATATCAAGAACCCTAAAATTAAAAACAAAAAGAGAAAATAATCCAATAAACCAACAAGTAAGTGAACTTCACATACCATTTTTCAAAAGAGGAACTACAAATGGACAATATACATAGAGATATTTCCAACATTAATGACCATTAGGGAAATGCAAACCCAAACTATATTGTGTCTTGTTTTCTGACTCACCTGTGTGGTGGTTTGAACAAGACTGGTTCCAGTAGACTCCTCTGTTTGAATGCCTCGTCGCTCCTTAAGGGAGTATTTCAGAGAGATTACGAGGTGTGGCCTTCTTGGAAGAGATATGTCACTGGGAGTAGATTTTGAAGTTTCAACATAAGCCTATGCTTGGCCCAGTCTGTCTCTGTCTTCTTGTCCCTCTGTTTCTGTCTTCCTCTCCTCTCTCTGTCTCTCTCTCTCTGGGTCACCTGCCTGCAGATCAGGATGTAAGCTCTTAGCTACTGCTCTAGCTCCATGCCTGTGTACCTGCGGTTATGTTCCCTGCCATGGCGGTCATGGACCCACTCTCTGAAAATGAAAGCAAGCCCAATTAAATGTTTTATTTTGTAAGTTACCTTGGCCATACTGTCCCTTCATAGCAATAGGACAGGGGCTAGTACACTCTGAAATCTCGGAGTTTCACATGATCTTACTTCTGGGTGTCAGCCATCTACTCTTAACTTAGGCACATGAGGCCTGCAGCATTGCCTTCCCTTAGCTAAAAGTATTAGCAGGTTTTACTCCAGCAGTAACGCCAAGTAAGCAACTACTCTATGGTTGTCACCTTGGCACTTGCAGGGATTCTCTTTATAGCTTTCTTAGTATGTGGTCAATTTTTTTGAGTGCCCCATGAAAATGTGTGTTATGTGTTTGCTAAATACCATGTTCTGTATATAAATATTGTCAAGCTATGTTTTATTATATATTGAATCTTTACTATTCAATCTCTACATATTTTGATTTAGTAATAACTTTTTGAGAAAACTTAAGCAAGTTCTTCTTCGTTAATGACAGATGTATTATAAATATTTGCTATATATATATATATATATATATACACAAAGTACCTTTCAAATGCATAGATATTCAAAATTGTTCTAGCTTCATGGTGGATTATTTCATCGACAAGTGAGGTCCTATTTTAGTTCCACTTTCTCCTTTGAATTCTGTTTTCCTTGATATTAGTTTTCTGGTTATTTGTCTAGTATTTTTTATCTAGTTTGTCTTTTATGTAGATAAAATATATTTTTGTATTTTATATGTGCCTTTTAACAAATATCCAAATATTGGTACTCTCTTTGTGATCCGCTCAATAAAGACAGTTTTTTTTTTGTCAACTAATCAATGGTTAATAATGATTAAAGCTGAGCATGGTGACATATGTATGTATTACCAACATTCAGAGGATAGAGGCAGGAGGATTCTAAGTTCAGGACTAGTCTGAGCAGACTCTGAAGAAAACCAAATCCATCCCAACAGCAAGACAACAGAAAATAACAACTTTCCTCAAAAAAAAAGATAGTGCTTAATATAGAAATTTATGGATATGTTTGGGTTTAACGTTTTGCTTGCTTTTTCCTTTGCTTGCAATAGAGTAAACATGTTAAGTATCTATCCTGTGAAATGACATTCACCGTGTGCCTAAGGGTTGTTGCTAAGCATCTGATGACATTGTAGTTTGTTTCTTCTCAGCTCACAGGCTCCAGGCTAGCCAGGAAAATCTTCCCAAGCTTTAGTTATTCTTTCGAAAGGATTCAACTGGAGAGAACATCCATCTTCCCGTTTCTTGTGATTCTTCTGACCCAAGAATCTTTTCCTGTAATCCTGGCATGAAGGCACTCACCTACAATTCCTGCCTGTTGGAGTCTGACGCAAGGGGATGGGGAGCTGGAGGACATCTGGACTACACAGTGAAAGCAGAAAAAAGCAGGGAAACAACAAGGACTTTAGAGCAGCGCTGGCAAGGAGCTGCAAGAAGCAGACAAGGGAAGATATAGTATGGTAACTCATGAAACCCATGTAACTGGTTCTGCGAAGGCAGTTCTGTTTTAAAGTGAGACTCTATATGTTCTCCCTGTTTCGGCGAGTGCTTTGTCCTGTGACACACATGCCTTCAGCTGACTTCAAAAAGCTTGCTATTTAGGAGGTCATGCTTTTGACGGATGGGTCTCTAATTAGGAAGTGTTCATTAAGGGCAGTGTCCTGGATTTTTTTTTCTGTGCGGTGGCAGACAATATTCTTAGCAGTTTGCAGGCTTTCAGTAGTCCTGCCAACTGTAATGAGTCCAAAAGCAAGGAAAGAATTTTTTTTTTGGAAAGAATTTTTTAATGATGAAAAGGAAAAAAAATAAGCCCACTTTCAGTAGTCACTGCACAGCTACAGCAAGGGAGGAAATGGCTTGATGGTCTCCCAGCTATCAAATCTACAGCCTTTTACACACCTAATTTTTCCCTAGTGCTTGAAACATAGTTTTTTCTCACCTTATTTCTGTGTCTCATCCCATCTCCTAGCTTACATGTGTTATGATTGACATTCTTTCTGAATTTCACATCATGCACCCCAATCCCACTCATCTCCCTGTCCCTTTGTATCTGCCCTGGACTCTTGCACCTTGCCCCCATGTGGCAGGTGGGCCTCTGAACACTGGGTAGACCTCTTTACACAAGTTTTCTTATTATTGATCTGGAGTCTATTTCTTCCCCAATCCTCCCACACTAATAACATTTCATTCTGATGGTTTCAAACAACTCTTGCTGATGACACCCAAACTCACTTCTCTGGCATTTTTATAAAGTTCAGCTCATCTTTTGAATCACCTGCTGAGCATCCTCTCTAGAAACTCCTCTCAGGCCTTTAACCCATTATATCTAAAGCCAGAGTTGTATTCCTTTCTTTCAAATGACCCTGACTTTGTCATTTCTCCTCTGAAACATAATAAGTGAAAGAAATTCTTATTCAGTGTAGCAGGAGTGTTCAGGAATAAGATACATCTTGGCCAAATTGACTTTAACACCTAAAGTTTTATTCTATTTATTTATGTGGAGCATATGGACACTGAGGGACATAGCCTGTGTCTACACACATACCACACAGTATGACCATGGAGGGCAGACAGCAACTCTCAAAAGTCAGGTCTAACCACGTTCAAACATGTTCATAGTAGCTTTATTTGTAAAAGCCAGAATCTGGAAACAACCCAAATGCCTCTCAGTTGAGGAATGGATACAGAAATTGTGGTTCATTTACACAATGGAATACTACTCATCAGTTAAAAACAAGGAAATCATTAAATTTGCAGGCAAATGGTGGGAACTAGAAAAAAATCATCCTGAGTGAGCTATCCCAGAAGCAGAAAGACACACGCAGTATATACTCACTCATAAGTGGATATTAGACATATAACATAGGATAAACACACTAAAATCTGTACACCTAAAGAAGCTAATCAAGAAGGAAGACTGGGTAAGAAGCTCAAACCTCATTCAGAAAGGCAGAGAGGATGGACTTCAGAAGAGGGAGAAAACAAGGAACAGGACAAGAGACTACCACAGAGGGCCTCTGAAAGGCTCTACCCTGCAGAGTGTCAAAGCAGATGCTGAGCCTCATAGCCAAATTTTGGGTCGAGAGCAGGGAATCTTATGAAAGATGGGGGAGATAGAAAAACCTGGAGATGACAGGAGCTCCACAAGGAGAGCAACAAAACCAAGAAATCTGGGCCCGGGGGTCTTTTCTGAGACTGATACTCCAACCAAGGACCATGCATGGAGATAACCTAGAACCCCTGCACAGATGTAGCCCATGGTGGCTCAGTGTCCAAGTGTGTTTCCTAGTAATAGGAACAGGGACTGTCACTGACATGAACACGGTGGCTGGTCCTTTGATCACCCCCGCGTGAGGGAGTGGGTGCAGCCTTACTAGGCCACAGAAGAAGACAATGCAGCCACTCCTGATGAGACCTGGTAGGCTAGGATCAAATGGACGGGGAAGAGGAACTTCCCTATCAGTGGACTGGGGAGAGGCATGGGTGGAGAAGAGGGAGGGAGGGTCAGATTGGGAGGGAAAGAGAGAGGAAGCTACAGGTATGATACAAAGGGAATAAACTGTAATTAATAAAAATAAAATATAAAAAGAATAAAAAAATGTCAAGTCTCTCCTTCCTCTAGCCTTGGGGATTGAACTGAGGTCTTCAGGTTTGGCAGCAAATGCTTTTACCAGCTGAACCATCTCACTGGTAGGATTTTTTGAGACAGGGTCTGACTTTGTAGTCCATGCTGGTCTCAAACTGGTCTCAAGCCTCTTGCCTTTCCTTAAAGGAGCTGGAATTTTGTATGTATATGCCAACTCTTAGCTCCAAACAGACTTTGACCCTGAAATGAAAAGTTGTCTATAAAGTAAAAACCCAAACAGCACAATTATTACATATCAACAAAAGTGAAAGGAATTGCACTTTTATTCTGATAGAGGCAAACAGTAAGAACAGAAGAAAACATCTTTGAGTTCCCAAAGTCCTGCTTCAAAGCGATATATTAAATTATACAGTGTTTAAAGATGTCCTCTGGAGGCCTGGAACAAATCAAACATGTTCTTGCAGGCTTGTCAGCAGTGGGCTAGAATACCCCAGCACTTAGAAGGCTGAAACAGGACTATTCTGAGTTTAAGCCCAGCCTGAGCTCCACACAAAATCTCTCCCTTCTTTCCCTTCCTCCCTTCATCCTTTCCTCCCTCCCTCTGTCTCTCCTTCTGAGACATGTGCACACACACACACACACACACACACACACACACACACACACACACTCTCTTTCACGAACAAGTTCTGAAATGGAATGAAATAAGGATTTACCTGCTAAGCATTAGTGTTGAACATTGTGAGCAATGTTCTAGCCAGTGGTTAAAAGAAGAAAAAGGAAATAGAACTGAAGCACAAAAAATAGGAAGCGATCAGGATTTGAAGATAATGATTGTATGCATAGTTAATCCAAATGATAAATGATCTGACACAGGAACTATTAGAATTAATAAGACAATTTATTAAGGCTTTGGATATAAAAACCTCAATATCTCCAAATATGATGCATTTCTTCAAATCAGAAGCCAACAAAAATGAAATTAATGCCAAATACCTGAGAGTAATTTTAATAAAAAGCATGTAAGACCTCTCTAGAATAGAAATTATTATCCCTTATTTTGAGATATGAAGGAAATGTAAAAGAAGGGGGGATGTGCCACAGAAACCATGAGCAGCAATATGCTCTTGTGTAGCTGTTTGAATCAGAGCAGCCATGACCATGAGATATAGCATAGAATCCCATGTGTAGGGAGCAGAAGACTCAGGAGACTCAAGAGGTACAACCCTTCACCTAGAATATAGTAGTTTGAGTTACTACTGATGTGGTGACACACCATGACCAAAAGCAGTTTGCGGAGGAAAGGACTTATTTAGCTTATACCTCCATATTGCTGTTCACCACTGAAGGAAGTCAGGACAGGAACTCAAACAGGGCAGGAACCTAGAGGCAGGAGCTGATGCAGAGGTCATGGGAGAGTGCTGCTTACTGGCTTACCCCTCATGGCTTGCTCAGCCTGCTGTGTTATAGATCCCAGGACCACTAGCCCACAAGGGACTGGACCCTGCCCCGCTGATCACTAACTGAGAAAATGCTCTACAGCTAGGTCTTATGGAGGTGTTTTTTTAATTGAAGTTTCCACCTTTGGGTGACTCTAGCTTGTGTCAAGTTGACATAAATCTAGACAGTAGAGACACATAAGCAGTAAACACTGTAAATCTCAAATGGGAACATCACAATGGTAAGGCTGCCTTTGAATCATCTAAATTCCTGTAAGTAATTCCAATAAACTTGTTTGGTATTCAACTTGACTTATATATGAAATCCTTTCTTTGATCTGTCGATGTATTCTTTATTTGTGGTGAATAGAAATGGATGTCTCAGGAAAAGTTATGCAACAGATAATGGTTCTCAATAAATTTATTTCCAATCAAAGTGTCATGAGGATTACTGGGTTTTAAAAAATGCTACACATTTTTGTGGTGCTGGGAATTGCACTTGAGAACCTTGCACATGCTAGATAAGAGTTCTACCACTGAGTTACACACCTAGCCCAGAAACTGCATATTACTGCATATCTGCATCATGGTAGTGAAATTCAAACACACACTTTAAAATTCTTGAAGCTACTAGGTTGCTAGATTCAAACGCATAAATGGTATAGTCAAAATTTGAAACTTTGGGCCTGGAGAGAGGACTCAATTGATAAAGTATTTGCAGGACAAGTGCACTGACATTATGTTTACTTCAAAAAGCCAAGTAAGGTGATATGCTTCCATTATGCTGGTGCTGTGGAGGCAGGGCTGGTACATCAGGGCCATGCGGGTCAGCCAGTCTAGCCCAGTCAATGAGTACCAGGTTCAGTGTGAGACCCTGTCTCAAAAAGAAAACTGGAGAGTGATGGAGGAAGACACTTGACAGCCACTTCTGGCCTCTGCATGCATACGCATGAAGATCTGCACACATGTGCACAAAATTGGAACTTTGATATGATTATAAACCCCTGAAGAGTGGGGTGGTACAGCCTACATAGGAAAGGGTTAGGCAATTCTATTTTTCTCATGTCACTTCTGTTCATGATATCTGCACCCACACAGGTTGTTAGAGCCAATGGTTAAAGTCAGAAGATATCAAAGCAAAAGAAGATTAGATTATAAATTGTATTGGAATATGTGTTAGTATTTTAGAGAAAAAATAGATTGATACTAATACTTTGTCCATGATGTCAGATGGCTTTGTTATAAAATTAATTTAAGGGGGAAAGTATTATATTTTTAGGTATCTGGAATTCTCCTAAACTCTATAAGCTTTGAAGTGATAAAAATTATATTTATGACCAAAATAGCTGAATCCATAAAATTAAAACTGTGTATAGAAGAAATGACATAATGTGGGGAAAACATTTAAAAAAAACATGAAAAACCGGGTTAGTATCTTAGGCTAATTGAAAACAGTAACAATAACCCAATAATGAAGAATAGGCTTAACAATTGAGGTTTTCAAAAAATTCATTTACAGCAAAGTTATTTTATTGGAACACACGTTTTCATAGAGTACACATCAACTTGCTTGACAATACACCTCCCAAAAGAAAGGACCTTGTATTGTAGGCAATCCTCCTATGAGGGTCAAGGCGCTAATAAAGTGCCTCCTAATGTATGAAGCTTCTGTTGGTCTAATATTCGGATCACAGGCACACTTAAACACAAACTTCCAACCTGAAAAAGAGAATTCTTAGAAAATGTAATGATTTAAAAGTATGATGTCTCTTTACTCTGTACTTTTCTAGATTTTTTTCTCAGAATGTGACACCCTCAACCTGGACACACTCCTCGAACTCTTCAGAAAGGATGAGAATGAAATCTCCTGTCCGAAAGAGACCAAGACTCAGGAGTGAACAAGACTTCCATAGCAGTTAGAGACTTCAGAAGAAAGCACCACACACCCAATCGGATCTCATAATAAGCAGTTTGGAAGAGGTGGGGACACATGGAGCTCACCAGGGCTCTGAGGCATTGAGGCCACCTGGTGTGGAAGCTTCCTGTTACCTGTTCATCTCACCTCGCACATGCACCCTTCTGCCCACCTTGGCACCTACCTTCTTGCCTTGGGGCAGCTCATACCTAGTATGACATCAACTGCTTTATTTTCTGGGTATGTGCTTCATTTAATAGGTTCTTTGTAGAGGAAGTGCATTTGAGGCTGTCAACCTGAGAAAATAAATATCTTAATAACTGTGTGTGAGTGGGTCACCTTAGTTTTTGAGACAGAGTTTCTCACTGAAAATTGATATCATCATTTTGGCTAGACTGACTAGTCAGCAAGCTCCTGTGACACCCCCCACCCCTTTTTGCTGTTTCCCCAGTACTGTGGTTACAGATGTGAGCTGCCACCCAGGCTTTCTACATGGGTTCTGGGGATCTAAACTCACATCCTCATCCTTGTCCAGCAAGTCCTTCACTCGCTGAGCTACCAAACCTGGCCCTTATAGTAGCTCTCGGTTGTATTATCAGGATGGAAGACAGATCAGGGTTGATAGTTTTCAGATATGGGACCTCCTAGATCATTAAAGCTCAGTGTCCATGGCTGTATTTAGGTGTTGCTGGGATCATTGTTCAGAAACACAAGCACAAGGCAGAGGGAACACTGTGAGCTTGTAGAGACTGGGTTTTACTTGGTTAGAACAGGATGCATGCCAGCATCTCACGTACAGCTGATGCTGACACCTAACTGAATTTTAACCCAGAAATCATCAGGGAGTCCAGTCTATTGAAACTGTGATATGATGCTGTCATCTGCAAATGTGGTGAGGGCCGGTCACAGCTATTCTGGAATATGTGTGGTCTGTAGGCTACAGGTTGGACACACTTGCCCTAGAGAGCCAGAGTTCTAGCATCGGCTCTTCAAAGAACTAGCTGTATAATACTGGATAATTTATTCTTGATACCTACTCTGATCACTTAATGCAACACACTCCTTACTTGCACAACTTCCCAATCCACACTCCTAGTTAGCTAGCTTTCCTAGACAGCTATCTTCCTAGTAATGTCTCAGGTCTCACACTTCTGCCATCTCGTAGCTTTGTTGTTGCCTTAATCCTTAGATCAATGTTCATTTAGTTGGTCAATGAGGGGGGCAGATGGGAATTTATACACATGAGGGTTTAATGAATGGGTCCCTTAAACCTTGCATTCCACTTTTACCCACGCTACGGGACAGGATTTGTATTACATTTACAGCTAACCCTTAGGGATCCTGGCAAATGTAGGTTTACTCTACACCAAAATAGAAAAGAAACAACAGCCCAGTTTCCACAACACTCTCTGAGTTCTTGTTTTATTTTTTTTCAACTAGAAAATGAGACAAATAACATCTGCCCTTCCTGTCCACAGAGGTACTGTGAAGATGAAAGGAGGCCATCTGTGGTACTGTGTCTTGAAACTGCAGAGCAACAGATACACGAAGGGAGTCATTTGTGTGTGCCTTAGTACTTTTGAGTACCAAATTTGGAAGTGAATAAAGGTTGTTCTGCCTTTGATGCTAGTTCCATTCTTTACTCACAGGCCAAGCACATTTCATGTGGTCATTTGAAATAATTTTTCATATAAGATGAAAATAGAGATATTAAAATGGGTGGAATGACTCAGTAGATAAAGTCACTTCCAGCCAAAAATCTGAGTTTCATTCCCGGGTCATGTGGCAATTGTACACACCACACCACACACGCACGCACTCACACACATGCACACGCACACGCGCGCATGCGGGCACACACACACACACACGTGCGAGCACATGCAAATAAGTAAGTTAATAAATAAAAAATGTAATAGCAATTTTAACTGACCTTTGACATTTCATAATTTGAATACTTTAGTGGAAGTACACTAGAATAAAATGAAAGGAAAATACATTTATTTTTAACCTTTGAGGTTAGTTTTTTGTTGGCCAGGTTCTTTAAGAGTCCTTTACAGGCAATGAAGTCTACCATAAATTTGAAAATTAGTGGTACAATCTATTATCTTTGACATTCTTCCTTGGAACACTTACTGGAAACAGGATATTTGTTATGATTGTTGAGCATAACTTCTAATTATTCACATGCAAACATGCATACCCCCATGCTGCTCCTTTTTCATTTTTCTGAGGCTTTTCCCCTCAGCAGCCAGAGACTGCCATTTACAACTCTTGAAGCAAGAAAATTAAAAAAAAAAAAAACCTTCCTCCATATTTTCCTTTTCAGGTTTGCCATGAATCAGAGGAGCTGATGGAATTGCATTATGCCAACATAACCAGCAACACTCCAGTGATTTCTGAACACTGATCACTCTTTAGTTTCATTGTGTTTTGACCTGAAGCTAGCGTCAGCCATCTGGGAAGGGCTGTTATTTAAGCAAACATTACTCAGCCAATGACAGAGGCATTGGCTCACGCTGAAGTGTGAGATTTTTTCCACGGATGAAAGGAAATAATAAGAAATCACAATAGCAAGGGACAGACTTCTGAAAGGAGAAAAAAGAAAGACATTTGTTTGAAACCCTAGGGCCTTAGGGCAGCTCAGCAGTGTGCTTCAAGCCTTAGGAATAATGTCCAATTTATCTTCAAGCAGACTGAAATCACAGCTTAAAAATTCAAAGGAAAGATTATACATATTGAGTTATTTTCAATCTGTATAAAATAACTGAATGTGAACATGACCGAAAAGAAACTAGATTACACATAACCACGTGTTTTGGTGCACTGTGGTATTAACTTGAAGACTCAGAGCATTGGGTTTTGTGGAAGGGAAAGAAACATGAATTGCTGCAATATGAAAGCAGAGCCTAATCAAATGAAAGCTTTCTAGGGAGCTACTCTCCCTCACACCTGGGTGTCTTGGCTATCTCTCGCTTATGAGGACAGAAGCGGGCCGTGGAATTATGTCAAAGCAGATCTCTTTCATCTTGACAAGCTTTGAAGGAATTCAGAACTACGCCCTGCTTTTTCTAACGCCTCAGTGGCTATCTCTTTTCTGGCCAGTTGCTGGCTAATTTTTATTTGGATTTCATCCTAGTCTTTGGATCTCTTAGGAGATGCATGCAAATTGGCATCAACACTGTCACTGTAAGAGTCCGATGCACTAGTGAATAGCCTCTCATTTTGATGGTCAAGCCAGGTTGAAGGTGAAGAGAAATCAGGTTTGATTCTGGAACCGTGTTTATCAACCTGAGGGTTGTGACCCAGATATCAGATATTTACATTATTTACATAGCATATCAGATATTTACATTATGACTCATAACAGAAGCAAAATTACAGTTATGAGGTAGCAATAAAATAACGTTATGGTTGGGGGTCACCACAACATGAGGAACTGTATTAAAGGGTCACAGCAATAGGGTTGAGAACCACTTTTCTAGAAGGAGGCGAATATTAGAATATCGTACTCGGGGTGAGCTTTCCCCCTTTACAAAATAGTATGTGTGGATCTCCCTGGATCCTGTGAGCAGAGACACATGGTGGAATTTAGACATGGTGGGATGGGTAAGTGGTCGAACTGGAATTCAGAGGTCTAGAAAATCTGCAACTTACTTTTAATCTCCCATTGAATCTGGAACTTCGGTAAATGACTGCGTGTAAAGCACTCAGTCCATTTGCAAAATAATAGTACTGATGATAAGCCCCAAGAGAGGAAGGGTCAAGGTGTGGTGGTTGAGCACACAAGAAGTAGACTGTCAGCGTTCACGCCTAGCTTTTCTGCTAGTAACAGCAACGTTTCTGTGTCTGTTTCTTTGTTTTCCTTCTGATTTTAGACTGAGTACAGGTTAGTGTAAAGACTGTAGAGGATTATAGAATGGCAGAAAAACACTTAAAGAAATGCTCAACTTCCTTAGCCATCAGGGAGATGCAAATCAAAACGACTCTGAGATTTCACCTTACACCCACCAGAATAGCTAAGATCAAAAACTCTAGTGACAACGCATGCTGGAGAGGTTGTGGAGAAAGAGGAACCCTCCTCCATTGCTGGTGGGAATGCAAACTTGTGCAACCACTCTGGAAATCAATTTGGCGCTTTCTTAGACAATTAGGAATAGTGATTCCTCAAGACCCAGCTATACCACTCTTAGGCATATATCCAAAAGATGCTCAAGTACACAACAAGGACATTTGCTCAACTATGTTCATAGCTGCTTTATTTGTAATAGCCAGAACCGGTAAACAGCCCAGATGTCCCTCAGTTGAGGAACAGATACAGAAATTGTGGTACTTTTACACAATGGAATACTACTCAGCAATTAAAAAGGAGGAAATCATGAAATTCGCAGGCAAATGGTGGGACCTGGAAATGATCATCCTAAGTGAGATATCCCAAAAGCAGAA
>CM053742.1:8237783-8250683 GCA_028658305.1 Pachyuromys duprasi
CACAGGGAAATTTCTCCAGGTAATAACTGGGTGTCCCTAGGGTTTTCCCACTTGATTTTCTCACCGTAGGAGTTCCGCTCACCTGGCACTCACAATGCTGGCGTTTTAGGTCCCAGAGTTCAGTCTCCTGGTCGCTGTGTTGTTTCTGCTCTCCTACTCCTCAGACACAGTGTTCTCTCGTGGCAGCCATCTTGGATCCGTTTTGATTAATTTTTAATTACAATTTATTCATTCTGTATCCCAGCTGGAGCCCCCTCCCTTTCCCCCTCCCAATCCTACCCTTCCTTCTTCTTCTCCAATGCCCCTCTCTAAGTCCACTGATTGAGAAGGTCCTCCTCCCCTTCCTTCTGATCCTAGTCTATCAAGTCTCATCAGGAGTGGCTGCATTGTCTTCCTCTGTGGCCTAGTAAGGCTGCACCCACTCCCTCAGGGTGGGGGTGATCAAAGGGCCAGCCACTCACTTCCTGTCCGAGACACTTCATGTCCGAGACAGTACCTGTTTCCCTTACTAAGGAACCCACTTGGACCCTGACATGCCATAAGTTACATTTGTACAGTGGTTCCAGGTTATCTCCATGCATGGTACTTGGTTGGAGTATCAGTCTCAGAAAAGAACGCTGTACCCAGGAATTTTGGTTCTGTTGCTCTCCTTGTGGAGCTCCTGTCTTCTCCAAGTCTTTCTATCTCCCACTTCTTTCATAAGATCCCCTGCACTCTGTCCAAAGTTTGGCCATAAGTCTCAGCATCTGCTTTAATACCCTGCTGGGTAGAGTCTTTCAGAGGCCCTCTGTGGTAGGCTCCTGTCCTGTTCATTGTTTTCCTCCCTCTTCCGATGTCCATCCCATTTGCCTTTCTGAATGAGGATTGAGCATCTTACCCAGGGTACTCCTTCTTGCTCAGATTTTAGTAAGTTTATCCTATATTATATGTCTAATATGCACTTATAAATGAGTATACATCATGTGTGACTTTCTGCTTCTGGGATACCTCACTCAGAATGATCTTTTCTAGTTCCCACCATTTTTCTACATGTAGACATCCAGTTAGATCAGTACCATTTTTTGACTATGCTATCATTTTTCCATTGTATTATTTTGGTTTCTTTGTCAAAAATCAACTATACTTCAGTGTGTGGGTTTATTTCTGTGTCTTTTATTCAATTCCATTGATCCACCAGTCTGTTTCTATGCCAGTACCATTCAGATTTTATTACTGTTGCTCTATAGTACAGTTTGATATCAGGGATGGAGATACCTCCAGATGATCTGTTGTTTTACAGGATTGTTTTAACAATTCTGCTTTTTTGTTCGTTTGTTTTTCCACATGAAGTTGAGAATTGTTCTTTCAAGTTCTGTGGAGAACTGTGTTGGTATTTTCATGGGAATTATAGTGAATCTGTAGATTGCTTTAGGCAGGATGGCAATATTCACTATGTTAATCCTACTGATCCATGAGTATGGGAGATCTTTCCATCTTCTGATATCTTCTTCAATTTCTTTTTTCAGAGAGTTGAAGTTTTTTCAAAGAGATCTTTCCCTTGCTTGGTTAGAGTCACACCAAGGTACTTTATGTTATTTTTGGCTATTGTGAAGGATGCTGTTTCCCTAATTTTTTCTCAGCCCTTTTGTCTTTCATATATAGGATGGCTACTGATTTTGAGTTAATTTTGTACCCAGCCACTTTGCTGGAGGTGTTTATAGCTTCAGGACTTCTCAGGATGAATTTTTGGGGTCACTTATGTATACTATGATATCATCTACAAATAGTGATACTTTGATTTCTTCCTTTCCAATTTGTATTCCTTTTATCTTCTTTTGTTGTCTTATTGCTCTGGCTAGGACTTCAAGAACTATGTTGAAGAGATATGGAGAAAGTGTGAAGCCTTGCCTTGTCTTTGATTTCAATGGGATTGATTTAAGTTTCTCTCCGTTTAGTTTGATGTTGGCTATAGGCTTGGTGTATAGTGTTTTTACTATGTCTAGTTATGTGCCTTGTATCCCTGATTTCTCCAGGACTTTAATGCTGAATGGATGTTGGATTTTGTCAAACTCCTTTTCGGCATCTAAGTAGATGATCGTGTGTTTTTTTCCCCTCTCCTTCAGTTTGTTTATATGGTGGATTACACTGATGGATTTCCATATATTGAACCAGCCCTGACTGGGATGAAGGTTTATTGGTCATGGTGAATGGTATCTTTTATGTGTTCTTGGATTCATTTTGCAATTCATCTATTCAGTATTTTTTGCATCAATGTTCATTAGACAGATAGGTGTGAAGTTCTCCCTTTTTGTTGGGTCTTTGTGTGGTTTAGGTATCAAGGTGACTGTGGCCTCGTAGAATGACTTTGGTAGTGTTCCTTCTGTTTCTATTTTGTGGCATAGTTTGAGGAGTGTTGGTGTTAGCTCCTTTTTGAGGATCTGGTAGAATTCTGCACTGAAACCATAGTCCCTGAGCTTTTATTGGCAGGGAGAGTTTTGATGACTGCTTTGATTTCCTTGGGGGATATAGGATCATTTAATCTCTATACCTTATCTTGATTTAATTTTGGTAAATGGACTTTATCAAGAAATTGTTCATTTCATTCAGATTTTCAAATTTTGTTGCATATAGGCTTTCAAAGTAAGTAATTCTTTGAATTTCCACAACCCTTTTCATTTCTGATTTTGCTGATTTGGATTGTTTCTCTCTGCCTTTTAGTTAGTTTGGCTAAGGGTTTGTCTATTTTGTTGATTTTCTCAAAGAACCAGCTCTTGGTCTCATTGATTATTTGAATTGTTTCCTTTGTTTTTAATTGATTGCAGCTCTGAGTTCGATTATTTACAACTGTCTACTCCTCAAGGCTGTGTCTGCTTCTTTATTTCTAGGGCTTTCAGGTATGTTGTTAGTTTGCGTATGGGAGATGTCTCAGACTTATTTCTGAAGGCACTTAGTACTATGAACTTTCCTCTTAGCACTGCTTTCATTGTGTCCCATAAGTTTGGGAATGTTGTACCTTGATATTTCTTGAATTTTAGGAAGTCTCTAATTTTTTTTTATTTCTTCCCTGATCCAGCTGTTGTTGAGTAGAGAGTTGTTTAGTTTCCATGTGAATGTAGGCTTTTTGCTATTTCTCTTGTTGTTGAGGTCTAGTTTTAGTCCATGGTGGTCTAATAGGATACAAGGTATTATTTCAATGTTCTATAATCTATTGAGGCTTGCTTTGTGCCTAATTATATGGTCTAATTTTGAGAAGGTTCCATGAGGTGCTGAAAAGAAGGCATACTCTTTTGAGTTTGGGTGAAAAGTTTTGTAGACATCTATTAGGTCCATTTCATTTAGGACCTCTGTAAGTGTCATTATTCCCCTATGCAGCTTCTGTCTAGATGATCTGTCCCTTAGTGAAAGTGGAGTGTTGAAGTCTCCCACTATTAAAGTGTTGGGATCAATGTGATATTTAAGCATTAATAATGTTTCATTGACAAATGCATGTGTTCTTGTATTTGGGGCATAGATGTTTAGGATTGTGATGTTATCTTGGTGGATTTTTCCTTTGATAAGAATGAAATGTCCCTCCTCATCTTTTTTTGATTACTTTTGGTTGAAAGTCTATTTTATTAGATATTAGGATAGCTACCCCAGCTTGTTTTCTGGGTCTGTTTGCTTGAAAACCCTTCTTCCAACCCTTTACTCTGAGGCCATTTTTATCTTTGTTGCAGAGGTATGTTTCTTGGATGCAGCAGAATGTTAGATCCTGTTTCAGCAATCATTCTCTTAGTCTGTGTCTTTTTATTGGAGAGTTAAGTCCATTGATGTTGATAGATAATAGTGACCAATGACTGTTATTTCCTTTTATTGTGGATTTGGTCGTGATACTGTGTTTCTATGCTTGTTTTCTTTTAATTTTTTTTTTTTTTTTTTTGGTTGTGAAGTTATCTACATCCTGTGTTTTCTTGGATGTAGTTGATTTCATTAGATAGGAGTTGTTATTCTAGTATCTTCTGTAGGGCTGGGTTGCTGTGTAGATATTTTTTAAGTTTAGTTTTGTCATGGAATATTTTGCTTTTCTCCATTTATGTTGATTGAAAGCTTTGCTGGGTAAAGCATTCTGGGTTGGCATCTGTGGTCTCAGAGTCTGCATGACATCTGTCATGGCCCTTTTGGCTTTCATAGTTTCTGTTGAGAAGTCTCGTGTGATTCTTGTAGGTCTGCCTTTATATGTTTTTTGTCCTTTTTTTCTTTGTTGCTTTTAATATTTTTGTTCTTTTTCTCTTGATTTAGTGTTTTGATTATGATGTGATATGAAGAATTTCTTTTCTGGTCTAATCTATTTGGTGTTCTATAAGCCTCTTGTATGTTTAAGGACATCTCTTTCTTTAAGTTGGGAAAATGATGATCTTGAAAATATTTTCTGGACTTTGAAGCCTGGAATCTTCTTTTTCATCTATTCCAATTGTTCTTAGATTTCGCCTTTTCATGGTGTCCCTGATTTCTTGGATTGTTTTTGTTTGGAACTTTTCCTACTTTACTTTTTCTTTGAGAGATGTATCAATTTCTGTGAGTGTATTTTCAGTGCCTGAGATTCTCTCTTCCATCTCTTGTATTCTGATGGTGATGCTTACCTTTTTGGTTTCTGATCTGTTTTCCAAATTCTCCAGCTCCAGGGTTTCTTTTCTGTTAATGTTTTCTTTATTGATTCTAATTCTGTTTCCCCGTCTTGCACCATTTCCTTCATCTGTTTGAATGTAGATTTCTGTCTTTCCATGATGGCCTCTATTTTTTGTTCATTTTCTCTCTCTATGCCTCTGTTTGTGCCTTTACATGTGCCTCTATTTGTTTGGCTGTATTTGCCTGTATTTCTTTTTTTTTTCTTTTTAAATGTTTAATTTTAAAAAGTTTCTTTTGTTTTTTAAAATTATTTTAATTTTTATTATTAGTTACATTTTATTAACTCTGTATCCCAGCTGTATCTGGTTCCCTCATTCCCTCCCAATCTCACACTCCTTCATCTTCTCCCTGCCCCTTTCCAAGTCCACTGATAGGGGAGGACCTCCTCCTCTTTCATCTGACCCTGTTTTACCAGGTATCTTCAGGACTGGCTGCAAAGTTCTCCTCTTTGGCTTAGCAAGGCTGCTCCTCCCTTGGGGGGTGGGGAGGTAAAAAAGCCAGCCATTGAGTTCATGTCAGAAATAGTCCCTGTTCCCCTTACTAGGGTACCCACTTGGTTGCTGAGATACCACAGGCTACATCTGAGCATAGGTTCTAGGTTATATCCATACATGGTCCTTGGTTGGAGAAAGAGTCTCATAAAAGACCCCTGTGCGCAGATATATTTGGTCCTTGTGGAGCTCCTGTCCTCTCCAGGTCATATTAAGTCCCCATTCTTTCATATGATTCCCTGCACTCTGCTGAAGGTTTGGTTATGAGTCTTAGTATCTGCTTTGATACACTGCTAGGTAGAGTCTTTCAGAGGCCCTCTGTGGTAAGCTCCTGTCCTGCTACTTGTTTTCTCCTACATCCAGTGCCCATCCCATTTTTTCTTTCTAAGTGAGGATTGATCATCTTACCCTGGGTCTTCTTTCTTGCTTATCTTCATTATGTGTATAGATTTCATTATGTTTATCATGTCTTATAGGTCTAAAGTTAGTATATACCATGTGTGTCTTTCTCCTTCTGAGATACCTCACTCAGGATGCTCTTTTCCACTTCTCACCATTTACCTGCAAATTTCATGATTTCCTCATTTTTAATTGCTGAATAGTATTCCATTGTGTAAAAATACCCCAATTTCTGTATCCATTCCTCCATTGATGGACATCTGGGTTGTTTCCAGGTTCTGGCTATTACAAATAAAGCTGCTACAAACATGGTTGAGCAAATGTCCTTGTTGTGTACTTGAGCAACATTTGGATATATGTCTAGGAGTGGTATAGCTGGGTCTTGAGGAAGTGCTATTCCTAATTGTCTGAGAAAGTGCCAAATTGATTTCCAAAGTGGTTGTACCAGTTTACATTCCCACCAGCAATGAAGGAGGGTTCCCCTTTCTCCACAACCTCTCCAGCATGTGTTGTCATTTGAGTTTTTGAGTTTAGCCATTTTGATGGGTGTAAGGTGAAACCTCAGGGTTGTTTTGATTTGCATCTCTCTAATGTCTAAGGATGTTGAGGATCTCTTTAAGTGTTTTTCTGCCATTCTATATTCCTCTACAGAGAATTCTCTGTTTAGCTCCGTACCCCATTTTTTATTTGGATTGCTTGCTTTATTGCTTTTTAGCTTCTTTAGTTCTTTATATATTCTGGATATCAGCCACCTGTCAGATATAGGGTTGGTGAAGATGCTTTCCCAATCTGTAGCCTGTCGTTTTGTTCTGACAACAGTGTCTTTTGCTTTACAGAAGCTTTTCAGTATCATGAGGTCCCATTTATTGATTGTTGATCTTAGAGCCTGTGCTGTTGTTCTGTTCAGAAAGTTGTCTCCTGTGCCAAATGAGTTCTAGGCGTTTCCCCACCTTTTCTTCTAACTGATTTATGGTATCTGGTTTTATTTTGAGGTCTTTGATCCACTTGGACTTTAGTTTTGTGCAGGGTGATGAATATGGATCTATTTTTCATTTTTCTGCATGTAGACATCCAGTTGGACCAGCACCATTCATTGAAGATGCTGTCTTTTTTCCATTGAATGGTTCTGGCTTCTTTGTCAAAAATCAATTATTCATAGGTGTGTGGGTTTATTTCTGGGTCTTCTATTCTGTTCCATTGATCCTCCTTTCTGTTTCTATGCCAATACCATGCAGTTTTTATTACTATTGCTTTGTAGTAGAGCTTGAGGTCAGGGATGGAGATACCTCCAAGATGATCTGTTGTACAGGATCGTTTTGGAAATTCTGGGTTTTTTTGTTTCTCCATATGAAGCTGAGAATCTTTCTTTGAAAGTCTGTAAAGAATTGTGTTGGTATTTTGATGGGAATTACATTGAATCTGTAGATTGCTTTTGGCAGGATGTCCTTTTTCACTATGTTAATTCTGCCGATCCATGAGTACGGGAGATCTTTTCGTCTTCTGATAGCTTCTTCAATTTCTTTCTTCAGGGACTTGTAGTTTTTTTCAAACATTGCCTGTATTTCTTTGAGAGCTTTGTTTGTTTCCTCTTTATTTGTCTCTACTAACTTGGATAAGCATAGATTTGAGATCATTTTCCTGTGTTTATGATGAATTAAAATATCCATTGATTTTGGGGGTTGTTGATGAAGCCCTGATGTCCTGAATTTTGTTGGGTGTGTTCTTATGCTGATCTCTAGCCATCTGCTTATCTGTAATCTTGCTGTTTGTTCCTGGAGTCTGTACTTCAGTCTGGGTCTATGTGTCTCTGTTGTCTGGAGTATTCTTCAGGAAGATGAGGACCACTTGTTTGAGAGCAGATGTTGCTGTTTCAGCTGTAGCTAAGGGAGGAAGGTTGCAGGTGGATGAATGCAAGCATGGGAGTAAGTGGGAAAGTGTGCCTTAAAGACAGGGTTTTAGAATTTGTAGATGTCTGGAAGGGTGGAGTGTAAGTGCAGGGTCGAGGGTGCTGGCCCCTTCGTGGGCACAATGCACAGGCAAGGGTGCCCTGGATGCCTCACTGGCCCTCAGGCCTGTTTTACTCTCCTCTAGGTATTCAGATCTTGGCTACAGGAATTGTTTGCCTGGACTCCACTGGGAGGCACACAGAACAGGGGCTTCAGTGTTGAGAATGCTATCCCTAGGTCCCTATGTTGCCCATATTGGGGGTGTGGCTGGAAGGATCTGATGTCTGGCTGCTAGCGTAGAGGGGCTCTGTATCTGGGCCTCTGCACACACTTACTTGAAGGTACACTCGCTCACTTTCATGCCAATGGGGAACACACAGGGGTTTCCTGTGTTCTCTACTCTCAGATTTGGGCCTGCAGGGCAAATGAAAGTGTAGGAAATCAGTCAGCTCAGTGGGTGTCCACTGTTTTGTTGCTGGGCAGGGAGAACTGTACTTGGGGCAGCTGCCTCTGCTGTGTCAGTCACCGAGCAGGGAAGTTCGTGCTTGGGGCAACCATTGCTGCCTTGACCAAGCAGGGAGATTGGTCTTGGGGTAAAGGGAAGTACAGAGTGTTCGAATATTTGCTGCTCTCAGGCCCCAGAGACATCCACGGATGACTTGAACCCAAACTGTTCCAGCTCACAGGTTGTGCCCTCTCGCCCATGAAGCCTCAATGTTGATGTTTTGGCTTCAGCTACCCTGCCCCCCACTCACCAATTTTGGAGGTTTGGATACTGTATCCCTCAGATACTGTGTGAGTTGTTCACTGCCATCTCAGACTCCCCCTGGTTTTTGTTTTTGTTGGTGAGAGATGACACTGGAGGAATACCTAAAAGGACAGTCTGCCATTCCCACTAGCTCTGCTCACCCAGCGTAAAACACTCTGTAGATGTCAATTAATACCCACTTGATTGTGCTGCTATTTGGTTCAAGCAAGGTGGTTTGTTTGTTTGTTTTGTTTGGGGCCTACTGGACAAGTTCATTTCAGACAGGTGTTGAAATCTCCAACAATAACAGTTCACGGTCTATTTGGTCTTGAATTTCTATCATTACATCATGAAGTAAGTCCCTGCCTCTCAAAAAAGTGAGAATGCTTAGAGTAAGAGAATCTTTCAACAACAAAACTACATTAGACAATGGTTAAAGAAACAACCATATTTGTTTAGGTTCCATACAGGGAGATTTTCAGTTCTTGGAATGTGAGCTCATGAAGCAGTGTCTAGTGAACCTTAATGTTGACCCAAAACACCCCCAGACCACGTTCTTAGCACAAAAATAAGATTTATTTGCCCCAAGGGACAGAGGGCAGGGATAAGGTAAAGAGACAACAAATAATGAGTGAAAGGGGGAAGGGAACACAAGAGGGGGAGGAAGAGTATTTGTCCTGTGGGACAAAGGACTTCCTCTGGATTGAGGGGCTACAGACTTGGCCCATAGGCAAATGATGGTTTATAAAGGCTCAAGGGAAAATCCCAAGTTAGGATGAGGTGTTGAATTTTAGTTTGGCATGTAAACTAGGTTATCCAAAGGGGGGTTTTGATTGCTGGACTTTAATTCTTTGATAGCTGGACCTTTGTAGTCAGCCTCAGGAGGAGGAAGTGGCCAAATAAGAGAATAGACTTTGGTGGCTAGCTTTAGGAATGCAATCTAACAGGTTTTTTTTTTTTTTTTTCAGCAAGGCAGAGGGAACGGGGGAGAAGGGCACGGCCTGCCAGAGCCATGTTTGCCATGCTGAAGCAGACCAGAGTCCTGTCATAGTAGGTGAGAGGTCAGGAAATTAAGGAAGGGAACAGCAGGAAGGGAATTGAAAGTCCATTTTAAGCTACTTGATATTGCAGGCTGCTTGGATTCAATCTTAGGAGGGAACTCTGGGAAGCACTGTAGAATGTGTCATAGATCATGAAGCTCTGAGACAATGAAGCCACAACAGTTCATCAAACTTTATTTAGCCTTTTGTAACGACTGCCTTGAGGGCCATTCATTGTCTAGTAGATACAGCTTTGCCCCCACCTGAACCAAATATTCACCAGCAGACAGACATAAAGCCACAGGTGTTCTAAGCAAGCAGCCTCCCAAGTTGATAGGAATGACAAGGAGGCATGGGTGAAGCTTCAGAAGCATCTGCTGATGGAAGTACTCTAGGTTTAAAGGGAGGTCACCTGCTCAGAACTCATCAAGCCATGAAGGCTTCCCAGAGATAAGCTTCCCAAGTAGGAACAGTGTTGGGTAAATGTAATGAGTTCCACATGACTTGCACACAGGAGAAGTGGGAGGAAGGTTTTTTTTATTAAAATTTTATTTTTATATTAACCACAGTTTATTCACTTTGTATCCCAGCTGTAGCCCCCTCCTTCATTCCATCCCAATCCCATCCTTCCTCTCTCATGTCCTCCTGTGCCCCTCTCCAAGTCCACTAATAGGGGAGGTCCTCCTCCTCTTCCATCTGACCCTACCCTATCAGGTCTCATCAAGACTGGCTGCATTGTCTTTCTCTGTGGCCTGGCAAGGCTGCTCCCCCCTCAGGGGGAGGTGATCAAAGAGCAGGCCAATCAGTTCATGTCAGAGACATCCACTCTTCCCATTACTATGGAACCCACTTGGACACTGAACTGCCATGGGCTACTTCTGTGCAGGGGTTCTAGGTTATCTCCAAGCATGGTCCTTGATTGGAGTATCAATCTCAGAAAAGACCCCTGTGTTCAGATTTTTTGGTTCTGTTGCTCTCCTTGTGGAGCTCCTGTCCCCTCCAGGTCTTTCTCTCTCCCCCTTATTTCATAAGATTCCCTGTACTCTGCCCAAAGTTTGGCTATGAGTCTCAGCATCTGCTTTGATACCCTGCTGGGGAGGGAGTTTTGAATGCAGTGTCAAGCCCTCCACTTTTCAGTGAGAGTCCACTGGGGAGGGGCCTATACCAAGAGCTCCCGTTTAGAGTCCACCATGCAGAGAGCACTGAAGGAGGGATTGGAGAAGCATAGGGGCTTTGCCTTTTAGAATGATCAGCCTGGCTGGGGGACCCAGAAT
The DNA here is from genome assembly GCA_028658305.1 of Pachyuromys duprasi. Lineage (NCBI taxonomy): Eukaryota > Metazoa > Chordata > Mammalia > Rodentia > Muridae > Pachyuromys > Pachyuromys duprasi. The sequence continues at coordinate 8,248,326 of CM053742.1, forward strand.
GGCAGAGTGCTCCTTCTTGTTACTGTGAAATTCACCATGCCCACATACACACAGTGATAATTTGTTCCCATCCAGGTTCTTGTCATTCTAACAATAACACAATCCTTGTTCTTGTGCACTCCCCGTGAGAGTTTAGCAGGACCTAGTGGGTGCCTCTCCTTCACACACCTTGGTTTCAGCTCCCTACGGTCCATCTTCCAGGCTTCCAGGTTCTGATAATCTAGAAGATCCACTCTGTTCCTTCAAAGTTGAGTTCTTCCAAAGTTACTGTTTCTATGGCACTGTCCATGTGTACCTTTTAAAGGCTTTGATTCCTGCTTTCCCTTTGCTAAGGTAAGCACTGTGGTTTGTCTTTCTGTCTGGATTCTGACTCAGAAGGGTCTGAAGAATGGGACTTAAGATTAGAGCCATGAAACCTCAATCTATGCATTTGCCTGATGATTCCCCGAAGCTTTTCCCAGCCAGGTTGTAGGAATAGAAAAGGCAGACAGTTGGGCTTAACTAGCCGCAGAGGTTTGCTCAGTGGGGACATAGGCATCTGAAAAAGTGGACAACCATAAAAACAGACATGCTGTTGGGACTGGGGAGATGGCTCAGTAATGATATCCCTTGTACCACATGGAAGCTCACAATCATCTGTAACTCTCACCCCAGATGATCTGAGGTTCTCTTCTTGTCTCCTTGGACACCAGGCATGAACATGGTGAACAGACATATAAACAGGCAAAGCACTGATAAAATCAAAATGGAAAACAGGCTTCTGATTCTGCAGTAACTGTGCACCCAGTACTCACTATTCAACAGCTTTCCACTTAGTGTTAACCTTACAACCAACCTAGGAGATAGGCTTGTTTTCATTTGACAGGTAAGAATACTGGGGCACCAAAAGGCTAAGGAACATGCCCAATGCTGAAGATGTGGCGAGGGGGAAAGTTAATAGAACACAGGTGGTCATGTGCTCCCATCTTGGTTGGCCTCATCATCATAATAACAATGATAATTTTCAGGCTCTGCCTCTCAAGGCTGCTGTGACAGTGTGAAACTCCAGTGTGAAACTTCACTGTTTCCGTGAGGTCATCTTTTAGTCTATGAGCACGCTGCTGGAGAGGAAGGTCAGCAGGAGAAGCATGGTCAAGGTGGTTGGACACTCACTGTGCAGTGGCCTGGATGGAAATGAGACAGAGAAGCTGAGGGTTTATCATTTTCTGAAAGCTTAATTAGGCCGTTGGTGAGGATGGAATATTTTTAAAAATCTTCTCAGCTAAAGACCTGTGGGATTTAATTCCCTTATTCCTGCTCTTTAGTTCTTTGAATAAATGAAGCCTTTTCCTAGTTACAAAAATGATGTTTAAAAATGATAGATTGTCCTAATGAGGAAAGATAACAGCTGCCTGAATAGCAGATGCAACTTTTATAATCATTTCCTCTTCATTGCTTTTCTCCCTAATGACCCTGCTACTGATGATAGTATTTAAGGAGGAGGGTGTATGATGGGCAGAGGTCTGCAATGATCAAGAAGCTTATACAAAGAGGGAAATGCTTGCCTTGAACAGGTTTGTTTTATATGGTAGACAACCTGTAGTAAAATGGCTTTAAATGAAGATGGGACCTGATAGGCTAGGGTCAAATAAAAGGGGAGGAGGATCTCACCTATCAGTGGACTAGAGGAGGGGCATAGGGGGAAAAGAGGGAGGGGGACACAAACAGGATACAAATTTAATAAATTGTAATAAATGATAACAATAAACTTTAAAAAAAAGCAGAAAGAGTCCGACAGTACGGCAGTGCTCAGCTATGGTTCTCTCAGACTGGCTTATTTTGTCCTGAGGTTTTCTCAACTAATCCTGCAGGAGAGACTTGTTCCTTCAGAAGGGTGATGTAACAAATCCCAAACTCATATCCACACCCTTTCCCCAAGATCCAGGGACACAGGAAACAACATTTATGGTAATTGTACATGGCTTAAAGTTTTATTTGTCATTAACAAATTATAACTGTCTGTATTTATGGGGTAGAACATGAAGTTTTGTTACATATGTGCATTTTGAAATCAATCAAGCTATTTTACAAATCACTAATCTTCAATATTTAACCACTGCTTTGTAGTAAGGTCATAGAAAAGATAGCAATTCTTTCTGCTATTTAAAAATAAATAATACTGGTTTCTACAATCAAGGACCATGTGTGGATGTGGACTGGAACCCCCGCACGGATGGGGCCCATGATAACTTGGTGTAGGGCTGAAGACCCTATTCAGGGAAACAGGGACTGTTTCAGTCATGATCTTGATGGCTGACTCTTTGACCCTCCCCCATATAAGCCGGGGAGTGACAGACTGGCTAGATCCCAGGGGAGGAC
>CM053742.1:8258356-8282910 GCA_028658305.1 Pachyuromys duprasi
TCACCCCTCTGGTCTGGAGTCTTTACTCCTCACTCTGTGCTATAGTCTGAGTGTCCAGTTTTGAGATGTCAGCTGGGTGCTGTGGACTCCTCCCTGGGCTTGCTGTTAAGGGCTCTCCCCTGGAATGGAGATTTGTTGCCTCCTTCTGTGCCAGGTAGCCTTCTTTCTTATAGCACCCATTGCCACCATTCCAAGGATGGGACCACCTACAATAGGTTGGCCCCTCTACCATCAATAACTAAGAAAATTCTTTACAGCTAGATGTTCTGGAGGCACTTTCTCAATTGAGGTACCCTCCTCTCAGATGGCTCTAGTCTGTGTTGAGTTGACATAAAAGTAGACAGCACAATCATAAATTGTACACGCCCTGGATTCTGGAGTCACTGCTTGAAGAAAACCCACTTGAGAGATCCTGTGAACTAGATTGAATTTTTCTAAAATTTAGGATTAATTTATCACTGTCACACATCCTAGCTTACTTACCCTGACTAATTCAGGGGATCAGACCATTTTATATCCAAGAGCAGAATGATTCCAGTTTAGATGACTTGAGGCATTAGTGTTTGCACATATCAAAGAACAATGTGCAAGTATTGCTATTAACACCATGCATTATAAACAATTGTAATATAGAAAATGTTTAAGAGCACTGAATAAAAATGGCCCTCGTAGGCTCATATATTTGAATGCTTAGTCACCAGGGAGTGGAACTATTTGAAAGGTTTGGAAAGAAAAGCAGGCATGGTTTTGTTGGAATAGGTGTGGCCTTATTGAAGGAAATGTGTCTGGGAGTGGACTTTGAGGTTTCAGTCTGTCTGTCTCTGTGTCTCTGTCTTTGTCTGTCTGTCTGTCTCTCTTTCCCTCTCTCTGCCTACAGATCTGGATGTAGCTCTCAGATACTGCTCCAACACCATGCATCCTGCCATTCACCATGCAATGTTTTCCATGGACCAAACCTCTGAAAATGTAAGCACACCCTCTATAAATGCTTTCTTTCATAAGAGTTACCTTGGTTATGCTGTTTCTTCACAGCAATAGAGCAGTAAGCAAGATAAGCACTCAGTTCTGGAGAGTTTCTTTGAGCTACATCCCTAAGAGTGCCAAATTTCCTATAGTGTGATTCTGGTTATATTGACCAGACTATCCCTTTTCAAAGCAGGAACCAAAAGAACTTTTTCATTTTGGTTGCTTTCCATAGACTTGACAAATAAGAGGAAGAGACCAACTAATTTTACCCAATGGAAGATGTCAGATGGAAGCCAAATATCTATATGTTTAATTCTTCTCATTAATTAAAATTCATAGGAATGTGAAGGGTTGGAAGACACTGGCCTAACTTAATACTCGGTATTTCTGATACCACTGAAGAGAATTTGAAGTTTTTGCATTTAAAAGTGTGAATAACACCATTCTATTTACACATTTTATGTGGGAAGTGGCAGGTTTTAATTTTAGCTATATGCCGTCTTCTCAATTGTTTCTTGAACCAAGCAGAAACGTTGAGCAAATTATACAGAAAAAAAAAAGAACATAAACCCGAGGACCGAAATGAGTTTAAAGTTCAGACAAAGTACATTCCATAGCTGGCACATTCTATAATCCATGCACAGTCGATCAGGAAAAGTATTTAGTCTTTTATAGTGTTTTTGATTGCCTGTGTAGACTCACAAGAAGGAAAATTCATTCTTAGAGGGGGAAAATAAGTAGACTCATGATATGCAATGAGATATCTCTAGGATTTTATGATTTTTCCCATCTGATATAAAATTCTTCATTTAAAAAAAGATTGGTTTTATGCTTTGGCTTTTCTTGGTTTTGTGCTCTGGAGGCGAACCAACATTATATTTCAGCTTTGTGAAGAAATGAAGGTTAAATGGCAAATGACTATACATTTAAATCTTTTTTCTCCCAGGCTTCTTCCCAGTATCCTCCCCAGCCCCTATCCATCCAGTCCCCCTCTTTATTGTTATTGTTGTTGGTTTTCCCTCTCCTCTTCCCTCCTCTTTTCCCTTCCCTTCCCCACTCCAGTTCCCCTCATTTTCCTGGAACAAGTACCAAAAAGGGTTCTTCAATTGAGGTAGGTCCCCAGCCACAGAGGAATTATTTATTAGGGTACGTTATAGACATTGGCCTTCTTATTCTATTAGGCTTGTTGTCCTCAGTGTCTGAAATGTTGATATTTTGTTCGGGTCACAATCTGATGTAGGTCTGTGAAATCCCCTTGTCAGTTCTACTCCAACATTTACTCAGATCAGACATGTTTGGGTCCAATAGAGGACAGGTGGTCAGAGCAATGTAGCCAGGACTCTGAGAATGGCCTATGGATTCTTTCCTCTTTAATTTCCCAATTTCTTGGGCCATAGGGTCACATTGGAAACCTTTTCCCCTTCTCCATGCCCCGCCATGCCCCCGAAGGCCCTTGCTATCTGCTTAAACACTTCTCACCTGCTGGGATCTGTGTGGGAAGAGAAAAGGCTACCTGGAGTATGGTTTACCGCCCCCCCCCCCAGGAGGAGAGCCGTCTTGGGTGCCTGACTTGGGTGTGAAGATTGAAAGTTACCCAGATGTGAAGTAAAAGTCAAGCAAGAATTTAGTGTGACTTTAGTGTTTGGTGACTTCTTCCTGCTTATTAAAATTATTCTTGTCTGCCGGTGTGGTAATCCCAGCATTCAGGAAGGCAGAGACAAGTGGATCATTGTGAGTTCAAGGCCAGCCTAGTCTACAAATTGAGTCTAGCACAACCAAGGCTACATAAAGAAACCCTGTCTCGGATGAGCTGGGGTTGGATGGAAGGGGAGGAGGTCCTCCCCCGTTGGTGGTCTTGGAGGGGGCAGGGAGGAGATTAGGGAGGGTTGGGGAGGGTGGGAGGGAATGAGGGAGGGGGCTACGCTTGGGATGCAAAGTACCTAACCTGTGATTGATAACAAAAAAATAAATTAATAAAATAAAAAAATGCAAAAAAAAAGAAAGTCAAATGGGGCAGACATTGGATAAAAAAAAAAAAAGAAACCGTGTCTCAAAAACAAAAACAAAAACAAAATAATTTCTTGTCCTTGCATGTTCTTGCTCACGACTCTTACCATTGTAAATGGTAGAATCAATTTGTAGTTAGTTTCTCTAATGGGAGTTTGTAGCCAGGTATGGTGGCACATGCCTTTGATCCCAACACTTGGAAGGCAGAGGCAGGTGAGTGTCTGTGAGTTCAAGGCCAGCACAAATGTTCTTCTCATGAGAGTTTGTGTTTGGGCCAAACCACTGCTTTTCATTCGACATGAATGTGATATTAAATAATATTAAATAATAAAACCACTTAATGCTTATTCTTTTACCCAAGAGCATATATTGAGCCCCTTATGTATGCTAGGAAAGTGATTCCATTACATTATTTTAGGATATTGAACAGCATTTGACATGAAGGGAGGGAGAAGGGACTCACCCTGTCCCCACTACTAAATTTACTACCCTATCCCTAATACCAGTCTTGTTGTATGCTGTTATTATTTAAAGTTTTGATATATTTTGATCATGGATTTTTACAGTGATTTTAGCTTTTATAAATAGTTCACTGAAGTAGAGATGTTTGGGCTGGAGAGATAGCTCAGTAGTTAAGAGCACGTATTGCTCTTGTCGAGAACATGAATGTTTATAACATCTGTAACTCCAGTTGCAGGGGAATCCAGCACAAGGCATTCTTTCTTTCTCTGTGGCCACCAGGCACACAGATGGTGCACATCCATACATGCAAGCAAACCTCATCTATGTCAAATAAAATAAGAGAAGGGATTCTGGACTGTCTTGGTAACCCTTTACAATTTGCACATGAGGTGAGTGCCGGGTTACCTGCCCTTCCGCAGGACAAATTCTAGAAGGCTCAGCAGAAGGCTGATGGCTGGGAAGGACTGTTTTTAGGAGGACAGCACCAGCCCTGAGAGACGCTGTAACTCAGCTCATCTGGCCAGTGCCTCTTCTCTCTTATTACAGTGTGGACGTGGATTCTCCCAAGGCCTGCCTGACTACCCGCGTGGTGAGTAACTCAACTGGGAAGGAGGACAGCAAGTCGTGGACGCTTCCCTTCTAAGAAAATGTGTCTGTGCCATTTAGTACGGGTGCCAGTTGCCACACATGGCTCTTGAACACATGGACTGTGGTTAGCCCCAGTTGTGATGAGCTGCCTGCAGAAGTATCTTACTGTCCCCCCGTTTCACTTAAAATTTCTTTTAAAAAGAATTTCATGTGCCCTTTGAGAATTTCATATGTGTTTTTTAATGTAGTTCGAGTACATTCACTGTCTAATTATGCCCCCAGATCCCTTACCACGTCTTCTCCTGACTTCACGTCCCGATATATTTTTTGCCTTTTATTACCTACAGAATCCAGTCAGTACTGCCTATGTCAGTGGTTTTCAGTCTTCCTAATGCTGTGACTACTCAGTACGGTCCCTCATTTTGTGATTACCCCACCCATAAAACTATCTTGTTGCCACTTCTTAACTGTAATTTGCTACTGCTATGAATTATAATGTAAGTATCTATGTTTCCTGCTGGTCTTAGGTGACCCCTGTGACTCCCCAAAGGATCATGACCCACAGGTTGAGACCTGCTGGGTCTATATACTCATGGGTGTGTTACCTTCTCCGTGTGTATATGTGTGGGTATATGCATATTACAGCTTATGTGTTGAAGTCTGAGAACAAATTAAGCTTATCAGTTGCCTTTACCCACTGTGCCATTTTGCTGGCCTATTCTTTTCTTTCTTTCTTTCTTTCTTTCTTTCTTTCTTTCTTTCTTTCTTTCTTTCTTTCTTTCTTTCTTTCTTTCTTTCTTTCTTTCTTTCTTTCGACAGGGTCTCACTGTGTAGCCCAGGATGGTCTTGAACAAACAAAAACCTGCCTTCCTCCTCCTCCCAAGTACTGGTATTAAATGTGTGTACCATTATGACTAACTTCCTATTTTATATTTTAGAAGCAGTTACTAGAAATTGTTAAGTTACATTATGGCTTTTGTTCATGTTTCAATGCCCTTAATAACATTAAATATAAAGTTTATAATTAGATGATTGTTATATATTAAAAAAAAATCTATTCTTCAGATACAAGTATTCACTTCGGCCTTCCAGACAGACGGACTATAAAGCACATTAATTGGCACTCTGAATGGCCAGATCCTTATTTTGCTCACTGACTCATTGTACCTATTATATCCTGGACTGTATAACAAGAACATTCACTTGAGCCATTCCACTCCACTGGCTTGCTAACTTCACCTCTCCACCTCTCCTACAAGAACACCCCTCCCCCCCAGCTAATGTTAGGAAGCAACCCAAGTGAAGTCCTTGACCTTGAGGCATTCAAGACTAATATATTTTCTAAGCAAAGTGTCTTGAGGAGGCCTGTAGAAGAGGAATGGAAACGCTCAGTTTTTGGATGTCAGGTGCTTTAAAGCTAACAGGATGGGCCTCATCTTGGATGAAATAGTAAACTCCTTTTGATCCTGTGATGGCTTTGATACCCAGTTTCACCAAGAAACCTGTAGGTTTGACTGTGGCCCTGTCCAAGGAAAACTTTCCCCTGCCTCCTCGCTCTGTTGGCTCTGGTGCCTGTATCCATGCTTACTGTCCTCAGTTTGCTTGACTGGATCAGGCTTAGCCAAGATCCAGGACTTCCCATCTCTTGTTCATGCCCAGAGTAAAAATTTGAATCTCAGAGTTCAACAAGGCCATGTAAGTGAGGTGCTCTGTGGCTTTTTCCTACATACAACCATTCAGGCTTTATTTTTATGCAGATCTATTCTTTCTTCTTTTATCAAATTTAAGTACATTGGCTGTAGCCTGTATACCACCCTGCATTGAGCCCTGTGAGGTGTCCTTTTTATTTTTCTTTTTTAAATGTACTATAATTTATTCAGTTTATAACCCAGCTGTAACGATCCAATTCCCCCTCCCAATCCCAGCCTTCCTTCCTCTTCTCCTTCCTTGTCCCTTCCCCAAGTCCACTGATAGGGGATGTCTTCCTCTCCTTCCTTCTGATCCTAGTCTATCAGGTCTCACCAGGACTGGCTGCACTGTTTTCTTCTGTGGCCTTGTAAGGCTGCTACCCCTTCAGTGGGAGGTGATCAAAGACCCAGCCACTGAGTTCATGTCAGAGACAGTCCCTGTTCCCCTCACTAGGGAACACACTTGGAAACTGGGCTGCCATGGGCTACATCTGTGAAGGTATTCTAGGTTATATCCATGAATGGTCCTTGGTTGCAGTATCAGTCTCAGAAAAGACCCTTGTGTCTAGATTTTTGGTTCTGTTGTTCTCCTTGTGGAGCTCCTGCCCCCTTCAGGTCTTTCTATCTCCCCCTTCTTTCCTAAGATTCTCTGCACTCTGCCCAAAGTTTGGCTATGAGTCTGCTTTAATACCCCTCTGTGTAGGGTCTTTCAGAGTCCCTCTACAGTAGGCTCCTATCTTGTTCCTTGTTTTCATCATCTTCTGATGTCTATTCCCATTGCCTTTCTGAGTGCAGATTGAGCATCTTACCCAGGACAAAAATACTCAACAAAATACTCTCAAATTGAATCCAAGAACATATCCAAGATATATCCACTGTGACCAAGTAGGCTTCATCCCAGGTATACAGGGGTGGTTCAATATACAGAAATCCATCAATATGATCCATCATATTAACAAACTGGAAGAAAAAAACACATGGTAATCTCCTTAGATACTGAAAAAATGATTGCTAAAACCTAACATTTGTTTATGTTTAAAGTCCTGGAAAGATCAGGGATACAAGGCACCTTCCTAAACATAGTAAAGACAATATACAGCAAGCTTATAGCCAATATCAAACTAAATGGAGAGAAACTTAAAGCAATCCCACTGAAATCAGGGACAAGGCAAGGCTTCCCACTCTCTCCCTATCTCTTCAACATAGTTCTGGAAGTCCTTGCTAGAGCAAGAAGACAATTGAAGGAGATCAAAGGGATAGAAATCGGAAAGGAAGAAGTCAAAGTATCACTATTTGCAGACGATATGATAGTATACATGAATGACCCCAAAAATTCACCAGAGAACTCCTTCAAGTGATAAACATCTTCAGCAAAGTGGCTGGATACAAAATTAACTAAAAAAATCAATATTCCTCCCGTATACAAGAGACAAAAGGGCTGAGAAGGAAATTAGAGGTGTCCTTTTTCAAACACAAAAATATGACATTATATGCTACAAAAATATGCAGCATCTTCTGTTGCTACTACTATGTTGAACAATGGATTCCCGATGTCCTCAGATATGTATCTTTTAAACTATTCCAACCCTGGATTTATTTTGTGGAGACTTTTGTAATGTTATAGAAGAAATGTAAGATGGTGAACATGCGGCCAAAGAAAAGGAGGTTGCAAGGGTTTGTGTGCACATGTGTTGCATGAATGTATGTATATGCATTATGCATGTATGCATGTGTACATATGCAAATGTAGATGTAAATGTGTAGATTATTCCAGAAATGATCTGTGGGGTTAGTGATTAAAACTGTGTGAATTGTGCTGAGCAGTGAGTTTGTGTTGTAATATAAGGTCAGTTGCCTTTGTTGGTGGGCTAACTTTTAACACTGGACTATCCCCAAATAATGATAACTATTTGAGCATGATCTTTGTGATCCTCTTGCTTCAGCCTCAGGAGTTGCTGGGCTTGTAGGTGTGTGTCAACGTTCTAGCTTAAAGCTCCAGTTTTCAAAGAAAAGGGTATCTAGGCATGCTTACCTTGGTAGTGACCAAAAAAATCTCTAATTAGACTTAATACCCATTCAGCAAGATGAAAACTATGAATGGTACAGGAAACCTAGCTAACTATTGAGAGCTACTGAAGCCATGGATATTGGAGGAGAATCTACAGCCACTGTTTTACTAAACCTGCACAATCCTTTAACAACAGTCTAAACATTTATTCTTATGCTCACAGATAAGTGTAATCTGCAACCCTCATAAAGGAAAATTTTCATTGCAATAGATGGAGACCACTACAGAAAACCACAACCAATCCAAATGCTGAGTAGCAGAGCTCAGTTAGAATGAATCCACACAACATCCACACAACACTCCTTTATCTAAGGCTCAAGAAGCATTGCAGAAGACAGGGTAGTGAGACAGTAAAAACCAGAGAATCAGAGAGTTTGCCATAGGATTCTGTCTTCTAGTGATATCAGAAGTTACATACACAAAGCCTTATCAACACGACTCAGTCACAAACTCAAGAAAGATGGTATCAACGGATGTCAAATTGGATGGGGAGGAGCCTGCCAGGCCAGGCGTTTTGCTGGGGCCAGGATCCAATATGCTCGGTCATGGAAGCTGTTTTTATCTCATCTGTTTAGCAAAGCAGGTGGATGGAGTGAAGGCCATGTGTCATGCTGAGTCACCAAGCAGTGTGGAGGTATGAGTACAGATGGGTAACCCTGTCAAGCTAAAACTGCAAAGAAAACTGGGTGCTCTCTTTGTTGTTGTTTTTATTTTGGGGGGCTTTGGTTTTTGTTTTTTTGAGACAGGGTTTCACTGTGTATTCTTGGCTGTTCTGGACTCACTCTGTAGACCAGGTGGGCCTCGGATTCACAGAGCTCTGCCTGCCTCTACCTTCCCGGTTGCTGGGATTACAGGCGTGTGCCCCCACGCCGGGTGTTGGCTCTCTTAAGACCTGCTTTGCAAGGTGCTACTAGAGAAATTTTATGGATCTGGGGGCTGCCTTCAGTAATGTTGGATATCTGGGTTATCTTATTCCCCTTATTCAACCATGGCTCTAATTGTTATTGGGTAGCACTAGTCTAACTGGTATCAGAGTGTGTGTCCATGAACTCAGCTACTTGTCCTAATCACAATTCCTTTTTGACATAGTATCTCTGAACACCTTTCTCACATTGGGATACTAGCTCATCCTTTAGGCTAATATCTCTCAAAAGGACAGAAATGGTCTGACTTCCCCAACCTTCTTTGTAGCTAGAGACCAAGGTGCACTCTCTCTCTCACCCCCCCCACCCAAAAAAATCAGCATTGGCTTTTTAAGAGGCCACCAGCGAGAGGGTGGCAGTACCAATATTCAGAATACTGGGCTTCAATATTAGTAGGTGAGTAGTACCAGTTGTTTATGGTGGTGCCAAGTACTGCTGGGATTGGGTAGGTGGTACCCAGACACGACAGCATGGCAGTTGTTGGGTGAAATTTGTGGGCATTGTTCACTACTGCATAGTCTCTGATGTCTGTAAACAAAATATTCACACACACACACACACACACACACACACACACACACACTTATGCTTTTTATATCCTAATCCCCAAACAGTGCCTCAAACAATGAATGACTTCTACTTTATGACTTCGTTTGTGTTCACCAATGTGATAGCACCTGGAATGATTCAGAAAAATATGACCCTTGAGTGCTTCATCTGAGCAACTCAGAGAGATGATACATGGTGATTTCAATTCTGGTACTAAGGTCTTCTTCAGAGCATAGGAAACCAGATTCTGAGTCATCCCCAGCATCCAGTACACATTCCACTCTTATAAACAGATTTAAAAAATATTTTTCTGATGTCCATCCCATTTGTCTTTCTGAGTGAGGACTGGGCATCTTACCCAGGGTCCTCCTTCTTGCTCAGATTCTTTAGGAGTACAGATTTTAGTATGTTTATCCTATATTATATGTCTAATATCCACTTATAAGTGAGTATATACTGTGTGTGTCTTTCTGCTTCTGGGATATCTCACTCAGCATGATTTTTTCCAGTTCCCACCACTTGCCTGCAAATTTCATGATTTCCTTGTTTTTAATTGCTGAGTAGTATTCCATTGTGTAAATGTACCACAATTTCTTTATCCATTACTCCGTTGTGGGACATCTGGATTGTTTCCAAGTTCTGGTATTACGAATGAAGCTGTTCCGAACAAGGTTGAACAAATGTCCTTGTTGTGTACTTGAGCATATTTTGGATATATGCCTAGGAGTGGTTTAGCTGGATCTTGAAGAAGCACATTCATAGTTGTCTGAGAAAGTGCCAGATTGATTTCCAGAGTGGTTGTACAAGTTTACATTACCACCAGCAATGGAGGAGGGTTCCCCTTTCTTCACAACTTCTCCAGCATGTGCTGTCACTTGAGTTTTTTATCTTAGCCATTCTGATGGGTGTAAGGTGAAATCTCAGGGTCATTTTGATTTGCATCTCCCTGATGGCTAAGGACCTTAAGCATTTCTTTAAGTGTTTCTCTCTCATTCTATATTCCTCTACAGAGAATTCTCTGTTTAGCTCTGTACCACATTTTTAAATGATTTGTTGCTATTAACTTCTTGAGTTCTTTACATATTCTGGATGTCAGCTCTCTGTCAGATCCTTTCCCAGTCTGTAGGCTGTCATTTTGTTCTGACGACAGTGTCCTTTGCTTTACAGAAGATAAGAATGGACATTGGAATAAGGAGAAAACAAGAAACAGGACAGGAGCCTACCATAGAGGGCCTCTGAAAAACCACCCAGCAGTGTATCAAAGCAGATGCTGAGACTCTTAACCAAACTTTGGGCAGAGTGCAGGGAATCCTATGAAAGAAGAGGGAGATAGTGGAACCTCGAGAGGACAGGAGTTCTACAGGGAAAACAACAGAACCAAAATGTCGGGCACAGGAGTCTTTTTTGAAACTGATTCTCCAACCAAGGACCATTCAAGGATATAACCTAGAACCCCTGCTCAGATGTAGCCCATGGCAGCTCAATATCCAAGTGTGTTCCCTAGAAAGGGGGAACAGGGACTGTTTCTGACATGAACTCAGTGGCGGGCTCTTTGACCACCCCATGAGGTGGGTGCAGCCTTACCAGGCTACAGAGGAGGACATTGCAGCAGTCCTGACATGATAAGCTAGGGTCAGATGGAAGGGGAGGAGGACCTCCCCTATCAGTGGACTTGGAGAGAGGCATGGGAGGAGATGAGGGAGGAAAGGTGGGATTGGGTGGGAATGAAGGAGGTGGCTAGAGCTGGGATATGAGTGAATAAACTGAAATTAATATAAAAATAAAAATTTAATTAAAATATTTTTTACCTGAATTTTAACTTTTGACATCGTGTTTAGTGCTGCAAACATATTTGATGCATATTTGTGCATGCCTTACTTAAAAAATATTGTGTTTTTTTAATTTAAAAATATAAATCGACTCAGGTGGGTTTTGAGATCCTTTCTGTCAGTGTGATTTCCGAGCTTGTACATTTGGGAATGCCTTACCTCACAGCCTTGCCATCCCTTCTGCGGCTTCATTTCCCTCTCTCCCCCAGCAGCACGTGGAAATGAGCCCCTTGTCTTCTAATACAGTCTTGCTCTGTGCTTTCTTTTTCTTTTTGTTTGTTTGTTTGTTTGCAATAGCAAGAGAGCTTTATTACGAGAGCAACTGAACTCGGGACCCAAGTCTCACTGGCACAGCAGTAGAGAAGTGGGACCCCGAGCTCTGAGTGAACAGGACTTAAAAAAATTTTTTTAACATTTTTATTTTATATTAATCACAGGTTATGTACTTTGTATCCCAGCCGTAGCCCCCTCCCTCATTCCCTTCCTATCACCCCCATCCCTCCCTCATCTCCTCTCTGCCCCTTTCCAAGTCCACCTAATAGGGGAGGACCTCCTCCATCTAACTCTAGATTATCAGGTCTCTTCAGGGATGGCTGCAATGTCCTCTTCTGTGGCCTAGCAAGGCTGCTCCTCCCTCAGGGAGAGGGGAGGAGGGTCGAAGAGGCAGCCGTTGAGTTCATGTCAGAAATAGTCCCTGTTCCCCTTACTAGTATACCCACTTGGATATTGAGCTACCATTTGCTACATTCAAGCAGGGGTTCTAGGTTATATCCATACATGATCCTTGGTTGAGAAACAGTCTCATAAAAGACCCCTGTGCCCTGATCTATTTGGTCTTTGTGGAGCTCCTGTCCTCTCCAGGTCTTACTAACTCCCCCTTCTTTCATATGATTCCCTGCACTCTGCCAAAGATTTGGTTATGTGTCTTAATATCTGCTTTGATACACTGCTAGGTAGGCCCTCTGTGGTAGGCTCTTGTCCTGCTACTTGTTATCTCCTACATCCAATGTCCATCCCATTTGTCTTTCTAAGTGAGGATTAATCCTCTTACCCCAGGTCCTCTTTCTTGTTAACCTTCTTTAGGTGTATAGATTTCAGTATGTTTATCCTATCTTATAGGTCTACATAAGTGAGTATATACCATGTGTGTCTTTCTGCTTTTGGGATACTTCACTCAGGATGATCTGTTTCTTTAGTTAACATGCCATTTGAAATCTCGAATGGAATTAATACCCACCATCTTTTTTGGTATCTGTTTTCAAGACACTGAGTCTCTTCCAGACATAGGCACATGGATTCACAAAATCCTATTTAAGTCTTCCCCCTGTCTGAATTTATCAGTTTATTTCCCAAGAGCAAAGTGAATGTGTTCAGAAAAAAAAATGGTGTGTTAAGGAGCAGATCACTGGTGGGGTCCCTTGGCCTTGTTCCTGCTGAGATGTCTCTGAGAAGATGTTAAACAAGATTCAACTGTACCACTGAGGGGCAAGGCAGTTGGAATATTTACTTACCAAGTACTGTACACACAGTTGATTGCTAGCACTTCTGGTATGCTCTGCACAAAATTTGAATGTTACAGTAGTCATAAAGAATCTCAAGCAGGGTGTCCCGGGTGCCAGAGGCAGGAATCTGCCAGTAATGGGGCAACTGCCCATCTAAACTATAAATTACTTGCAGCTAATCCAAAAGGTATTGGCAGAGCATTGGAGAACTGACCAAATCTAGACAATAAGCCTTTCCCCATGAATTCATTCATGCATTCCATATTTATTAATAAATACCTAGTGTGTTTCTAGCATATATTTTTGTCATGTCAACACAATTGTGAATGAAGCAGATGTAAAGCCATCCTTTCATAATGTATTCTAGGGACTATTCTGATGAGTGTTAAATTCTGTTCGTTACAAATGCTTAACAGATTTTCAGCAGTTTATACATTTCTTATACTCTCTTATTTCTTTAATATTGAATAAAATAAGGCATTTACTCTTTAAAAATATATTTTTTGTTAAAAAACAATTTCAGTGGGGCTGGAGACATGGCTTAGCAGTTAAGAGCACTTGCTGCATTTTCAGAGGACCTAAGTTTGGTTCCTAGCAAACATGTCAGGTGCTTCTCAACCATCTGTAACTCTAGCTGCAGGGGATCTGACGCCCTCTTCTGACCTCTATGGGTACTGCACTCCTGTGTAAATCCTTCATGCAGACATACACATATATACATAATTAAAAATAAAATCTTGAACATTTATTTCAAAGAATGTTAAGCTTGAGGTATATTTTTCAAGGCAACTAAGGCATAAAAAGGCAAACTTAGCTCCTCAAATATACACAACTGACTTACCAGATTTTTTCATCTATTTTAGCATTAATACCACGTTGACAGAGACTAGCTGTTTTATAAACAAAGAAAAAAGAAAATTTAATGTACCCTTCTATTTTGTGGCAGGAGTATAAATTGATGTAAACTTTCTGTTAATAATTGGCATAAGCATTAAGACCCTTAGAACTAAAACTGTTATTGACCTAGTAATTCATCTTTTAGCAACCTGCACTAAGAAAATGATCAGAAAATCATGCAAGATTGATATAGAACAACTACTAACACAATGATACAAAAACATGCTTTCAAAGAATAGGATATAGGGAAATGCAGGGTTATATTAGTGAAGAAATGAGGATATGCATGGTCTCATTGTTTTCTCAGAAAGATCCATAAAAAGAAAAAAAAAAGCAACAGAGATGGGTTCTGGGGCTGCATTGAACCTTTGTTCTTTCTTTCTTTTCTTCTTCTTCTTCTTCTTCTTCTTCTTCTTCTTCTTCTTCTTCTTCTTCTTCTTCTTCTTCTTCTTCTTTTTTGTCTTAGCTTGGGTTTTATTGTAAAGATACACTGTAACCAAGGAAACTCTTATAAAGGAAAACTGTTAACTGGGGCTGGCTTACAGTTTCAGAGGTTTAGTCCATTATCATCATTGTGGGAAGCATGGCAGCATGCAGGCGGACATGGTTGAACATCAGTCTACAGACTGACAGAAGTTTATTGAACATTGAACAAAAACTGACTAGTCAGGGCCATAGTCTAGACTGAGGAGCCAGACTAGGAAGTGGGTCTGTTTCTAAGGGAAGGTTTTTACATGAAAAACTATAACCAGGTAACAAGTGGGTAACCAGGTGTATGAAGCGAAGGGGAGGGGCAACATTACATTATTTTGACTAGCTAAACATAATCTGTTTTGCTCCAAGTGTTTGTTCTAAGTGTATTGTAACATTTCAAGCTGTTTGGCTGGGACTTAGGGTAGGGGAACACTTTGGGGCTTTCCATCTTTCTGGGTGTAAGGAACATAACAGGATGTTGTGGTCTTAACTCTAACAGAATGTACATTTATCTTTAACTCAATCAGAACCTGCATTTATCATCTATTGTTTTGTTCTAATCAGCAAGTATTGATCTATTGAATTGGATCCTGGTCTCAGGCACTATAGGGCCTGAGAAGTTGAACTTAATTTCACTCTATAATCAAAATGGAGACTTGGAGGCAAAATGACTTCTGATACGTTAAAAGCTACAGCATGTGAACAAAGGAGCTACAGTGCCAAGAACGAAAGTAGATCTCATTTGGAGGGCCTATAGAGTTTAAGCAAGTTAAGCAGGTTTCAACAGCCTCAGTGACTTTCCTTGGTCAAGGAGGGTGATTCTATAAACCCTTTTTTCTGTCCTTGACTCTAAAGCCAGAAAAACAAGGCTGAAGCTGCCAAGTACTTCTGCTTGCTGGGGCTGGAATGTGACCCTCTCATTCAATCACATCTCTGATGGTTTCTTCATTGCCTAAGCGTGGCTGTTCTGGAACTTGCTCTGTTGAGCGGGCTGGCCTTGAACTTGGATATCTGCATCCCTCTGTCTCCAGAGTGCTGGGAATCAAGTCTTATAGCACCTTCTCTAGACCTCAAATTTTCTTTAATTGCTTTTCACAAGGTAGAAGCTTAGCTGGGTAGGATCTTGCCCCAAAGTAACGTCTACATTAATTCCATTTAGTATATTTAATCTGTTTATTTCCTTGGACACAGGATTTAGTACCATTCTACTTCCTGTTGTCCCTTTAATCCTAGAACCATGCATTTTGTATTTCTTCTTTCTCAATTTGCTGTTTTATCAAAATACTCTTCAGAAGAGTGACCACAGGACAGAGTCTATGCTAGGCTGTTTTGATATTTACTTTGCCAATCCAATTAATCTAAATCTTTTCGTCTTACCTTAAGACAGACTGTTCAGACAAGGACAAAAAGCAGCCGCGTTCTTCACCAAAATATCATAAGAATGATCTCTAGACAACATTCAGAAATCCCTCTCCTCTGAAATTTCTTAAGCCAGTCCCTCACAGACAAAACTATCCTCAGCACCATTCTCTTTCATGTTCTTCTCTCCTGTAAGGCAGCACTTAAAACATACCACTGCTTCCCTAACCGAAAGTAACAAAATTCACATTTCTCTAAACAAAAGCATGGTCAGGCCTATCATAGTAATACTCTAACCCTTGGTACCAAATTCTGTCCAAGTTAGGGCTTTATTTCTGTGCAGAAACACCAAGACCAATGCAACTCATATAAAGGAAAACATTCATTTGGGGCTGGCTTACAGATTCAGAGGTTTAGTCTGTTATCATTACAGTAGAGAGCATGGCAGCTTCCAGGCAGACATGGTGCTGGAGAAACAGCTGAGAGCTCTACATCTTGATCCAAAGGCAGTCCCACTAGGTGTGCCTTGAGCATATATAAGACCTCAGAGCCTACCTACGTCTCCTAAGAGTGCCACATCCTGTGAGTGTGTGGAGACCAATTACATTCAAACTATTATGCAAATAAAACAAAATCAAAAAGCAGTTTGAGGTATCACAGTGTTTGACTTTAAATTATAGATTAAATTTCTCGTAGCTAAAATAAATAAAAGTGATTCATAAATTGATACATAAACTGATACATAGAATTGCAGAGTTCAGTGCATAAAGTAGAGATCTTACTGTTGATATGACTTAAACAATATTTCTAAAGATGCTTAATATTGAATGACAAAGGAGTTGACGAAGGAGCCCTAAAAGCTATGGAACATGATGGCCATTACTTCTTTTAAAACCTATACATAAACCAGCCTCTGAAGTTTTATTTTGCAGGCTTTTCTGTCTCATTCATTGTTTATTAGACGAAGCTCAAGCCAGGATGGACTTGAAGTCTCTCTCTCTGAAGTGGCCTCAGTGTGTTCAATTTGTTGTATAAAGTCCAAATAGGAAAAGGGTTTTAGCTTTCCCCTGACAACAGACTTTCCTTGTAGGTTAATCTTGATGTAGCTTTCTCTAGTCCCTAGTTTCCTGACAATATTTTTTTCTGGATTCCAGTTCAAGTGCATAGTCTATGCATTATGGAAGAAATTCAAGATAGGAATAACTTGGAGCAGGTAGCCACAATGCACTCACAAAAAGAAAGTAGAGAAAGATAAAGATGTGTCCCTCATTCCCTTTCCTTCACGTACATAGACAAAGATCTCATCCACAAAAATGGTGCTACACAAAGTGGACTTGTCCCCCTACTTCAATTAATACAGTAAAAGTAGTACCTCACAGATATGCCCGTGATATGGCTTCATTCTGCCTTTGTTCTTTTTTTTTTTTTTTTTTTTTACATAATTGTATTTTCCACAATGGACATATACTACTTTCACAATCAGAGGGAAAAACATAAAATATTAACCCCCCCCTCCAATTTTGACCTCTAAAAAATGTGATTAGTGCTGGAGAAGCGTGTGTGTGTTAGTTGTAAAAATTTATATTGTTCCAAAATAGGCCCAAGATGAACAGAAACATTCCAGTCTGAGTGGCTGCGGAGGGGAAATATTTGGCAGTGCCTTCCCTTGGGGCTCTGTCTTCTCCTTCCTAGAGTTTCAGGTTTCTTCTGCTCACAGGCATCCCATGGAGACTGGCCTCTCGTCATCATCCCACTCAAGCTCAAGTTCTGTGCTTTCTATTCCTTTGTTTCATTCCTCTCCATCAGAATCACCTCTCACCATGTTTCCTTTGGTTCTTCTTATAGAAACAGAATCCCATGCTGCAGGCTCTCTGCCTTCCTCCCCAACCACTTCCAGCAACATTAGCACAGGGGCGTCATCTCCTCTTACCTGCTGTGTTTGTCCTTAAAAATTGCCCATGGGATTAGACACTTACCAGAAAGATGAAAGAAAAGGAGCCGTCTATTGAATATATCACATTTGGGCTTTTCAGAGATGTCTGCTTTGCCAAGCACCACAGGAGCCCCAACCCCCCTATGGCAGCACTTCCCTAAAAGCATGCTCTCTTTCACAACAACCTGAGGAACACAGAGCCCTCTTCTTCCCTGCAAACAAAGCTGTTGTTTTTGCACCCCAGGTTGCTACCATGTGGGAATGTTGTGGTGTGAGAAAATATCAACACCCCAAATGTCAAGTGCCCTCTCTTCCCGCCAGTTCTGAAGGAGCCATTAATCATTCTCCATCCTTGCATCCTTCCTCTGTCTTTATTACAGAGAAACTGTTCTTATACTGTCTGTGAAGCATCTGTGGGTGGTGCCTAACCTTTGGCATTGCCCATGTGGTCTGCCTGATGGGGGGAATAGTCTGCAGAGTCTCCTAGCATCAGCCTGGAGAGAAAGAGAGAGAATTCAAGGACATCAGAGAAAGGTCTGTGGTCAAGTGCAACCAAGCAGAAGGGAATAGAAATGTGGGGCTGGAATCAGCCTAAGGTTGGCTTTTTGAAGCTTGGTAATGGGGTATTTTCAATTCTTTGCTTGTAGAAACTCAGTAAGTATTTTCCTCTGGATCGGATCAGCAAAAATTTCACCCTGAACACCACTCACTAGAAAACCTTAGTTCAGTGTCCAGGTGGGTTCAATAGCGATGGGGGAGGGGGACTGTCTGTGACATGAACTGCTCTTTGATCACCTCCCCCTCTCCTGGATGGGGGAGCAGCCTTACCAGGCCACAGAGGAAGACAACGCAGCCACTCCTGATGAGAGCTGATAGACTAGGATCAGAAGGAAGGAGAAGCAGACCTCCGCTATCAGTGGACTTGGGTAAGGGCAAGTGTGGAGAAGGGGGAGGGAAGGTGGTATGGGGGGAAGAGGGAGGGGTTAATTGGGGGATGCAAAGTGAATAAAGTGTAATTAATAAAAAATTATGTAAAAAATAAATAAAAATTAAAAAAGAAAACCTCTGCTGATATTCTTTTTTATAATTTTATTTTTTTATATTAATCACACGTTATTTACTTTGTATTCCAGCTGTAGCCTCCTCCCTCATTCCCTCCCAAGCCCACCTTCCCTCTCTCTTCTCCTCCCATGCCCCTCCCAATTCCACTGATAGGAGAGGTCTTCCTCCCCTTCCATCTGACCCTAGTTTATCAGCTCTCATCAGGAGTGGCTACATTGTCCTCCTCTGTGGACTGGTAAGGCTGCTCCTCCCTCTGGGGGGGGGGGTGAGGTCAAATGTTCTTATATATTTTCAGGAATGTGTGCCAGAATGTCCTAGCTATGGCTAGCCCAACAAAATTCTACCTCTCACAGCCATTGAAACAGGGCATTAGAGGAGCAAGACACACCCCTGATGCCTTAGGACAACCTTGAGGCACAAGGTAAACAGTGGGAATCTGCTATAGAGATACTCCAAGACTCTGCTAAAGGGCAAAGACACAGGAGGAACATCTTCTCTGTCACATATGTGACTTTCCATTGATAAAACTTACTCATGTGTACAACTGAGTTGAAGAGGGGCTAAAAATATCCATTCAGCTCTTCATATGTGAGTTCCACATCTCAGATTCAACCAACTGCGAATCAAAAACTGTTCAGAGCTGGAGAGATGTCTCAGCAGTTAAGAGCACTGACTGCTCTTCCAAAGGTCATGAGTTCGATTCCCGGCAACCACATGGTGGCTCACAACCATCTATAATGTGAACTGATTCCCTCTTCTGGCAGATGTAAATGCAGATAGAACGTTCATATACATAAAATAAATAATTTTTTAAAAAAAACTATGTTTAGAAAATTGCATTAGTACTGAACATGTGTAGACTTTGTTCTAATTATATAAACAACAAACTTTGCCTTTAGAAACTGTTATTACATCATTTATTTTGTAAATATGGAGGGCATGAATGTGTCACATTGTGCAAGTGGATCTCAGAGAAGGGTTTGGAGGAGGGTCCAAGGGAGGATGCTTGAACCTCATTCAGAAGAAGAAATAAAGTAGACATCTGAAGGAGGGAGGGAACTGGGTGAGAGAGGGAGGGGAATGAGGGTGAAGATCAGGGGTAGGAGATGAGAGGGTTGAGAGAGAAATGGGAAACTGATGGGGGGCGTCTGTGGGACAAGCTGGAGACCAACAATGGGGTAGGCTACTGGTAGGATATAAGGGTAACTCTAGCTGAGACACCACGCAGCAGGAGATATGGAGACTGATGTGGCCACCTTCTGTAGTCAAGCAGGACTTCCAGTGGAGGAGGGGGACACCAACCCACCCACAAAACCTTCAACCAAAAATGTAGGAGATAAGTAATGTTTACTATTAATTATCTTTTAGTAAAGCTTGCTGTTAATTCTAAGCAGCTGTATAATCAAATCACTACAGAGACTGGGTTTATTTAGTTAACCTAGAACACAATGCTGAGCAATAGTAACTCCCTCCTAAATCTCCAAGCCCTCATAGTTAGATTTCCCACATTATACTTGCTTTTTGTGAAATCTTAGGTCTGGTTCATCTCCATGTCCTCCAAGCTCTCTCTCCCAGCTCTGCCTTCTCCAAGTTCCACTCGCCCTTTCTCCTCTCACTCTTTCCTGTTCTCTGGCTCCTCCCAGCCCAACATTGTGTCTAATTATTTTATTTTGTTTACACAGAGTTGAGACAGGATGCTTAGAATAAATATCACAATACAATATCTGGATTGAAACCAGAGTGTGTGTGTGTTGGGGGGGGGGAGAAATCAGCATTTGAATGAACAAGGGTAAGATGTATACATTCCAAAGGAACATTATACCAACACAAAAAGTTGGCCTACCTACAAGATGTGCAGAGATAAAGATGGAGAGAGACTAAAGGAATGACCAACCAATGACTGGCCCAACTTGAGGCTTACCCAATAGGAGAGAGCCAACGCCCAACACTATTAATGATACTCTGCTATGCTTGCAGACAGGACCCTAACATAACTGTCTTTTGAGAGGCTTCAACCAGCAGCTGATGGAAACAGATGCTGAAACCCACAGTCAAACATTAAGCAGAGTTCTGGGAGTCTTGTAGAAGAGTAGGGAGAAGAATAGAAAGACCCTGAGAGAAGCTGGGCATGATGGTGTATGGCCTGTAATCCCTATAGAGGCAGACAGATCTTTGTGAGTTCGAGGCCAGCCTGGCCTACAAAGCAAGTCCAGGACAACCAAGGACACACAGAGAAACCCTGTCACAGAAAACAAACAGAACAGAACAAAACAACATATGGAAAGGACCCAGAGGGGACAAGAATTCCACAAGATAACCAGCAGAGTCAACAAATCTGGGCACATGGGAGCTTACAGACACTGAAACACCAACCAAAGAACAAATGTAAACTGGACCTAAGCCCCATACATATGTGTAATCAATGAACAGCTTGATCTTCATATGGGTTCCCTAGCAAGTGGCCTGGGGCTCTTTCTGACACAGACTCTGTTGCCTGCTTTTGGATAATGTTTTCCTAGCTGGGATGTCTTCTCTGACCTAATTGGAAGAGGGTGTGACAGGTGGGTTGGTATGGGAGGCTTCTCCTTTCCTGAGGAGAAGGGAAAGGGGGAAGGTAGAAGAGGGTGGGAGCGTGGGACAGAGAGGAAACGAGGGAGGGGGCTGTGATGCGTATGTAAAGTGAATCAATCAATCAATAAATAAATACACGAGAAAAAAGAAAATTGCATCTGTACTGAACATGTATACTTTTTTCTTTTTTTGCACTCTTTTAAAATTTATTTTCTATTGATTACAATTTATTCACTTTGTATCCCAGTTGTAGCTACCTCCCTCATCCCCTTCTCAATCACACCCTCCCTCCCTCTTCTCCCATGCCAATCTCCAAGTCCACTGATAGGGGAGATCCTCCTCCCCTTCCCTCTGACCCTAGTCTATCAGGTTTCATCAGGACTGGCTGCATTGTCCTCCTCTGTGGACTGGTAAGGATGCACAACATCCCCCCCCCAAGGGGGAGGTGATCAAAGAGCCAGCTCAGATTTTTTGGTTTTGTTGCTCTCCTTGTGGAGCTGCTGTCCCCTCCAGGTCTTTCTATCTCCCCCTTCTTTCATAAGATTATTCCTTAAATAATAGAGTGTAAGTATTTAAATACTTTTACTATGTTTATTAGATAAACACACACACACATATATGGGGGCATGAGCATGTTACATCGTACATGTGGAGGTCATAAAAGAATATGTGAGAATCAATTCTCTCTTTCCATGTGGGCTTAGGGATAAAACTTAGGGCATCAGACTTGTCAGCAAGCCCCTTTACTTGGTGGGTCATCTCATTGTCCTCCTCTACCCATTACATCTTTCTATGTATGTATGTACATACAGGCCAACACACATATATTATAATACATGTGTGGAGGTTGGAGGACAACTCACCAAAGTAATTTTTCTTGATCCCAAGAACAAGGCTTGGCAGCAAGCACTTTTACCTGATGAGTTCTCTTGCCAGACCAAATATAACTATTTCAAGCATATTGGATGATAGCCACAAGTACTATATAATATTTTCTATAAATAACTTGGTCATCTGAAGATTTCAGAAACTAGGGACTATCCTGGACAACTCCTCTGTAGATACTGAGAGACAAATGTATTTAATGTTCTAGAATTTTTAGTGCAGGAAGACGTGATGGAGATGGAATTGATGTCATGTGCCAACAAATCAGAAGCAGTACATGTATGACGTACATTTAACCCAGGTCCAAGAGGCCCCATTGGAATGCATTTCCATCCTTCTTATGCCTCGGATGAGGAGTGCCTTTGACAATTTACCATGGGCCTGAGGCCTTGAAGTCCTTGGCACAATCATATCCATGTCAGCAATAGACAGTCCCCCAGTACCTCTCTCACACAAGGCTTTCTTCACTTCATACAGACGCGGGCATTAGTGATCACCAGATACACGAACCCATATCACCATGTTGATCTAGGTACATGCCTCTGCTTTGTCTGTGTGGATATATAATGAAGGACTCAGTCAAGGATTTTGTTGACTAGCCAGGTGTAATATTTTTTAAGTGTTTCGGTGGTTACTTCTGACTAACTTTGTGACATTTATTTCCACATACAGGTAAGACGATGAGGTTTAGAGGTGAGGGCTTGTATGCAGGTGGAAGCTGTGGCTCATAAAGGTCAGTGGACTCCCAGGCATATATCCAGAATATGCTCAAGTACACAACAAGGACATTTGCTCAACCATGTTCATAGCAGCTTTATTTGTAATAGCCAGAACCTGGAAACAACCCAAATGTCTCTCAGTGGAGGAATGGATACAGAAATTGTGGTACATTTACACAATGGAATACTATTCTGCTTTTAAAGACAAGAAAATCATGAAATTTGCAGGCAAATGGTGGGATCTAGGAAAGATCATCCTGAGTGAGGTATCCCAGAAGGAGAAAGACACACATGGTATATACTCACTCATAAGTGGGTACTAGACCTATAAGATAGTATAAACATACTAAAATCTGTACAGCTTAAGAAGCTAAACAAGAAGGAGAACCTGGGTAAGATGATCAATCCTCACTCAGAAAGGCAAATGGGTGGATATAGGAAGAAGGAGAAAACAGGAAACAGGACAGGAGCCTACCATAGAGGGCCCCTGAAAGACTCTACCTAGCAGTGTATCAAAGCAGATGCTGGGGGGGATCAACGATGGCTGCCATGAGAGGACACTGTGTCTGAGGAGTAGGACAGCAGAAACAACGCAGCGACCAGGAGACTGAACTCTGGGACCTAAAATGCCAGCATTTGTGATTGCCAGGTGAGCGGAACTCCTACGGTGAGAAAATCAAGTGGGAAAACCCTAGGGACACCCAGTTATTCCCCGGAAAAATCTCTGGGTGACTGGCGGCACACAGCTCTGATCTGAATGAACAGCCACGCTGGGCACCCACAGCCGCCATAATAGACTGGATCACACAGTCTCGCGGGCAGTCTCAGGAGGAACCGGGTACCGTTTTCACTGACCTGCACACTGCGAGTGCACACTGCACCCGGGTTCTGCTTCAACCCATGGGGTGCGGCAGGCACACACTGATCGCTGGAGCCACCCCAGGCTGAAAGGGTTGGGGGACCGCTTTGACTGGACTGTGCACTGCAGGCGCACACAGCACGCTTCCGCCAGCGAGGACCTTGGTCCGTGTGTGAGTCCGTGGGCAAGTCTGGGAGGAACCCGAGTTCTGCTTCGACTCATGGGTGTGTGGCAGGCACGCACCGATCTCCGGAGCCACCCCAGACTGAGAGGGTCAGGGGACCTTTTTGACCGGTCTGCACACTGCGGGTGCACACCGCATGCTTCCAACAGCAAAACCTCAGTCCCTGTGCCAGTCCGCGGGCAAGTCTGGGAGGGACCTGAGTTCTGCTTCAACCCACAGGTGTGCGGTGGGCGTGCACCAATCGCCGGAGCCACCCCAGACTGAGAGGGTCCGGGGACCATCTTGACCAGACCTCACACTGAGGGCAAACATTGCACGGATCCGCCAGCAAAAACCTCAGTCCTTGTGTGCGTGTGTGTCCACGGGCCAGAGAGAGAAGGCCTCAGACACCATTTCAGACAGGCCTGCATTCAGCAGAGGCACACCAACCCAAACCCACGGTGTGTGCACCAAATATCATCTCAGATGTACATCTCAATGTACATCTCAGGTGTACAGCACCTGGCCCAGAAGGGGGCGCCAAATCTCCATTCCAGGGGAGAGCCCTTAGCAGCAAGGCCAGGGCGGAGCACAAAACCCCAGCTGACATCTCAAAATGCTGAGGAGCTAAACCTCCAGACCAGAGGGGTGACCAGCCTGCAGTGCTCACAGCTTCTAGCACAGAGCATGAAGCCGGGCACACAGAGCACACAACAGAGTTCAACTGAGACAACAACACACACTAACAAACCACCGGAAATCCCTGATCTTCTTGAAGAATACTCCTGACACAAGAGACTGACAGTTTCAGACTGAAGTACAGCCTTAAAGCACAAACAGCTCCCTGATTATATATAAACAAATGCCCAGAAATCGGCGAAAGAACTCACCCAACAAAAATCAGGACACCATGGCCCCACCAGAAACACCCAAAAACAGTGGAGATTTTAATTCAGCGGAGACACAGGAAAATTATGTTAAAGCTTTGATTATGCAGATATTGGAGGAACAAGAGGAGAGACAAAAAGAGGAAATGAACAAGGCCCTCAA
>CM053742.1:8283410-8317646 GCA_028658305.1 Pachyuromys duprasi
TGCAAGGTGATAAATATGGATCTATTTTCATTTTCTGCATACAGATATCCAGTTGGACCAGCACCATTTGTTGAAGATGCTGTCTTTTTTCCATTGAATGGTTTTGGCTTCTTTGTCAAAAATCAAGTTTCCATAGGTGTGTGGAAGACAGTTTTTAAAACGAACATTTACAATTATAACAAAATAAAGAGTTTCAGTATAACAGATTCATACATACACATCCTTGTATTTTATTTATGTTTGTCCCACTGGGCCCTTCTCCACTCCCATTATGGTTTCTTCTTACATATATTGATTGATATTGATTGCATAGGATGTATTGGCCTTCTCAGTGCCCTCTCCTGTTCTACTTACCCCTCACTTTATACCCCTTCTTCACCTTAAACGGTCTCTCGTCTGCTTTTAGGTATCTATATTAAAATATAGAGTCTACATGAGAGGAAACAGAAGGTATTTGTCTTTCCAAGACTGTTTTATTACACTTAACAGTTCCACCCATTTTTTTTTCCTGAAGATGACATGATTACATTCTTCTTTATGGAAAATAAAACTCTATTGTGTATATATATCACATTGCCTTTTTTTTACATTTTCATTTATTTTTTTGAGGATTTGAGCCTGTGTGGGTGTATGTTTGTGTGTGTGTTCTGTGCTCATGCACAGATGTCAGAGAATAACTTGTAAGAGTTGGAATTTTTCTTCTGCTTGAACATCTCGCAGACAGAACTCAGGTTGTCAGGATTTGCCTTAGGCAGCCTTACCTACTGAGCCATCTCACTAGCCCATGCACATCTTTTTATCCATTCATTTGTGGATGTGATAAGCTATTTCTGTGCTTTGCCAACTTAGATGCCTTTAACTGTCAATTTAGGAGTGGTAAAACTTTATGATATGGTCGTTCTCTTTTTCACTTTAGTCTTTAGAGGAATTGGCACACTGATTTCTGTACTAATTTACAGTCCTATCATTGGTGTGTAAGAGTTTCTGTTTCCTGGAATCTCTACCAGCATTTGTTGTTCTATGTTTTCTTCTGTTGACAACATTCTAGTTCATTTGACCATTCATTGTCTGCATGATTTAGGAGAAGTTTTTGTTGTTGTTGCTATTGTATCAAAGATTGTATATTAATTCTGTCAGTTGTATAGCTGGCACAGATTTTCTCCCACTCTGTAGTATGTGGAGATACGGTTTTGCTATTTAGACCACAGTGTCTCAGAACTTACTATGTAGCTCGGATTAGCCTTGAACTTGGGTCCTTTTGCCACAGCTACCTAAATTCTGGAATTTAGGAGATTTTCTACCATGCCTAATAAATGTAGTATCCTGAATTGCCCTTTCCTTGTAGTACCTTGTAGGTTTGTACACTCTGAAGTAATGTTATATAGCATGGCTTGGAATCTTGGGCCCTGGTTATCTGTATACCATGTTTGTTAATATGATGGTGACAGCTAACACCATGCCTGATTCCTAGACATCACAAAAGGCTCCCAGAGTTTTATATACCAGAGTATAAGAGAGAGCCTAATAATGTAAAAACAAACAAAGCCCTGAGCTTTCTACAAACAGGAATAAATCAGTGTTCAGAGTCCAAATAACTTAGCTTTAAAGAATACAATGAGCCAGGCATGGTGGTACAGGTCTGTAATCCCAGCACTCAGGGAGGCAGAGGCAGGTAGATCGCTGTGAGTTCAAGGCCAGATTGGGCTACAAAGTGAGTCTAGGGCAGCCAAGACTACACAGAGAAACCTTGTCTTGAAAAACAAAGCAAAACAAAAAAATACAATGAAGTAAACTTCTGAAAAATGAATTCCCAACAGAAAGCTTCATTCCTGCGGAAGGAAGAAGGAGAGAGAACACATTTGTCGACATTATTATCAAAATGAAGTTATCTATTTTTACCATCTCTTGGCAACTGAGTGACTGTGGGCATCTGCTTATCTGCATTTTTTGTCTGTCCATAAAAGAGGTGTATAATTCTGCCCTATGCAATCGCTTAAGCTACTGGAAATTTCATGTAAGATCCAGTGATACCTGTGATATCTCTTTTTAAGCTATATGAAGGATTCTTAATGTAAAACATACTGGACATCTTTATTTTAAAATGCTTATAGATCAACAGGAAATTGTAATGGTATATACAGGGGGTGGCCCTTTGCACTTCACACCCCACCTCCATCATTGATGACCTCTTGCTTAACTACAGTAGAGAATCAGAGTTGATCTTGACACAATCTTGAGAGCTTATTCTGATTTCACTAGCTATACATATTTCCTTATGAATATAGATGGACTTCTGAGTGTAACATTTGTGCAAATTTATATAGTCACAGTAACAATACAGAACTCTCCCATTGTCATGTGGCACTCATGCTGACTCTCTGTAGCCACCCTATATGCCTTAATTTTTATAATATTAATATTATTATCTATTTTATAGTTTTATAATATTCTTTCTTTGATTTTTTTTTAAAGCAGAGTTTCTTTATGTACACTTGGATGTCCCGGACTTGCTTTGTAGACCAAGTTGGCTTCAAACTCACAGAGATTTGCCTGCCTCTGCCTCCCAGAATACTGGGATCAAAGGTGTGTGCCATCATGCCCTGCTTATACTTTTTAATATTGTATCCATGAACTTTTTAATTGTTTTATTGTTCCTTACTCTTCAGAAGGGTTTTTATGGCCCAGATTGTTATGGAACTCATTATGTAGAGGATGGCCTCAAACTTTCAGTGATCCACCCATATTAGACCCTTGAGGGCTGGGATTCTTTTTTTAAATAATTTATTTAATTTTATCTTATATGAATTAGTGTGAAGGTATCAGATCCCTTGAAATTGGCTGTACAGACAGTTGCGGGTACTGGAGATTGAACCTGGGCTGGGATTCTGAGTGGGAGCTGCACACACTCTTCTCATTCCCATGTTTTTCTTTTCCATGGGTTGTTTTAAGTATTCACCCCCTGAAAGAAATTTGCGTGTTGTTTCACATGTTAGGCTGTTATGAGCAGAGCTGCTGTAAACATTTGTGCATAAGTTTTTGAGTGCACATAACATTTTATTTTTTCTCTTAAATTACTTTTTATTTATTTATTTATTCTTTATATTAATTGCAGTTTATTCACTTTGTATCCCAGCTGTAGTCCCTTCCCTTATTCCCTCCCAATCCCACTCTTCCTCCATCATCTCCTCCCATGCCCCTCTCCTTCTTTCTGATCCTAGTCTATCAGCTCTCATCAGGAGTGGCTGCATTGTCTTCCTTTGTGGCCTGATAAGGCTGCTCCCCCCTCAAGGGGAGGTGATCAAAGAGCAGGCCAATCAGTTCATGTCAGAGATAGTCCCTGTTCCCATTACTAGGGAACCCACTTGGACACTGAACTGCCATGGGCTACACCTGAGCAGGGGTTCTAGGTTATCTCCATGCATGGTCCTTGGTTGGAGTATCAGTCTCAGAAAAGACCTCTGGGCCCAGATTTTTTTATTCTGTTGTTCTCCTTGTGGAGCTCCTGTCCCCTCCAGGTCTTTAATTTCCACTTCTTTCATAAGATTCCCTGCACTATGCACAAAGTTTGGCTATGAGTCTCAGCATCTGCTTCAATCCCCTGCTGGGTAGAGTCTTTCAGAGGCCCTCTGTGGTAGACTCTTGTCCTGTTCCCTGCTTTCTGCCTCTTCCAATGTCCATCCCGTTTGTCTTTCTGAGTGAGGATTGATCATCTTACCCAGGGTCCTCCTTCTTGATTAGTTTCATTAGGTGTACAGATTTTAGTATGTTTATCCTATATTATATGTCTAATGTCCACTTATAAGTGAGTATATACCATATGTCTTTCTGCTCCTGGGATACTTCACTCAGGATGATCTTTTCTAGTTCCCAGCATTTGCCTGTAAATTTCATGATTTCCTTGTTTTATGTTGCTGAGTAGTATTCCATTGTGTAAATGTACCACAGTTTCTGTATCCATTCCTCAATTGAGGGTCATCTGGGTTGTTTCCAGGTTCTGGCTATTAGGAATAAAGCTGCTATGAACATGGTTGAGCAAATGTCTTTGTTGTGTACTTAAGTATATTTTGGTTTTATGCCTAGGAGTGGTACAGCTGGATCTTGAGGAAGCACTATTCCTTTTTAAAATTTTTCTTATATTAATTACAGTTTATTCACCTTGCATCTCAGCCTCAGCTCCCTCTCTCATTTCCTCCCAATCTCACCCTCCCTCTTCGATCTCCTCCCCTACCCCTCTCCAAGTCCACCAATAGGAGAGGTCCTCCTCCCCCTCCATCTGACCCTAGCCTATCAGGTCTCATCAGGACTGGCTGCAATGTCCACCCCCCCCCCCCCCATGGCTTAGCAAGGCCGCTCCTCTCTGGGGGTAGGAAGTCAAAGAGTCAGCCACTGAATCCATGTCAAAGACAGTCCCATTTCCCTTACTAGGGAACCCACCCAGATACTGAGCTGCCATGGGCTACATCTGAGCAGGGTTTCTAGGTTATATCCATTCATGGTCTTTGGTTCGAGAATCAGTCCCAGAAAAGACCCCTGTTCCCAAATATATTTGGTCCCCGTGGAGCTCCTGTCCTCTCCAAGTCTTACTAAATCCTCCTTCTTTCATATGATTCCCTGCACTCTGCCCAGGGTTTGGTTATGAGTCTCAGCATTTGCTTTGATACACTGCTAGGTAGGGTCTTTCAGAGGCCCTCTGTGGTAGGCTCCTGTCTTGTTACTTGTTTTCTCCTACTGCCAATGTCCATCCCATTTATCTTCTAAGTGAGAATTGATCATCTTACCCCAGGTTCTTTAGGTGTACAGATTTTAGTATGTTTATCCTGTATTCTATGTCTATTATCCACTTATAAGTGAGTATATACCATGCGTGTCTTTCTGCTCCTGGGGTGCCTCACTCGGGACGATCTTTTCTAGATCGCACCATTTGCCTGCAAATTTCATGATTTCCTTTTTTTAAAAATTGTTGAGTAGTATTCCATTGTGTAAATGCACTACAATTTCTGTATCCATTCGTCTATTGAGGGACATCTAGGCTCTGGCTATTATGAATAAAGCTGCTACGAACATGGTTGAACAGATATCCTTCTTGTGTACTATTCCTAATAGTCTGTGAAAGGATTGATTTCCCAGGCAAATGCCTTTGTTGTGTACTTGAGCATATTTTGGATAGATGCCTAGGAGTGGTATAGCTGGATCTTGAGGTAGCACTATTCCTAAGTATCTGAGAAAGTGCTAGATTGATTTCCACCAGCAATGGAGGAGGGTTCCCCTTTCTCCACAACCTCTCCAGCATGTGTTCTCACTTGAGTTTTTGATCTTGGCCATTCTGATGGGTGTAAGGTGAAATCTCAGGGTCATTTTGATTTGCATTTCCCTGATGAGTAAGGATGTTGAGCATTTCTTTAAGTGCTTCCCTGCCAATCAATATTGGTACTTCAAATTGGGTCTCTGTCTCTGGTGTCTGGAGTATTATTCAGGAAGATGACATAAGTTCACCAGTTTGCGAGTGGATGTTTGCGTTTCAGCTATAGCTAAGGGGGAAGGTCGCAGGCACAGGTGTGTAAATGCAGGCACACAAGTGTGGGTTTATGCGTGGAAGTGTGCCTTGAAAGACAGGGTGCTATACCATATAGATGCCTGGAATGTGGTGCTGAAGTACAGGAGGGGGTGTGGTTTCTGGCACTGTTTGCAGGTGCAATGCACATGTGCAGGTACCCTGAATACCTCAGTGACCTACAGGCCTGTTTTACTGTCCTCCTGGTATTCAGCTCTGTCTGGGCTCCAGGAATTGTTTGCCTGGACTGCACTTGTAGACCCACAGAACAGGGCCTTCAATGTTGAGAATACTGTTTGAAGCATCCCTTTGTTGCCCACAGTGGTGATGTGGGTGGGAGGGATCCCATGTCTGGTGCTAGCATAGAGGGACCTTGGATCTGGGGCTCTGCACACACTCACTTGAAGATGCACTCACTCTCTAGCAGGCCTAGTAGGAAAGCACAGGGGATCCCCTGTCCTCTACTCCCAGATTTGGGCTCGCAGGGGCAAATGAGAGTGTAGAATATCCATCAGTTCAGTGCTGTCCACTGTTTGTCTGCTGGGCAGGGAGACCCGTACAAGTGCTAGCCACCTCTGCAGTCTCAGTCACAGAGTGTGGAGGCTTCTGCTGGGGCTAGCTGCCACCTTGCTGCTGCCACCCTGCTACTGATGCTGCAGACCTGGGAGGCCAGTTCAACAGCCAGCTGGGAGGGCCATACCGCTGCCTACCTGCTGCTGCTGCTGCAGAACTGGGAAGCCCTCTGCTGCTGTCTCAGTAACTGAGCATTGAGGTTTGTCCTTGGGGCAATCACTGCAGCTCCCAGTGAGGAGGGAGACCCATGCTTAGGGCAAGGGGAAGTGCAGGGGATTTGATTATCTGCCACTCTCATTCCCCAGATAAGTCTGCAAGTCTGGGGGTGACCTGAATCCAAAGGGTCTCAGCTCACCAGTGGTCCCCTCTCATCTAGGAAGCCTCGGTGCCTCACTTTTGATATTCTGGCTTCAGCTGCCCCTCCACGGACCAATTTCAGAGCTTCAGATCCTGTGTCCCTCAGATATGATGCGCGCTGGTCACCACCATCTTGGAACCCACATGATTTCATTTTTTTAGGATACGGACAAGCCTGATTTCTATGATAAATACATGTCTAGTTTTGTAAGAAACCACCATACTATTGGCCAGGCTCTCTATTCCATTTTACAACGCCAGCAGAAAAATTTAAGTGATTAGTGTTCTCTGGAACCTCAACTCTATTTAATTATTTTCAATAGGTTTTATTTTACATGTTCGTATTAGTGTATAGTGGTATGTCACTGTGGTTTAAACGTGTATTTTCCTACTGGTGGATGATCCTTTTTTGCCATTTGTTTATTCCCTGGTGAAATGTCTTTTCATATATTTTATTTGTTTTCTAATCGGGTAGTTTGTTTATTCTAATATTGCACTTAGAATATTTAGGTGCAAGTCTCCTGTGAGTTGCTAATATTTTCTCCGAGAATGTAGCTGTCTTTTTATCCTTTCCACAGAATATTTTCCAGAGCAAAAGTTTTACATTTTATGAGATATACTCTTCAGCTTTTCTTTTAGTGATTGTGTTTTTGATTGGTAACTCCAGAAATCTTTGCCTATGTTTGAATTCCAAGAGTTTTCTCCTATTTTTCCTTTGAACCACATTTTATATTTTGAATTAACTTTAGCTAAGGTATAAGCATTGGGTTCATATTTTTCCTGCATATGACTGACTAATTGCCCCTAGGCTGGATGTTTAAAAGTTATGTATTTTTTTCAATTGATTTGCCTTACGCTTTTGCAAGAAATCCATTGTAGATTCATTTTCGGGTTTTTTATTCTTTCCCATTTATCTGTGTCTTGCCTTCAGCAGTGCCGTACTTTCTTACTTACTGTGACTATATAGTAAGTCTTAGTATCGAAAAGGACTAGTTCCTCCCATTTTATTTTTCCTAAAAGTTATTTTAGCTATTGTAGGTTATTTGATATCCCATATACATTTTAGAATAATCTTGTCTATATCTTCAGAAAACTTTACTAGGATATTTACAATTATTGTACTGAGCATATAGATTTCCTTTGGGGGGATGTTTTTTTCCTCTGGTGGGTCTCTATCTATGAGCCTGGGATCTTTCCATTTATTTCAGGCTTTTGAAAATTATTTCAGCGTCATTTTGAATCTGAAGGATGCCGATGCTATATATGTTTCAACAGAATTTATACCTAAGTGTTTCATTCTTTAGAGTAAGTGCAATGGACTTGTATTCTAAATTATGGTTTTCATTGTGTTTATTAGTAGTACATATAAATGAGGTCTTGTTTCTTGTCTATATGAACCATGCTAAATTAAATTAATTTTAGAATTAAAAACTGTTTTCCATATCTTCTACTTAGACAATTATTTCATTGGCACCAGTTTTCTTTCTTTTCAGCTTCTCTGTATATTTTTTCACTGTATTGCCTGATTGCGCCTCTTTCAATGGTTGGTGCTGTGCTAAGGACTGCAAAATGGGCCTCAGGAGATGGCTCAGTGGACAAAGCACCTGCTGTGGAATGGTGAAGACCAGCTGTCCAGTACCCATGTAAAAGACCAGCATGTATGCTGATCAGAAAGACCCAGAATTCAGTAGACAGAGACAAGAGATCACTGGAGCAAGCTGGCTAGCTGGATTATCTGAAACTGTGGTGCTCCAGGCTCAGGTGATGACCTTGCCTTTGGGCTGGAGAGATTACTCAGCTGTTAAAGGCTAGGCTCACAACCAAAAACATGAGAGACCTTGCCTCAAAAAATAAAAGTGGAGCATAATTAAGGAAGATATAAGCATTAGCTATCAATATTAGCCCTCTACATGTATGTTCACACACATGTGACCACACATACACACATGAATGCACAACCACACACATCTGCAAAAAAAAAAAAATAGAATACTTTTTTCTTACTGACCATATTAGTGAATTTTACTAAAACAAACAAACAAACAAACAAACAAAAACTTGTTCTGGGTGAGGGGTTCTGTAACTTACATTTTTTTTCTCTTTTTCTCCTGTGTAAAACTATATAAAAATCATTCTATTATAGTGCTATTTAAAATGCAAAATGTGCTACTTTACATAAAGCATGTTTTAAAGAAGAAAAATGGAATCCTTTCTCTATTTCTAACCACAGAGGGACAACATTGAACATGTGGGTTGTTTTAGCACTTTATCAAGTTGCTTTCATGTTCTCAATTTGCTTTCATGAACTTAATGTTATTTACTTTTGATATTTTTTGTGTGGTATATGTGTGAGTGCATCGAGACATGACATAATCTATGAAGTTCATGTTTGAAAACATCACAGTGGGATTTTTAACACTTTCTCCCAGTCTCATTCTGTTTTAAGGAAGTTTGTGAAGTTTTGTTGGGCTTCAGCCTGGACCACTAGCAGTCCATAGGCCATGGGTTGGAAACACCTGCTAGAACGTCTGCTTCTGAATTTCTAAAGTAGGAGAATTCTGGCACACAAGCTTGTTGAAGTCTTCTAGGGTTGGATTGCCAAAATCTCTCTGCTTTGGCCAGGTTCCAGGGTCTTGGGTAGGATCTGGGACTGGATGTGGAGTTCCCCTGTTCACTCTGTCTCTTGGGTCCTGAGCTGATGACTCTGGCAACTGATCAACAAACAATCACTAAAGATGTTGAAAGAAAAAGAAATAGAAGAGGGGGCACAGGATTCCTTCTCTAGGTCTAGGGACTTACCCTGCTGCTAAGACAGGAAACTTTAACTTTTTTTTCCTTTTTCTTTTTTTCTGCAGCCAGGACTGACTATAACAAAAAAAGGCTTCCAGCCAAAACTGCAAGGGGTTGTGAAAAGAGGGTTCTTTGACCTGAGATCAGCTCCTCAGGAGGAACATGGAGCCAGTGAGACCTCCACAGGCGTAAGTAAACTTTTCCTGCTTATACAAACAGAACAGTTTGTATATAATGATATCATGGTTTGTACTTAACTAGACATTGCTAACTATAATTTGGGTTCATGAAAATTGTAAACCAAATTGCTTATATACCAGGATTCGTGAGTGAAGTCTATCTGAGGCTACAAATCTGCCTTAAGTATGTTTCCTAGTGAGGTACCTAGAGGTCCACAAAGGTATTTATTGCAGCCATAAACTTTCTAAAGTTACATAAGAAGTTCTAAAACAATTTAACTTTTAAAATTGTTTTAATCAAGTCAAGAATTCCATAATCAGGAATTAATTAATTAGTAAATACCCAGAGAGTGACGAGTCACACCATACCAGATTATAGAGAGATGCAGCTGTGCACAAAGAATGAGTGCCAGAGTGGAAGCAATTCTGGGGTGTATCATAGCACAGACCTTACAAAATGCCAGCTTCCCTTCCAGAAAGGCAACCTGCCTAATGAGAGCTCCTTTAACAAAATGGCTCCTGAAACAAGCTTATCTTTCTTGGTTGTTGAATTTTCTGCTTCGGTTTATGACCTCCATGAAAAAAGGTATTCAGTTGACTTGTTAGTAATATTCCCAGAAGTCCCATAATAGAAATATTAATAGAAGCCTCTCTGTTAATATTGGAGTAAGGGGAGATATTCAGCTCTTGAAGCCAAATTACAACCAGTAATTAGTTCAAGGATTTGAAGATATCCTTACTCCTAAATAGCCTTTGCTGGTGGTTTTTATTCCCCTGTGACCCTGTTAAAGTAAAGAGTGCTCCTTGCTTAGTCTCTTGTCTGCCAAACTGATTTTCATTATTAACTTTTGTTGGTATGGTTCTGGAAGAGCTCCTCGCATTGATGAATTAGTTCAAATCCTGGAAAACATAGCCATTCTTTCAGACAAAATTGACTTAACTTTTGTATTCTGAGGGTTGAATCTGTGAATGGATGTGTTTACTTGATCATTCAGGAGGATTTCATATCAGAGAGTAGTTGCCCACTTGAGAAAGTACATGGAGTAGAATGCTTCCCAGTGGACCTTCCCTGTAGAATATATAGGAAGGGTTCACAGGATCAGAAATTACTTCCTTAGGGCTGTCCCCACTGGGAGGCAGAAGAGCTGTGTTTCCTAAGAACAGAGAGGTCAGTGACCAATGCTTTGGAAGTAGCTATGAAAAAGCAAACGTTATCTGGAAAAATGGGCATGAGGTTCTAAAGAAACAAATTAGGTGTACTTGGCTTTTTTTTTTCCTGTGGTGGGTTCTGAACTCTATCTCTCTGTGAAACATAAGGCTTTGCATTAGCAATTGCAAAGAGTCATTCTGATTCCAGCAGCTAAGGCTGATTCTGGGCAGGGGACTTGGCAGCTACTGAACTGTCACAATTCTCAGGATGCATTTAGGGCTTTCATCTGGCTGGTGGCCAATGGAACAGTGTGGGAATGGCACCAGCAACAGGAGCTGCTGAGGACTAGATCAGTAGGTTACTGCCTTTGTGCTTGTCTGTCCTGGTGTGGGGCCTCAGACTCCTGGCAAGACAGAGGCCTTCCCAAATCACCATCCACTCAGGCTGCACTTAGCTATATCTGATTTCAATTTCTTGGGCTAATTAATACTCCAATATAAATAAACTCTTGCAAAGTTGACAAAGATTTTTTAAAGCTGCTTTTCCTTTATGGTTCCTTTCTTCTGATTGGTTGGGAAGTGAGATTTTCAATAAGATACCCCAAATGTGGGACAGTTCAGAGCAAGCTTGTTAATGCTCACCTCTGCCTTAGGAGCTTTCATTCCTATTGAATCAGGAGGAAGAGTGTCTGTTTCTCACACTAGGAACTGGAGTTTAACTGAAATTCACAGCATGGTGTAATGCGGAAAATGTAAATGTTTATGAAATCCATTTGTTTGGCTACCTTAGGCCTTGTTAATTACTACAAGTCTTGTTGCTCAGACAGTGTTTGAGCATGAAGTTATCCCTTAACGAACTCAAGCTCTTTCTTTAACTTTGGACACTTGAAGCAATTTGGTGTATTGTGTGTCTTTTTCTTAGTGTCATTTTTATTGATTTCAGATCATCAGTAATTTGGGATTCAATGGAAAGTTACAGGTATACAAGTACGACAAATAGTTGTCATACTTGATTGTTAAAAGTTAACAAAACTTCCAGTGGGAGTCTGACTTGGGATCACCTCTACCTCTCTGCCTTGTGTGTATATGTGTGTGTTTGTTTTGTTTTTGTTTGTTTCCTTTATCGTTTATAATTTTCTCATTTCCTTTCTAGAGCTTACGGAGTTTTTCAGTTT
This sequence comes from Pachyuromys duprasi, assembly GCA_028658305.1. Lineage (NCBI taxonomy): Eukaryota > Metazoa > Chordata > Mammalia > Rodentia > Muridae > Pachyuromys > Pachyuromys duprasi. Next base: position 8,295,185 of record CM053742.1, read on the forward strand.
GGGGTATTAGTATTAGGTCCGATGATGTGGTTCATTTGTATTTTCGTTTATTTATGTTTCTATCTAGTGTCTATTGATGTCTTGTAATTATGCGGTATTTGTAACTACCAACAAAGCTTATAGCAAGCTGTTTGTTTGAATTTCAGGTTCTTTCTTCTAGGCATGATAGTAAAATTAGGGGCCACTGAACTTTTACAAAGAATTGCAAACACACACACACATACACACAGAGAGAAAATATGGGCCAGGGAGAATCAACAGTAGTATGATTCCAGGACCTTAATAAATACCAAAATTTGTGAATACTAAAGTCTTCTATAGAGAATTGCAGAATTTCATAGTAATTACACGAAATCTACGCATAACATTCTGTATACTTTAAATAATCTTGAGATTACCGAGATGACTTGTACTATCCACTAGAGTGTAAATTCTACATAAATAGTTGTCATAGTTGATTGCTTAGGGAACAATGACAAAGAAAAGTTTGTCCATGCTTAATACAGACGCAGATTTTAAATGCTTTCTATCAGCAGCTGGCTGGCTCCATGGCACCTGTGGATGCAGAAGGCTGACTACATATGTAAATGACCTCTGTGTTGCTGATTGCTAAGGGATTACTTTCAAATCTTCTCTTTCAGGCTCTGTCTAGTTAAATACAGTTTACAAATGGCTGCTGTGGTTTTGTGATCCTTGAAAATATTAAGGTATGAATTAAGATGATTTTAAGTTCTATTTTTTGTCAGCAGCAAACTGTCAAGAGAATAGTTTCTCATGTGGGTCCCAAATACGTATTTGAGTCCATAGAGGTTCTATGAGTAAGCTGGAAAAAAAAAGCCAGGGACAGTGAGTATTTGTTGTCTCTCCAGCTCTTTTTTCTCACCCATCACAGATGGGGAGGGGCAACATATGCTGAAGCTTTGATCTCCAAGAAATGATATTTAGAGACAGGTCAATGAAGGAGGTGGTTAAGGTTACATCCAGTTGTAGAGGTGGGACAACAGAGCTGGTAACCTCATAAGAAGAAAGAGTGATACTAGGAGACCGGATGCTCCCTCACCCGGAGAAAAGGTCAATTTCACTCAAAATCCTTTGTGATGGGCACTTATATAATCTTGAAATTACAATATGATATATACATGAGGCGGGAAATTATATAGACAGATGAGGCTTTGGTCTAAAGTGTTAAATGAAATTATCTGAGATTTTAATGGGGTCTCTGTGTTCCCAGGTCACCAACCTTTCTACATTAAACCTAGTGGGAGTTGATATAAACTGAGGCATTTTGAATTTTATTAACCATATAACGGGGTGTGGGGGTGGGAGAGTCCAAATGACAACTTGGATTTCTAAAGTTCAGGCTCTGAAAGATGAGAGGGATACAGACCAAAGGGTGTGGGATCACAATCTTCCATCCTGGCATAGGCCTGAGAAGCAAGTAAAACCTTTTTTTTTTTTCTTTCTCTCTCCCTTCCTCTCCCCCTTGTGTGTCACATGTGGAGGGAAACCAGAAGTTGTTATTATCCTTAATTGCTTCTCCACCTTACTTTTTGAGACATGGTCTCCCATTATATTTGGTGTTCAATAATTGGCAAGACTGGATGAGCAGTGGACCCCATGGACATCCTCGTCTCTGGCCCCTGTCTAGCACTGAGGTTATAGGTGTTTGCTATCACTCCTGACTTTTATTGTGTGGGTGCTTGGTATCCAAGCACAGGTCCTTATGTTTGAACAACAAACGTTTTACCCACTTAGCCATATTTGTAGCTCAAAACCTTGTTTTTGAGTATTAGTAATACTTTATAAATTCTCCTGGTAGGATCAGTATGAATAAGAGCAGTAATTCTCAAAGTATGGTTCTTGGACCAGCAGTATCAGCATATTCAGAGCTTCCTAGAACCACAGAGAAGTAGATTCTGCCACAGATCTGCTGAATCAGAATTCTAGGATTAGAGCCCAAGAGAATCTGAATATTTCTCCAGGGGATTCTGATGTATGCTTATGCTTAAGGAAGATTGATATAGAAGAAAAAGTACAGGGAGAGTCAGTTCAGAATATAATATATCAAAAGCCTTCAAATAGAAATGGGAAAATCTGTAGTCCAGTACTAGCTGCTTCCTTGTTCATTAAATGGAGATGAAAGCAGTAAAATAACTAAAGTTGTAGAATTTAGCAGTGTTCTGTTTATGATGCTGTACAATATATGGCAATTATGTGCCCAAGTACTACTATATAATTAGGGCTCAAATACCAGCTGGCAATTATTAGCTTGGGAAGTTATCCCTTTGTATTTTGTTAAACTAGAGAAAACAATGATGTGCCCTATCTTAGCTCCCCTTCTATTGCTATGAAGAGATACCATAACCAGGGCAACTTATAGAAGAAGAAAGACTTTATAGTTCCAGAGGGTTAAGGCCCTTGACAATCATGGGGGGGGGGGTTCATGGCAAGAGGCAGGCAGGTATGGTACTGGAACAGCAGTTGAGTGCTCACCTCCCAATGCCCGGGCAACAATGAAGAGAGAGAGAGAGAGAGAGAGAGAGAGAGAGAGAGAGAGAGAGAGAGAGAGAGAGAGAAACAGACAGAGACACAGAGAAAGACACAGAGACAGAGACAGACAGAGAGAGCTAACTGAAACTTTAAAGCCCACCCTAGTGACAACCTCCTTCAAAGCCACACCTCCTAATCCTTCCCAAGTAGTTCCATCAGCTGGGGAGCAAATATAGGGGCCTGTAGGGCCTATTCTGATTCAAACCACTACATACTCCCTTATATTGTTATAGGATCAAATTGGCTTATGTATGTAAATAACTCAGTAGGTTTTCTGACACTGAGTGAGTGTCATATAAATACAGACACAACAATATGTGGTTTACATGCTGACTCTTCAGAAAATACCTTTTAAGGAAAAAAGGAGCAAATAGGGAGAAAGGACAATAGAAAAAATAAAACGCAGAGAATAAACATTCCTATGAACATGCTGTTAACTGCTTAAGACCAAGAGAAATACACTATACTCACTTGAAACCTTTCCTTCACCCTGAGGTGCCTCTCCTTGCACAATGTGAAAACGTGTAAGAACTGTGTATGCCAGGATGATATCCAGTGCATGGTAAATTGTCTTTTGGGGAAACTGACATCCCTGCTAAATGTTTGTGCAAAGTTTAGAATGTAGAAAGCTGACCTGTGCAGGTGAAGAAGCCCCTTCACTCTCCCTATGGTGTTGAGTAAATGGATTCTGGGTGCTATGCAGGGATTAGGTGCCTGCAGAGGGATTTCAGATCCAGAAGCTGGAAGAGATACGTACGTTGCTATACAAACTTTATAACTGTTAATAAAAACTAATGAAGTCAGCCAACATGGTTTATGCTTGGAACCTTAACATTCAGGAGGGTAAGGCAAGAGGACCATGGACTTACAGTTAGAGTAGGCTACACAGCAAATTCAAGAATACCTTGAGCTAAATAGCAAGATCCCGTCTCAAAAACAAAACAAAATCTCCAACAGTTACATTGAAGAATACTTTTAATACTGCAAGGTTTAGTCACCTAAGTATATGATTTAATGATTTTTTTAGTAAATTTACTAATTTGTATAGCTGTTATCACGGTTCAACTAAAAATTTTTTATAACCTTTGTGAAAATCCATTGTGCCTGCTTGTATTTAATCTATCTTCTTACCTCCAGACCTAGGCAACCATGAATCTACTTTCTTTTTCTATAGATTTACTTGTTCTAGGCATTTTATATGCACCGAATCATATGTTATGTGGTCTTTTGTGCTCATTCACTTAGTATGATGTTCACTCCTGTTCTACCATGTACCGTTTGGTTTTTGCTCATTGCTGAATAGTACTCTACTGTTACAGAGCCCCATGCTCTGTCTATCCGTTCATTGCTTGGTAGGTTTTTAGGTTGTTTCTACATTTGGGCTACTGCAAATAATGTGGTTATAGACATTTATATGCAAATCATTGTATTTTTGGATGGTTTTGTTTCTCTTGGGTAGATCTTTAGACGAGGAATGGCAAGCAGTCCGTTTGACTGCTTTCCATTGTACATTCTCACTGTTGAGGTAATGAAGATGCCAATTTCTCTACAACCTTACTAATGTTTTATATTGTCTGTTTTTGCATGATATCTGCATCTAGTGGGCATGAAATGCTATGTGATTGTGGTTTCCATTATAGTAATTTTCTGATGACAAGTGATATTGAATATCTTTTCATGAGCTGATGCATGTAAAAGTAAAGAAGAAATGTCTCCTGTGTCACTCTGTTCCTGAGCACTAAGACAGGAGGATCATTCCTAAGATGAGTCTAATTCTCATGCTTGTGCAGAAATTATTACTGCCCACTCAGTCATCTTCGAAGCCTGGTTTATTCATTTTTAAAGTGAACATAATAGTTATGATGCAGCTTTAATGTGAGATAAGATGCCTTACAAAAACAGAAGGCAGAGTGAACAGAGGGTATTAATTACACTGTGCTAAATTGTCCAGTGCCCAGCTTGTAAGCCCTGAAGAAAGCTTGGTTGCAAACTTTATTCACGGATACATTTGCTGATTGAACCCTTCCTACTATATATATATTTTAACTACCTAGTATGTAGCATTAATTGCTTTTGGCATTGATAATTCAATAATGTATAAAATGAGGTCCCTATCCTTAAGTTGTTTAAAAAAACACACACCTGAGACTAGATAAGTAATGGGCTCTAGGGAAGAACCTACTAATATTAATTCCCTAAATGAACATGGCAATAAAATGATTTCTAAGTACATATTACTATACCTATAAGTCAGTGCATCACTTAGTCCTTTTAAACGTTTTCTTGCAGATGATGATTAGCATAGAGAACAACAATGTGCAGTAAGAAATCTTGTCACACTTAGGCATAAAGATATTTTCATCAAACCTCTCTGTAGGTGCTAAGTTTTCAAACACTTGTCATTTGGGGCTCTTAAAGCTTATACCTCCCTTTCAACCCCCAAACCCCAGGGAAGGGGAGAAGAAGGTTGAAATGGAAAGGGGATGTAGCCTTCTTTACTTATTCCTGCTGGGTAGGGTCATAAGATTCTTTTGAGTCAATATCAATGTTAGCTGTCAAGTTATACAAAAGTCCAGGGAATGAGCAAGCCAGCAAACCATCAGGCCATCAAGCCAGCAAGTGCAGAAAGCAGTCCTCCTATGCCTCCTCCAAGCCATCATGCTTTATTCTTCTGGGCTATCCTATTTATATCCCTTGCAGTCCTCAGAATTCAACTAATTCTAGCTGGCAAAGACCACACCCCTGCACTAAACAATAATCAGCTGTGTAGAAACTAAAATCCCACACTTGAGATTATTATAAAAACACATTTACATATCATAAATGAAAACATCCACATCACCTCTCTTTACTCTCAAGGATCAGGGAGCAATAAATAAGAGAATGGGGGGAAAGACTGTAAGAATCAGAAGTGGTAGATTACTCCAATCAAACAGCATCTTCCGGAGACAATGGGACTGGTGTGCATATGAACTCACAGAGGTGACGGCAGCATTCACAAGACCTATATGTATTAAGCTGCACAGAATCCCAGCACTGAGGAAGGGAAGTGGACACAAGTCCCTCCCATAGCCAAGAAACTATTTGTAATTGCTAGCTTTTTGTAGAAGGGAAATCAGTTTTCTTCAACGGAGAGACACTAGGTATATCAATCATAATCTAGGGCAAAACCCTGCTCAAGAGTAATTAGCCAACATGAGTCAGACTCCATGTTGTTCTTGTTTTAAGAGTGAAAAATTCAACCCAGATGTCCCTCAGTTGAGGAATGGATACAGAAACTGTGGTACTTTTACACAATGGAATACTACTCAGCAATAAAAAGGAGGAAATCATGAAATTTGGAGGCAAATGGTGGGACCTAGAGATGATTATCCTGAGTGAGGTATCCCAAAAGCAGAAAGACACACATGGTATATACTCACTTATATAGACCTATAGGATAGGATTAACATACTGAAATCTATACACCTAAAGAAGATAAACAAGAAAGAGGACCTGGGGTGAGATGATCAATCCTCACTTAGAAAGACAAATGGAATGGGCATTGGATGTAGGAGAAAACAAGCAACAAGACAGGAGCCTACCACAGAGGGCCTCTGAAAGACCCTACCTAGCAGTGTATAAAAGCAGATATTAAGACTCATAACCAAACCTTCAGCAAAGTGCTGGGAATCGTATGAAAGAAGGAGGAGTTAGTATGACCTGGAGAGGACAGGAGCTCCACAAGAACCAAATATATCAGGGCACAGGGGTCTTTTATGGGACTGTTTCTCCAACCAAGGACCATGTATGGATATAACCTAGAACCCCTGCTCAGATATAGCCCATGGTACCTCAGTATCTAAGTGGGTACCCTAGTTAGGGGAACAGGGACTATTTCTGACATGAACTCAATGACTGGCTCTTTGATACCCCTCCCCCTGAGGGAGGAGCAACCTTGCTAGGCCACACAGGAGGACATTGCAGCCAGTCCTGAAGAGACCTGATAATCTAGGGTCAGATGGAAGGGGAGGAGGTCCTCCGTATCAGTGGACTTGGAAAGGAGCAGGGAGGAGATGAGGGAGGGATGGTGGGATTGGGAGGGAATGAGCAAGGGGGCTACGGCTGGGATACAAAGTACATAACCTGTGATTAATATAAAAAAGAGAAAAAAATTACAGAGAGTATGAAGGTGGAGGATACAGTTTATTTTCAGCTCACTTAATATAGAGCTATTCTGACTTTAGGCAGTCTGCTTGCCAGAATAAAACAAAATACAGGTTTATGATGTCTTGCTGGAAGCTTTTCTTGCATCAAAGGGCTCAGTGATCATTTTAGTGACTTAGTTCCCTGCCCTGTGTGTGTGTGTGTGCCTTGCACAATTTAAGCTAATAAAAAACCTAAAGCTCAAAAACAATAACAAAAAAGAGTGAAAAAATAAGCATAACATTGGGTTGGTAAGTAGGGGAAGTAGGATGTGAGGGAGAGGAAGAAGACTTATCAAAGTATATTATACAAAATTCGGCCAACAGGAGTCAGAGTTCAAGTTGTTTTAAGAAAGAAAAATAGCATAACATTGGGATGGTATGGAGATGGGAGAGATCTTGGGGAGGGGAAATAAGATCAAAATATATTGTATAAAATTCTTAGGGAATAAAAGATCAACCACAAAAATTTTAGCTAGGAAATTGATTCTAAGTGACTATCCAGTGACTTTGAGAGAGGATTATTTATAATTACTATTGGAGGATTGGAAAAGAAAGTGGTGCAAGGAGGAAGCAAGAATCATAGATAATACTATAGAGACAATTATATTTGGACTTGGTTTTGGAGGGTGAATACAAGTTTCCAATGTAGAAATGGCACAGAAATAATTTCTAGAAGACAAGATAGGAAATAGCAAGGGTCTGATGTGTTTGGGAAACTTGAAGTGTTCTTGACTATAGTGTGGACATATGTTTGAGTGATGAAAGGCTCGGTAGGGCAAAACCAGGAAATGTAATTTAAAGATAGGATTTTGCAGAGCTCTAAGTGGCATTTTAAGGACTCTAAACAGCACAAGCAAAAAGAAAACATAATGGGTTCTGGGAGGAGCAGCATGGCTTTTTTCCTAGAATTACTATGATTTTTTTCAATTTTCTAGGAACATATAATGTAGTAAACATAACTCAATGTTCCAATCTCTTGAGAAAAATGACTTAATGAAAGGAGAGATCCAAGATTCAATAGGAAACCTGGTAAATCACCTGACCTCTGGCAATGAGGGAAAAAAAATCTATTGCGATAAACACCATTACGAAGGCTGCCTGCTTCAAGGCCGTTTCTGTCTCTAAGCTGATAACTCAGAGACACTGTGTTCCTTCTATCTAGTCATATAACTCACATACAGTGGATAACCGGCTGCAATAAATTCCATTTTTGCTCTCTGTGCATGTACCAGTCCTTTCCCATAAGGAAAGTAATAGCTTCTTGTGCCACATGAGAAGGAGGAGGTTGAGTTGAACTGCAGCTGACCTCCACTTAGATTTTCTCTTGAGCTATCAATACACAACTGTTGTTTGATTATCTTTACCTCTCCCCCCACACACAAATATCCCAATTCCTTCATTGAAAAAGCTCACTGAGGTTCCCAAACTCCACTCCCAAAATCTCCAACAAAACATTCTAACACCAAATGTCTGGAGCTGAAAACAGGCTCCCATGCTGATGTCCATGCAAATAAGGCAGACTCTTGATATTTGAAGATTCAACATCTGTCATTCCAGCTCTTCATGACTGACTGTGGCTGTCATTTCTACTTTTGGTGGGTCATGAATTTCAAGCCAACTGTTAGTGTGTCCATCTCAAGGCAGCTTCATTTTTCTGCTTGCCACAGATATAGTCTTGTGAATTCATATTTTGCTGCATTTAATGAGGGATGCAATGTCTCAAGGATCATAATCAATCTGCGAATTCAACAGAGGAGCTGGCCCTAACGGCAAAGCACAGGTGAACCAGCCCAGAGAGTGTGAGAGCAGGGCAGCTGGCTCACCCCTGGTTCACTGTAGCACTTGGGAGATTGGGTCTATGGCCTTGACTGGGCAGCACGGTGGTTCTGGAGGCATGGGTGCAAGCATGCCGATCCCAGGAGAAATGACTCTGCCTCCTGCTGATGGCAGCACTGGGTGGCCTAGGCAGAAGCAGATCATGCCCTGGTGGTATGGATAAGGGAGAGCCAACAGGTTGATCTGCTCAGCTACCACCCTGGTCCAGATATAGGGCTTTGAGTTGGCCCACCCTAAAATCTACATCATCTGTGAACTGTTAGGGCTCATGAAAGGGTTGATCCTGCAAATCCAAAGCTGCATCTCTATGACACAGGGAAACAACAGAATAACCAGGAGGAGTCCGGTGAGGATCCAACATCGATGGTGTCACAGAAGCCAGAGACCTGGAACCAGACCAATGACTCATTGCAATGAACACTGGCAAGTGAAGATATCTGGACATGAGGGCTAGACTGTGGGACACACTGTGACATACCACAGCTTCCATGATGAGATGTTTTCTATGCTTTGTTTTCTTTATTTTTTGTTTTTGTTTTATTTGGTGGGGAGGTTTTGCAAGGGTGGAGAGTAGATAGAAGGAGATAAAGAGATGAGTGAAACTAGATTCCATGAAATGAAACTCAATAAAAAGAATCAATAAAAAATTTAAAAAGCAATATAAAATGAGATTGACATTGAACATTATACATAATATTAAAGTTTTAGTCTATGCCTTATTATTTGCTGATGCCAAGTATGGTACACAACAATGTGAGCCTATGCTTGAAATTTGAAATTTACTTTTCAAGATAAACTATCCAAAATTACAGAGAAACTATGGAATTATAATTGATTTCTGGATTTTTTTTTTACCTAGATTCACTTATTAGTGTTTTCTAGAAAATAATACAAACAAGCAGTTGGTCAGAGACAGTATTGTTTCAGATAGCACTAGCTACTCTAAAACACTTCCCAAGCTTTCTCTACATGTACACATATTGCTGTTATTATTTACAGAGCATTTTAGGCCAACTTGCAGACATCATGACCATTTACTTCTAAATATTTCAGTATATAATGACATTCTCTTGCAAACCACAGTGCAATTAGCTAATTCCGGAAACTGAACATTGATAAACTGCCACTTGATAGTATAAAGTCCACATTAAGTTTTCTTGATTGTTTTGATACCCTCAGAGAAATTAAAATAAAACAACCCTATTCACATTTCAACTGAGGATCAAATACTGCATTCAGTTGCCTGACTTTTGTCCCCTTTAATCAGATGCATTTCTATGGACTGTATTTTTTTAATATCTGATTTATTTTGAGGATCATAGTCTCATTGTTCCACAGAATTGTATTTGTCTAATGCTTTCTCATGAAGTTATGTGTATTCAGCTAGAATATTACTAGGATCGAAAATTTTGTTCTTGTTAATTTAGAATGTAATCTTTTTTCAAATAGTAAAACCATTTTCAGAAGTTTTTCCTACAACATCATGAGTAGGTTCTAAGGAGATGCATGTTATTAAAATTTTTGCCCCAAAACCTTTAGTAAGACAGATTAGAAGTCACTTCCTAGCATGGTGGCTCATGCCTGTAATCCCAGCACTGGGAAGGCAGACAGATCTCTGTGAGTTTGAGGCCAGGCTGGAGTACAAAGCAAGTCTAGGACAGTCAAAGCTACACAGAGAAACCCTGCCTCAAAAAACAACAACAACGTTACTTCTCAGGGAGCTGATGAGCAGTAGACACAGTATATAACTCCTGGTAGGTAGTTTATTGCTAACATTGTCTGTCTGTGGAGTCTTTGTATTTCAGCATTTTCTTTTTGCCTTACTGTTCTACTATCCTGGGCTAAAGCTTATGGGAGTCAATGATGAAAAGCGTGCAGGCATGGAATGACATTTACCAGCAAAAAGCTGGTGGTAGTGAATGTTACTAAATCTTTATTACTTATACAAAATACACCCACCACAAAGTAGAATAAATAATTCACACTAAATGGCACTCATCCAAACATGAAAAGTTCATTTTGTGATATAGTATCACTGCCTTAGGTTATTTCAAAATTTTCAATTATTCACTAACTGGCACAGGATAATATTCACTCACTGTCACCAGTAAGAATTCAGAACTCTGATTAGCTCAAGTTTGGAAGGCTGAGTGTCATGGGAGACGGGGTGTGGACACAAAATAAACTTAAACATATACCCATTCACTCTTCTTTCTACCCACAAAATGCTATTGAGAAGTTACTTTATGTCAGGTTCTGTGCTAAGTATTTTATTTGTGGTTTAAAACCCTTCATCTTAAGGGGCTCTTATCAGAATCTCATATTTCAGCCTGTTCTCATGTTTCAGTGATGTCGACATAGTCCATCATGGTTATTTTTGACCCTTCTGCAGTTACCGTGTCCTCAGCCTGCCACCAGCCTTATTAGTGTGTGCTCTTTCAGCTTGAAATTCCCTCAATTCTTCCAATGCCATAATCTGCAGAAATATGTCTTCAGTTGCTCCATGTAGATCTGTTAACTGATAAGAAACCCGTTAAAGTGTGGACCCACTATAATGAAAATAACACTGGGCTTGGTTCTAGCTAATACGTCTTTTTGGCTGGGGAAGAATGGATTGAGCATTGCTGCTCTCTAACCCTATTTTTCTGTTGTTGAACAAATAACTAGACTTTATTTTTCAAAGTCTTCTTATAGTTAGATGCTACTTACTTGTAGCTAACAAGAAGGTTCACAGAAATGAAACATCTTATGTATGTAGGCCTGGTGTTCAGAAATAATCTGTGTGCATCTTTTTTAAAATTTCATGTAGGTTTTCTGTATTTTGGTGGGACCACAATATTCCTAGGCACCCAGGTCTTTGAGTATTTTCAATAAACAGTAACTCACTGAGGTGTTGTGTGTTAGACAAGCTAGTGATACCTTTAGCTAATGTCTTACTGCACCGATAATCTTGATCTGTTTCACTTTACCTTCGTACATGGAGAAGTTGCTTGATCTTTTAGCATCTCTATGATCTCATCTGTCAATGGAGCCCTATTTTAGAAATGGAAGAATTAAGTAAGTTGATATTTGTAAAAACAGTTTGTAAATGACTATACAAACAGAAGACGCTGCTCTTACTGTTGAACCTGTCCCTTTATAAGCAGATAATCCACTTTTTCACTCGGGTAACTCAGTTAATGTATATGCATATAACAAAAATAATTGAAGAAGAGGTATAGATTTGTGAGGGAGTAGAACAGAAGAAGAATTGCCAGTGGGGAGAGGGGGGAGAGAAATGGTGTAGAAGCAGTGTTGGGGTTCTCTCCCCAAAATAAAATGAAGAAAGTTGTAAGTTGCTCAAGCCTTCCTTAAAGGTTTCATTATAAAAGCAAGTCTATGAGGAGGTGCTTATAAAGCATTACCCTAGGTCATTTTAAAAATAATCTAAGGAAGTAAGTGGTCTGCCACCTCCACTTTACAGATGACAACTGAGGTCCAAGAAAATTTCTCAGAGTCATTTGGTGTAGATGTATTCAAATCCAGTGCTTAGTTTGGGTTTCTATTGCTATGATAGAACACCGTGACCAAAAGCAACTTGGGGAAGAAAGGTTTATTTCATCTTACAAGTCTCAAAACACTCCATCACCGAGAGGGAAGTCAGTGCAGGAACTGAAACACAAACCGTGGAGAAAAGCTGCCTCCTGTCCTGCTCATCCTGGTTTCCCATACCTTCCTGGACCACCTGCTCAGGGGCACCACTACTCCCAGTGACTGGAATTGTCCAACATCAATCAAGAAAATGCACCACCAACTTATTTATAGGCCAGTCTGATGGAGGGCTTTTCTCAGTTGATAATCCCTCTTCCCAAATGACTCTAGCTTATATCGGCTTGACATAAAACCAGCGAACACCGCCCCCCCCCTCGGTTTCCAGAAAATCTCCACTTTTAACCTCTACATATCTGACTATTGTTTACTCTGTTTTAGGACACTAAAATTAACTTTTTCAATCTGATTCTTATGTCTAAGAATGCCCAATCTTCTTGTAGGACAAAAAAAAGTTTTACTTTTTAAAGCAGCCAGAAAGTATCTTTTTTTGGATACTCAAATGGATATGATATTCTTGTTCATTTTTTCTAATTAATTTCTCCTTCTCAAAGCTTCTTAACTTCCCATGAGTTACAGAAACTTATTTATTTGTGTGTATGGTGTGTGTATGTGTACATGTTTATATGTGTGCATGTGCGTATAGGTCATTCGCCATTTTTAGTTTTGAAACAGACTATCTCACTGAATCCAGAGCTCACTAATTGGGCTATACTAGCTGGCCAACAAGCCCAAGGGTTCCTATATCTCTGCTTCTCCAGTGCTGGGATATCAGATATGTGCCATTTTACTTGGCTTTTCACCTGGATGCTGGGATCAGAACTATAACCTTTGACCTAGCCTAGAAATTCATTCTTTTATTAAAGTCTAAGAAAGGATCCTTTGGGAGAAGTTGACCATGAAAATTACAGCATCAATATGCAGTGACTGAGAATAAGTGAAGTAGTGGATAATCTTTTCTGTGTATTTGTGACTGCTTTGAATGAGCTCTCCATAAGGTCTTTGTCTTAGTCACTGTTCTATTGCTGTGATGAGACACCATGACCAAGGCAACTCTTCTAAAAAAAAAACATTCAACTGAGGCTTGCTTATGGTTTCAGAGGATTAGTCTATTATTGTTATAGTGGAGAGCATAATAGTACAAAAGCAGGCATGGTACTAGGGAAGTAGATAGAGCTACGTCCTGATTAATAGGCAGCAGGCAGAGAAAGAGAAACGCTGGTCCTAGTCTAGGCTTTTGAAACCTCAAAGCCCATCCTCATCAACGAGGTCACACTGACTCCAAGAAAACCATACCTCCTAATCCTTCCAAGCAGTTCACCAACTGGAGACTAAGCATGTGAATGTATGAGCTTATGGGAGCCACTTATTCAAACCACCCCAGCCCTATATCCTTCAGGGGTGCCTGATAGTTTGACATTGAAGTAAGATATTGTTACCTGTATGGTTTATGCCTGAGAACCATATAATCAAGTTTAAAAGAGGGAAAGAGGAGCTGGAAAGATGGTTCAGTGGCTAAAAGCACTCACAAGCCTGATTATCTGGGTTTCATCTTGATGGTGGAAGGAGAAAAAAAATCAAGTCCTACAAGTTGTCCTCTGACTTCCACATATGTGTTATGGCACGTGTGTGTGCACAAGTGTATGAGTGTGCATGTGTGGACATACACACACACACACACAAATGCACACACGCTAAATATATTTTTATATGCAAAAAATCCTACAGTGTTTCCTACATTTTGACAGAATGGGTCACACCCATAGCTGTCTTGGGGTACATGAAGGGTATAGGTCACAGGCTGGACACTTGTGTGTCCTAAAGCACTTGTCAGCACTGTGCAAGAAAGGCTTCCTGAGACAGTTTTGAATCTAGTAGTTGTAATTGCCTGAAAATTGGAAAGCAAACTCAGGTTTATGTGCTTGATCTTGGCAGGAGCTGAGCACTTTGGTTTGTATGGCCAGGCTGTGCTGAGCTAACATCCCGTGGGATTGTTTTGTTCTGGTTCCCAGCTTTTGATCTCTCTCCTATGGAAACTGAAGAATTTGATTGTCAGAAAAGCATGTTCTGTGTAGTTTAAGAAATGAGAGTATTGCGACAGTGTGTTCTTATAAAATGGATAAAGTTCAGCGTAAACTGACACTTGGTTGAGCCCTTGCTATTTTAAAATGTTCAAGTCTCTGATATTTGCAGAGAATGAGTTTAATCTTGATAATATCATCATTAGGTGATGCAACTTATGAGAATGATCCTTCCCCTGGGACGGTATTATTGACTTCATCACAGAAGTCAAAAAAGAAGGCAGTTTGACAGACTAATATTTCACATCATTTGCCAACCACTTGCAGTCTAGGCTGTTTCAGCTCCACATTACATAAAGAGGCCATGCTAACCATATCTAATTAACCTGCCCAAGTTGCACCAGCAGAAAGTGGTAAATTATGGGTTTGAAGCCATTGGCTTCAGAGTCTGTGTCCAAAGACCTCTTGGTTTGGAACACATCTGTTTCCTAAATAAATAAATAAGGCATTCCTATAAATCTGAACACACTTAAGAAGTTGTAATAAAGGACTGAAAAGCAAGAAACAAGGGTAGCTTTGTCAGAGCCCTCTGGTCAGCTATGGTGAGCTTTCCCTGTTCACTGTTCATTCCCCACAAAGGAACATCTGCTGATGCCAGAGGCCTCTTCTTTGGAAACTAAGAGGGACCAAGCAGGAAAGATCTTGCATATCCTAAAGACAGAGCCAAAGAGATCCGTGCACTTCTAATTAGACAGCATGCCTTCCATGGCTGATCAAACTTCTATGCCTTCCTAGAATGAACCCAGAGAGTTTTAACTTTGGCTCAGGCGTGTGAGATTTAATGCTCCTTTCCTCCATGTAACAAAACAGTCATTTTTTTTTGCCTTGAGCTAAGGAAAACCCTGGCAGTGTTAAACTTGAAAATGTTTGGATGAGGTTTTTCTTTTAAAATATTAGATTTACTATTGTTTGGAAACCTTGTGGATATTCACAGTTTTTTTTTTGTTTTGTTTTGTTTTTTGTTTTTTTAATTTCCCTTTTTTCTTGTGGAGCTTTTTTGGAAACTTCCGTGGAGAGAAAGGCTGAAAGCAGAAGAATGAGATTGCTTTTTTGAATTCAAAGTCTGCAAGGGATGTAGGGGTGTGTAAAAAGATTTTAAAGAACACTATGCCTTCTGGGTTTGACAAAAGCACACAACCAGTCACAAAATTGGATAGACAGTATAGGCACTGCAAGAATGTCATCCCCTGTTGTGCACTGCTTCTTAGTTGTCTTTTCCACTTTTCAGAAAGCATAGACTAAAGCTTGGTGCTGATGGTTGGGAAACTCTCTGATAATTTGATGCACGAGTGAGTATGTTGTGAAATATTGCCAATAAAGAATACCGAGAATCATATACCTTCCTTCTGAGTAGCCTTGGAAGTTTTGCCACATGCATGTCTTCATTTGTTCCTTAACTTCACCTGAAAGAAAAGCAAGAAATGATATCCAGCACTCCATAATCCAAATCATCCAGGAGAGAGAGGAAATGGGACTTCTACCAAACATTCAAATTTTCAATGTGGTTGTCAGTACTCACTAAGTACACAGGCTCTCATTTCCACATGTTTTGCCCACTTTCCTCATTTCTCTCTCACTATCTTGGGCCTACCCCAAACTGTATCTCCCTTGACTTTGTGCAAACCTCGCAATTGCAACACACAGCTTCACCCCTTAACATTGTCTCCTTCCTACTTTAAGGATCAGGGAGTTGACCCAACATGATATGATCCTTTCCTAGAGCCACCCCTCTCGTCTCTGTCTAATTCCCTCTTTTTTTCACTTTTTGAGTAGATGACATGCTCTGTTGTCTTTTGTGTGTGTGGTGGGGAGAAGGATATGCCAGATGATATTTTTGGAAGAGCTACTCCTTCCACATTTCCCATTACTGTTTCTACATCTTGAAGGGGAAAGGAGAATGTTGATCCCATCACCAAACCCTTCCAGCTTTGGAAGGGAGTAGATACTAGACCTTGGAATTGCAGCAAATAAAGACAGCTCTCCTCTCTTGGGGACTTCCCAAGTAAGGAGTGGAAATTTTACTACCCTTCTAGTTTTTTTCATCAATATATATCTTAGCCTTAGCCCCAAAGGAAGACAATTTCAGTGGTGAGAACCTTTGAACCTAGCATTAAGTTCTAACCTACAACCACCATCACTTCTCTTGCTTTCCCAAGTAGAGTCCATCCCAACCTCACGCTCATGTTTTAAGGTGCTCATGAGCACCTCCAGCTTCTAAATTCAGGTACCTGAACATCTTTCTTGGATAGAGACCTCTGGCATCACCAGAGCTACATTCTTGGCAATTCTCCACAACTTCGCATAAGCCAGTTGAGTGACTTTTAGTTGAGTGTAGACCATTATAACCTTAGTTCATTAAAAACTCTCTTTACACATTCCCTTCTATATTATAGAGTTAGGCTAGAAAGAAAATGATTATCTTAAATTTTATTTTCCATTTTACAGTATGAAGATTTATCCCAGGCACAAGCATGCATCCTTAATTGTACTCATAGCATTGATCTGAGCAAGTATAAGATACCCGACTATGAGTTCCGGTGGTTTTGCATCATCATTTTAGTGCAACTAATGTCTACCACTAAAGTACCATCTTACACATAAAACAAAATTAAAAGAAGCTTGAAACATTATATTCTTTCCAGGAAATGTTACAATTACATTTAAAGACAAGGAGATAAGGTTTTCATTTTTAATTACATTACTGAATGATTCTTCTTAAGGGAACCTAAGAGTAAAGAATATGAATTACTTTGTAAATTTTTGGTGTGGCAGACAAAGACAAAAATTAGAATTTAGTGGCATCAATGTTAAACTTTAAAGGTTCTGTCTGGATACAATACTTTCAAATTACTTCTCTAGATGAAGTCTGTAATTGATCCTGTATTCTTTTCTGAAACATTTACTGTAGTGCCTGGAATTCTGCTTGTAATTGGTGGGAGTATAAAAGAAGACAACTGTGTGGTAGCAAGGCTGCTAATGTTCCCTTTCTAGGCTTACTTTCTTCTAGAGTGTCACCTCCCTTCGTACAGGTGCCAGATGCTCCCACAGTCCTCAGGACACCTCTGTCTATTTTCTCCATGGCAGAGCCGTGGGTTTGCAATTTCTACTTTAGTTTGCTACAATTAGAATTTCTCTTCTTTCCCTCCAAGCTACTCAGCTAGCTATTAGGAGAAAGCAGCTGATAACAAAGTTACACTCCAGTATTGATGACTGAAAGCTCTTAATGCTCCCTGGGGTGTCTGCATCTGAGAACTTTAGCCTGTGATGATGGAGTTTCAAATAGTGCCATGGGCTGGTGGAGATATAAATTTTGGTAGAAGGGAGGCACATGTTTTGATGCTACTCAAATTGTACTAGTTGTAGATGTTACCGAAGCATTTATAAAAGGATTTTTTAATCAAATGACATTTGCTTTCTGCCATGCCTGAAGTGATTACGGAATAGGTCTTACAGAGTTCTCCTAGTCCCAAGAAAGTTTGGTTTCTTTAAACTGTGTGAGCCTCACTTGCAGGTGATACTAGTATGGGTAGGAAAATGTTTCTGATGATTCATTCTCAATGAATGGGGTTGAGATCTCCTTTATTTGTAAGAGCCAGAATCTGGAAACAATCCAGATGCCCCTCAACTGAGGAATGGATACAGAAAATATGGTACATCTACACAATGGATTATTACTCAACAATAAAAAAAGGAAATGATTAAATTTGCAGGTAAATGGTGAGAACTGGAAAAGATCATCCTGAGTGAGGTATTACAGAAGGAGAAAGACACACAGGGTATATATGCACACATAAGTGGATATTAGACATATAATATAGGATAAACATACTAAAATCTGTACACTTAAAGAAACTAATCAAGAAGGAGGACTCTGGCTGAGATGCTTAATTGCCATTCAGAAAGGCAAAGAGGATGGACATCAAAAGAGGGAGAAAATAGGGAACAGGACAGGAACCTACCACAGAGGGCTTCTGAAAGGCTCTACCCTCAGGGTATCAAAGCAGATGCTGAGACTTATGGCCAAACTTTGGGCCGAGTGCAGAGAATCTTATGAAAGAAGTGTGAGATAGTAAAATCTGGAGAGGACAGGAGCTCCAAAAGGAGAGCAACAGTACCAAAAAATCTGTGCACAGGGGTCTTTTCTGAGACTGATACTCCAATCATGTAGCATGCATGGAGATAACATAGAACTACTGCACAGATGTAGCCCATGGCAGCTCAGTGTCCAAGTGGGTTCCATAGTAATGGGAACAGGGACTGTCTCTGACATGAATTCAGTGGCTGGCTGTTTGATCACCTCCCCCTGACGGGGGAGCAGCCTTACTAGGCCACAGAGGAAGACAATGAAGCCACTCCTGATGAAACCTGCTAGACTAGGATCAGAAGGAAAAAGAGGAGGACCTCCCCTATCAGGGGACTGGGAGAGGAGCATCGGTAGAGAAGGGGAAGGGAGGGTGGGGTTAGGAGGGGAGGTGGGAAGGAGCTACCGGGGGGGATACAAAGTGAATAAACTGTAATTAATAAAAAAAGTTAAAAAAAGAAATCAAGCACATTTTTACTATCTCAAAAGAGGTAGCACTAGGCCTTTCATTTTCTCCATAAAAATGAGTGTTGTCATCAAAGGTATCATCCACCATGACCAAGTAGGCTTCATCCCAGGCATGCAAGGGTAGTTCAATATACGGAAATCCATCAATGTGATCCATAATATAAACAAAATGAAGAAGAAAAAACACATGATCATCTCCTTAGATGCCAAAAAAGTATTCGACAAAGTCCAATATCCATTAATGTTTAAAGACTTGGAGAGATCAGGGATACAAGGCACCTACCTAAACATAGTAAAGGCAATATACAGCAAGCCTATAGCCAACAACAAACTCAATGGAGAGAAACAAATCAATCCCACAGAAATCAGGGGCAAGGCAAGGCTGCCAAGTGTCTCCATATCTCTTCAGCATAGTACTTGAAGTGCTAGCTAGAGCAATAAGACAACTAAAGGAGATCAAAGGGATACAAATTGGAAAGGAAGAAGTCAAAGTATCACCATTTGCAGATGTTATGATAGTATACACTAGCGACCCCAAAAATTCAACCAGAAAACTCCTTCACCCGATAAACAACTTCAGCAAAGTGGCTGGATACAAAATCCAATAAAAAAAATCAGAAGCCCTCCTGTATACCAAAGACAAAAGGGCCAAGAAAGAAGTTAGGGAAACAACACCCTTCACAATAGCCACTAATAACATAAAGTACCTTGGGGTGACTCTAACCAAGCAAGTGAAAGATCTGTTTGAGAAAAACTTCAAATCTCTTAATAAAAAAAAAATTGAAGAAGACATCAGAAGATGGAAAGATCTCCCGTGCTCAAGGACTGGTAGGATTAACATAGTGAGAATGTCCATTCTGCCAAAAGCAATCTACAGATTCAATGCAATTCCCATCAAAATACCAACAAAATTCTTTACAGGCCTTGAAAGAAAAATTCTCAACTTCATATGGAGAAACAAAACAACCCAGAATTTCCAAAATGATCCTGTACAACAACAGATCATCTGGAGGTATCTCCATCCTTGATCTCAAGCTGTACTACAGAGCAATAGTAATAAAAACTGCATGGTATTGGCATAGAAACAGAATAGTGGATCAATGGAACTGAAGAGAAGACCCAGAAAGAAACTCACACACATACGGATACTTGATTTTTGACAAAGAAGCCAAAACCATTCAATGGACAAAAGAGAGCATCTTCAACAAATGGTGCTGGTCCAACTGGATGTCTACATGCAGAAAAATGAAAATAGATCCATATTTATTACCCTGCACAAAACTAAAGTCCAAGTGCATCAAAGACCTCAACGTAAAACCAGACATATTAAATCAATTAGAAGAAAAAGTGGGGAAGACCCTAGAACTCAGCGACACAGGAGACAACTTTCTGAACAGAACACCAACAGCACAGGCTCTAAGATCAACAATAAATAAATGGGACCTCATGAAACGGAAAAGCTTCTGTAAAGCAAAAGACACTGTCATCAAAACAAAACGACAGCCTACAGAGTGGGAAAGGATCTTCACCAACCCTACATCTGACAGAGGGCTAATATCCAGTATATATAAAGAACTCAAGAAGTTCAAAAGCAAAAAATCAATTAATCCAATTTAAAAATGGGGTATGGAGCTAAACAGAGAAGTCTTTGTAGATGATTGTAGAATGGCAGAAAAACACTTAAAGAAATGCTCAACGACCTTAGCCATCAGGAGATGTAAATCAAAATGACCCTGTGATTTCACCTTACACACAGCAGAATGGCTAAGATAAACAAACAAACAAACAAACAAACCTCAAGTAACAACACATGCTGGAGAGGTTGTGGAGAAAGGGGAACCCTTTTCCATTGCTGATGGGAATGCAAACTTGTACAACCACTTTGGAAATCAATCTGGTGCTTTCTTAGACAATTAGGAATAGTGATTCCTCAAGATCCAGCTAAACGACTCCTAGGCATATATTCAAAAGATGCTCAAGTACACAACAAGGACATTTGTTCAACCATGTTCGTAGCAGCTTTATTTGTAACACTCAGAACCTGGAAACAACCCAGATGTCCATCAATGGAGGAAGGCATACAGAAATTGTGGTACTTTTACACAATGGAATACTACTCAGCAATTAAAAATGAGGAAATCATGAAATTTGCTGGCAACTGGTGGGACCTGGATCATCCTGAGTGATGTACCCCAAAAGCAGAAAGACACACATGGTATATACTCACTTATATAGAGCTATAAGATAGGATAAACAGGCGAGATCCAAGATGGCTGCCATGAGAGGACATTGTCTGAGGAGTAGGGCAGCAGTAACAGCCCAGCTACCAGGAGACTGAAGTCTGGGACCTAAAACACCAGCATTTGTGATTGCCAGGTGAGGAAATCAAGTGGGAAAATCCTAGGGACATCCAGTTATTCCCCAGAAAAACTCCGGGTGACCAACAGCACTCAGCCCTGATCTGAACGAGCAGCTGCCCTGGGCGCCAAAAGCTGTCATTCCAGACTGGGTCACACAGTCTCCAGGCCAGACTGATAAGACTCCAGGTACCGTTCCAGGCCAGCCTGTATCCAGGGGGTGCATGCTGCTCGGCAATGCCGGCAAACACTCCAGACCGTGTGTGTGTGTGTGTCCATGGGCCAATCTGAGAAGGCCCCAGATTCCATTCCCCAGACAGGGGTACATCAGGCAGGCACACTCCCTGTGGTGGCGCCAGCTGCCACCCCGGACTGGGACACACAGTATCAAGACCAGACTGATGTGCCCCCAAATACCATCTCAGACCATGGTGCACACCTCCTGGCCCAGAAGGAGGCGCCAAGTTTCCAGTCCAGAGGAGAGCCCTTTGTAGCAAGCCCAGGTCGGAGCATGGAGCCTCCGACCAGCGCGGTGCCCCCAGCTGCCATCTCAAACCGGGACACTCAGCCTCTGGCACAGAGTGAGGAGGCAAGCCTCCAGACCAGAGGGGTGACCAGCCTGTGGTGCTCACAGCTTCTAGCATAGAGCACAAAGCCGGGCACACAGATCCCACAACAGAGTTCAACTGAGGCAAAAACACACACTATCAAACCACTGAACTCCCTGATCTTCTTGAAAAATACTCCTGACACAAGAGATTGACAGTTCCAGTCTGAAGTTCAGCCTTAAAGCACAAACAGCTCCTTGATTGTATATAAACAAATGACCAGAAGTGGACATAAGAACTCACCCAACAAAAATCAGGACACAATGGCCCCACCAGAAACAAAAGCAATGGAGATTTTAATTCAGCAGAGACACAGGAAAATTATGTTAAAGCTATGATTATGCAGATACTAGAGGAACAAAAAGAGGGACAAAAAGAGGAAATGAACAAGGCCCTCAAAGAAATTCAGAAGAATTTAACTGCCTACATAGAGGAACAATTAAAGATATTCAGAGAGGAAACAAACAAAAAAATAGGAGCCACATTCAATCAGATGAAGGAAACGACACAAAGCATGAAAACAGAATTAGAATCTATAAAGAAGACACAAAACTGCATGGTATTGGCATAGAAACAGAATAGTGGATCAATGGAACCAAATAGAAGACTCAGAAATGAACCCACACACCTATGGAAACTTGATTTTCGTCAAAGAAGCCAAAACCATTCAATGGAAAAAAGACAGCATCTTCAACAAATGGTGCTG
>CM053742.1:8318146-8336012 GCA_028658305.1 Pachyuromys duprasi
AATCAATTTGGCGCTTTCTTAGACAATTAGGAATAGTGATTCCTCAAGACCCAGCTATACCACTCTTAGGCATATATCCAAAGAACACTCAAGTACCCAAAAAGGACATTTGCTCAACTATGTTCATAGCTGCTTATTTGTAATAGCCAGAACGTGGAAACAACCCAGATGTCCCTCAGTTGAGGAATGGATACAGAAATTGTGGTACTTTTACACAATGGAATACTACTCAGCAATTAAAAAGGAGGAAATCATGAAATTCGCAGGCAAATGGTGGGACCTGGAATCGATCATCCTAAGTGAGGTATCCCAAAAGCAGAAAGAAACATATGGTATATACTCACTTATATAGAACTATAGAATAAGAAGGTCATGCTGAAATCTATACACTTAGAGATGATATACAAGAAGTTGGTATGATCAATGCTTGTTTAGATGAACAAATGGGATGGACATTGAATGGAGGATAAAACGAGCAACAGGACAGGAGCATACCAAAGAGGGCCTCCGAAAGAATCAGTATAGCAATGTATCAAAGCACATATTAAGACTCACAATCAAGCCTTTGTCAGAGGGTGGGAAATAATAATAAAACTAGGGGAAGTTAGTAAGACTTGGGGAGAACAAGAGCTCCACAAAGACCAAACTGAGCAGGGAATATGGGTCTTTTACGAGACAGTTTCTCCAATCAAGGACCATATATGGATATGGTCTAGCACCCCGCTCAGATGTGGCCCATGGTACCTCGGTGTCCAACTGAAGACCCTAGTAAGGGGAACAGGGACTGTTTCTGTCATGAACTCAATGGCTGGCTCTTTGACCCTCCTCCGTACACACCAAGGAGTAACAGCCTAGCTAGATCTCAGGGGAGGACAATGCAGCCAGCCCTGAGGAGACAAGATGAACTGGGGTCGGATGGAAGGGGAGGAGGTCCTCCTCTGTAGGTGGACTTGAAGGGGGCGGGGAGGAGATGAGGGAGGGATGGGGAGAGTGGGAGGGAATGAGGGAGGGGGTTACACCTGGGATGCAAAGTACCTAACCCGTGATTGATATAAAAATAAAAAAAATACATTAAAAAACCTTTATCTTGAATAAAATTGAAACAAGAGACATAACAGAAAGTAAAAAAAAAAAGCTGTCTCCAAGATAAGATGTGATGATAGGCCATGACATTTAGTGGGTGACTATTTAAGGAGAAAAGGGATATTAACCTCAGGTACTTATTAATTGTAAGGGAAGACAGTAACCAAGCCAGCAGACATATCTTAGCAAATGATCTTCACTAATCAGGCATGCCAGTATCATGTCTCTCTAATATGAAGTCCTCAAAAGGCACTTGTCTGGTATTCTTTCACGAAACGCATAATCTTCATCTAATTATGAAAAACACATCTGATGAACCTAGATTACAGAGTTTCTGAGGAGATAACTGAACAGTGTTCTTCAACATTGTCAATGTCAGAGTAGACAAGGAGATGCTCAGAAATGATCACAGATTGCAGTTACCTTAGTTGACCTTGGAACAAAAAGGGTTAGAGGAACTTATTGGGGTAATGCAAATGAGGCATGCTAGTTCTATATTGATGGCAACTTTCAATTTCTGAAGATTGTGTTGCAGATACATAAACTGTTAAAGTTGACAAGAGCTGAGAAAAAGGTATACTTCTACTCTTAGAGCTCTTAACAACTGCTCTGTAAGTCTAAACAGATTTCAGAGTAAAAAGTTAGAAAAGGAACTTTGTTAGAAACATGGGAATAAAAACAAAATCAGCCAGTTTGCTATTGCCCTACCACATGCCTCAGTGCCTCTGTGAACTAAATGAAGGTGCCTAATTATCTTTCTCCACATTCTGTGCTTAAGTCCTGCAAGTTGTAGCTTGTGCGGAACATCTCAGTCCTGAGGGGAGCCTAGGAAAATGAGATTTCATGTTTCAAGACTATCAGGGTAAAACTGAGAAGAGCCATTCCAGTCTGATTTCACCAGCTTTATTATTTATCAGAAATGTGTCTATAGAGGAAAAAACGTGTAAAAAATAGTTTAAAAAAATAACAGTATACCCTGAGTAGGATGTGTTTATATATTTAGGAATATACGTATGTATCTTCTATCTATCTATCTGTCTATCTGTCTGTCTATCTGTCTATCTGTCTTTCTGTCTGTCTGCCTGTCTGTGTGTCTGTCTGTTTCTCTTTGTGTGTCTGTCTGTGTTTCTATCTGTCTATCTGTCTTTCTGTCTGTCTGTGTGTCTGCCTGTCTGTCTGTGTGTCTGTCTGTTTCTATTTGTCTCTGTGTCTGTCTGTGTTTCTGTCTGTCTGTGTGTGTCTGTCTGTGTTTCTGTGTGTCTGTCTGTCTGTGTTTCTGTTTGTCTGTCTGTGTTTCTGTGTGTCTGTTTTTCTGTGTGTCTGTGTTTCTATCTGTGTGTTTCTGTCTGCCTGTGTGTCTGTGCTTCTGTTTGTCTGTCTGTGTATCTGTGTGTCTGTCTGTCTGCCTGTCTGTCTGTGTGTCTGTCTGTGTTTCTGTTTGTCTGTCTGTGTGTCTATCTGTCTGTGTTTCTGTCTGCCTGTCTGTCTGTCTGTGTGTCTGGCTGCCTGTCTGTGTTTCTGTTTGTCTGTCTGTTTGTCTGTGTGTCTGTCTGTCTGTGTTTCTGTCTGCCTGTCTGTCTGTCTGTGTGTCTGGCTGTCTGTCTGTGTTTCTGTTTGTCTGTCTGTGTGTCTGTCTGTCTGTGTTTCTGTCTGCCTGTCTGTCTGTCTGTGTGTCTGGCTGCCTGTCTGTGTTTCTGTTTGTCTGTCTGTTTGTCTGTGTGTCTGTCTGTGTTTCTGCGTGTCTGTCTGTGTGTTTGTCTGTCTGTGTTTCTGTTTGTCTGTCTGTGTATCTGTCTGTGTTTCTGTCTGCCTGCCTGTCTGTCTGCCTGCCTGTCCGTGTTTCTGTTTGTCTGTCCGTGTGTCTGTGTGCCTGTCTGTGTGCCTGTGTGTCTGTCTGTCTGTGTGTCTGTTTGTCTGTCTGTCTGTGTTTCTGTCTGCTGTCTGTGTGCCTGTGTGTCTGTCTGTCTGTGTTTCTGTCTGCCTGTCTGTCTGTCTGTCTGTGTTTCTGTCTGTCTGTCTGTGTTTCTGTCTGTCTGTCTGTGTGTCTGTCTGCCTGTCTATCTGTCTGTGTGCCTGTGTATCTGTCTGTCTGTTTGTCTGTCTATCTGTGTGCCTGTGTGTCTGTCTGTCTGTCTGTCTGTCTGTGTGTCTGCCTGCCTGCCTGCCTGCCTGTCTGTCTGTCTAAACATATATGTATGTAACAACAATTAATGGAAAAAGAAGCCATAAATTTGAAATCGTAATGAGGGAGGATTTCAAAGGAAGAAAGAGGAAAGGGAAATGATATAATTATATTATAATCTCAAAAAATAAAAGAAATAAATAAAAGACAGAAACATGGGTGATAACTTTAAGGCAGAAGGATTGATATTTATTTGATATTTTTTGTAAAAGCTGTGTGCTTCTTTTGAGTTGGAATCCAATTGTTTCAAGTCTTCATTAATCAGTGACACCATTCATCAAATAGACACTTTGGCATAATGAGCTCTCATAAATACAGTGTTTGTGATCTTTCTTAGAACATTAGAATGAGGAATGGGGGAGGAAGGAGTGAAATCACGCAGCACCTCATCTTCTTATTCACAAACAGGCTTCCATATGCCACACTGAATTAACATTCTGTCATCTTTTCTGTTTCATGTCTCTCTCTCTCTCTCTCTCTCTCTCTCTCTCTTTCAAATATAACGAGTGAACCAAAGGCACCTGCTCTGACTTCTTAATTGAAGCAGTTCAAGTCAAATCATGGTTGTTAACAGAAATAAACCAAATCATTTGTCACAGAGCTTAATTTCACCTGTGCTGCCTGGTGTCCTGCTGTTATTTGTACTTATTGTGGATGATAAAAAGCTGGTGCCAAAGCCTCTTCACAGGGAAAGAAATCCCAGCTGGGATCCAAATCAAAGCACCTGGGGGCTGTGGATCAGCTGGCATCAAACAGCGATTTCGCCAGCCTTAGTTACCCCTCAGGTTGATTGAAATGAACAGATCCATCTCTAACCACTATCTGGTTTCAAATGAGTGAAAGTTTGGGTGTCATTCCTGAGAAAATATCAAGGCCTCAGAGACCTGTTCTCATTATACCACCTCTGAACAGACTTCCCCCAAATTTCTAAAACTGCAATGTACATACTTGCTACCGTCTGTGTGTTAAGATGGAGACTATCCAAGCACACACTGGAAAGTACAGAATCACCACTGAGTCCCCAGAAGAGATTTCTTCTTGTACACAGCATTTGTGCATTTATAGTAAAGACAGTTGTTTGGATTTCATGAATGTAACACTTTCTCCAATTTTCAGCTTTCTAATGGTCTGCTGCTTAGAGAAAGAGTGCTAGTTTTGAGATAGAGAAACATGTATGGTAGGTAGGTCTGGCCATAAAGGAGGTTTAGGAATAATATTATTAAGTGCTCATTATTAATCAGTATTTTAGCTAGTCAGGGAACCCCCCTCTAACCACTTAAGTCTTTGCTGGGTTACTATATATTATGTGCTAGCAAGAGAGTGCTCTTGCATTTCTGGGATCCATACAGAGCCATGACTCAGTCCAGGCTGTGAGTAAGATGTGTGTTCTATGTTTCTGTGTATGGGATAGAACATTATTTAGAATGAAAGAGGATAGAACATTTTAGGAGAGATTGAGGAGTGCCAGGAATTGCTCTGAAATGACTCAGTTGTATCCACTGAAGCTATTGACATTGAGGTTTTATAGACTTCTTTAAGTCAGAAGTTTCAAAGGCTAGCTGAGCATTTGAGGTCACTTGAAGAAGCTCAGATTCCAGTAGGAGAAGTGGCAACAGACATCTCCAAAGTGTCTGAGACAAAGATTCAGGTTTAAGAAAAATTGTTTTGTTCTTTTTTTGAAAAGGAATCTCAAAAGAAAACAGCCTTGCTGGACTGGAGTTCACTATGTAGACCAGGATGGCCTCTAACTCACAGAGATACACCTTCCTCTGCCTCCTGAGTGCTGGGACTAAAGGCAAGTATTCCTTTGAGACAGATTTCTTCCTGAATCTGGAGCTGCGGTAGCAGTCAACAAGTTTAAGTAGTCCTCCTGTTTTTGCTTTCCCTGTTGGTGCTAAGGTTATAGGCTCATGTGTGCTTTTGTTTGTTTGTTTGTTTTTGCATAGGTGCTGGGAGTTTGAAATTGGGTCCTTATACTTGCTAATAAAGCAAGTGCTCTTACTTGTTGAGTCATAAACCCAGCTCCTGAGAGCCACTGTTTTTGATCACTATTAACTGATCATTATTCCCGACTTTATAGAATAGCATAAATGAATAATATCAATAACAGCATGTATCAGTTACTACATTTACAGTCATCATCTTATTTAACCCTCACAATCACCCTATGAGAAAGGTACTATTATTCTCATTTTGAAGATGAGAAAATCTGAATCAATCTCTCTCTGTCTCTCTCTGTCTCTGTCTCTCTCTGTCTCTCTGTCTCTGTCTCTGTCTCTGTCTCTGTCTCTGTCTCTGTCTCTGTCTCTGTCTCTCTCTCTCTCTCTCTCTCTCTCTCTCTATCTCTCACAGCCTGCTTCTATCTCCCCGAATGCTGGGATTACACGCACACACTACCACACCTGGCTAATTTTTCTGTCTTAATTATTTGAACCAGTAATGATTCTATTGAAGGCTTATTGCTCAGAGAAAAGATTTGTAAATGGCTTTATACATGGTAGGGCCTTCATTTTGACATGAAGATGAGGGACCATTGTTCTTGCCTAAATTGAATGTTGTAATTAGGAATAACCCAACAACAACAACAACAACAAAAACTAACTCAAAGTAGCTTCAGAGTATGGAGAACAAAATTCCTTTTAAACAGTTGTCTATGACATACTGCTTCTTTTTTGTTTTGTTTTTCTTAATTTTGCTTTTTTTAGCCCAGACTGACTGCAAACTTACACTAGCCACCCTAGTAATAGGATTACAGGCATGTGCCACCAAACCTGATGTCACTGCATCTTCATTTATGAAAACCAAGCTGATTCAAAACACAGTAGTTATCTCACCCTTATAAAGAATTAAAGGAAACCTGGGTAGTTGATAAGGACTTAAAGAGTGAGACAGTTGCTTTCAAGGACCACGATGGTCATAAAAGATGAAATGATTGTATTACCTTGAGTATCTTGTTCTCAAAAGATGGCTGTGTGTTTTAGATAAATTGATGCTGGTTCCAATCAGAGAGGAGATCTCAAGGAAGAAAAAATTCTTCCCTTACATGAAACTTTTGTACAGCTCACTATTGGTTTTGTAGTCCCAGGAACTGGCGATGGAGGTGGATTCTTTTATATATGGTGGTGAAAATAGGTAGGAAGTCATTTAAAAGTTGTTCTACAAGAGTAAAAAGAGCACTATATAGTCAAAGTCTGACAAAGAGGGAACAGTGATCCTACAAATTAGAAAGATATAACTGTCCCAGGGAGAGTAATTCGAAAACATGGAAGGAAACATCCTCTTGGGAACATTTTCTACATCATGACCTGTGTGAAATAGTGTTCTTTTTATTATTATCATTTATTACAATTTATTCAATTTGTATCCCTGCTGTGGCTCCCTCCCTCCTTTCTTCCAAATACCACCCTTCCTCACTCTTTTCCCCCTAAGCACCTCCCCTAGTCCACCAGTTAGGGCAGGACCTCCTCCCCTTCTATCTGACCCTAGCCTATCAGGTCTCATCAAGGCTGATTGCATTGTCTTCCTCTGTGGCCTGGCAAAGCTGTACCCCTTCCCCCAGGAGGAGGTGATCAGAGAGCCAGCCACTGAGTTCATGTCAGAGACAGTCCCTGCTACCCTTAATAAGGACCCCACTTGAAGACTGAGTCTTTGGGCTACATCTGAGCTGGTGTTTTAGGTCCTCTCTGTGCATTGTCCTTGGTTGGGGTATCATTCTCTTCAGGGCCCTCAGGGCTCAGAATTGATGTTGGTCTCCTTGTGAAGGTCCTTTCCCCTCCTGGTCTTTCAGTCTCTCTCTTCTAGCATAAGATTCCTTGCACTCTGCCCAACGTTTAACTATGAGTCTCAGTAGAGTATTTCAGAGGCTCTCTATGGTAGGCTTTTGGCCTGTTCCCTGTCTTCTGCTTCCAATGTCTATCGCATTTGTCCTTCTGAATGAGGATTGAGCATCTTCCCTCACATCTTCCTTGTTGGTTAGCTTCTTTAGGAGTACAAATTTTAGTAGGTTTATCCTGTATTATATGGCAAATATCCAATTTTGAGTGAGTATATACCATGTGTGTATTTATGTTTCTGGGTTACCACACTCAAGATGATCATTTCTAGTTCTCATCATTTGCCTGCAAATTTTATGATTTCCTTGTTTTTATTAGCTGAGTAGTATTCCACTGTGTAACTGTACTACAATTTCTGTATTTCTGTATCCATTCCCCCATTGAGGGACATCTAAGTTTTTTCCAGCTTCTGACTATTACAAATAGAGCTGTTAAGAACATAGTTGAGCAAATGTCTTTGCTGTATAGTTGAGCATCTTTTGGATATATGCCTAAGAGTAGTATAGCTGGATCTTGAGGAAGTATTATACCTATTTTTCTGAGAAAGCACCAGATCGATTTCCAAAGTAGCTGTACAAGTTTACATTCCCACCAGCAATAAGGGAGTGTTCTCCTTTCTCCACATCCTCTTCAGCATGTGTTTTCACTTGAGTTTTTGATGTTAGCCATTCTGATGGGTATAAGGTGAAGTCTCAGGGTTGTTTAGATTTCCATTTCCCTGATGACTAAGGACTTGAACATTTCTTTAAGTGTTTCTCTGCCACTGGATATTCCTCTATTGAGAATTCTCTGTTTAGCTCTGTACCCCATTTTTAACCGGATTACTCGTTTTGTTGGTGTTTAACTTCTTGAGTTCTTTATATATTCTGGATATTAGCTCTCTGTCAGATATAGACTTGATAAAGATCCTTTCCCAATCTGTAGGCTGTCCTTTTGTCCTGATGACAGTGTCCTTTGCTTTACAGAAGCTTTTCAGTTTTATGAGGTCCCACTTATTGATTGTTGATCTTAGAGCTTGTTCTGTTGGTGTTCTGTTCAGGAAGTTGTTTCCTGTGCCAATGAGTTCAAGGCTCTTTTCCAATTTTTCTTCTAACAGATTTACTGTGTCTGGTTTTATGTTGAGGTCTTTGATCCACTTAGACTTTAGTTTTGTGCATGGTGATAAATATGGATATATTTGCATTTTTCTACATGTAGACATCCAGTAAGACCAGCACCATTTTTTGAAGATGCTGTCTTTTTCCCATTGTATTGTTTTGGTCTCCTTGTCAAAAATCAACTCTCCATACATGTGTGGATTTATTTCTGGGTCTTTGATTTGATTCCATTGATCCAACATTGTGTTTCTATGCCATTACCATGCAGTTTTTATTACTGTTGCTGTATAGTACAGCTTGACATAAGAGTCTGAGATAGCTCCAAAAGAGCTTTTATTTTACAGGATTGTTGTAGCTATTCTAGGTTTTTGTTTTCCCATATGAAATTGAAAATTGTTCTTTCAAGTTCTTTTAAGAATTGTGTTGGTATTTTGATGAGGATTGCGTTGAATCTGTAAATTGCTCTTGGTAAGATGGCTGTTTTCACTATGTTAATCCTATGGATCCATGAGCATGGGGGATCTTATATCTTCTTCAATATCTTTCTTCAGAGACTGGACTTTTTTTCATACAGGTCTTTCACATGCTTGGTTAGAGTCACACAAAGCTGCTTTAAGTTATTTGTGGCTGTTGTAAAGGGTGTTGTTTCCCTAGTTTCTTTCTCAGTCCATTTGACTTTTGCAATCATGAGGGCTATTGATTTTATTGAGTTAATTTTGTATCCAGCCACTTTGCTGAAGGTGTTTATCAGCTGAAGGTCTTCTCTAGTAGAATTTTTGGAGTCACTTGTGTAATAGCATATCATATGCAAATAGTGATACTTTGATTTCTTCTTTTCCAATGTGTATTCCTTTTATCTCCTTTAGTTGTCTTACTGCTCTAGCTAGGACATCAAATACTATGATGAAGAGATATGGAGAGGGTGGGCAGCCTTTCCTTGCCCCTAATTTCAGTGGGATTGATTTAAGTTTCTCTGTGTTTAGTTTGATGTTGGCTATAGGCTTGCTGTATATTGCCTTTATTATGTTTAGGTATGTACCTTCTATCCCTGACCACTCCAAAACATTAAACATGAATGTGTGTTGGATTTTGTCAAATGCTTTTTTAACATCTAAGGAGATGAACATGTGTTTTTTTCCCCTTCTGTATATTTATAAAGCGTTATATTGATGATTTTCATTATATTGAACAACCCTTGCATGCATGGTATGAAGCTTACTTGGTCATGGTTGATGATATCTTTTATGTGTTCTTGGATTTGGTTTGCAAGTATTTTATTGAGTATTTTTGCATCAAAGTTCATAAGAGATAAAGATCTGAAGTTTTCTTTTTTGTTGGGTCTTTGTGTGGTTTATGTATAAAGGTGACTGTGGCCTCATAGAATGAGTTTGGTAATGTTCCTTCTGTTTCTATTTTTTTGAAGAGTTTGAAAAATATTGGCGTCAGGTCTTCTTTGACGTTCCAGTAGAGTTCTACACTGAAACCATCAGGCCCTGGGCATTTTTTTTTTTTTTTGGCAGGGAGATTTTTGAAGACTGCTTCTATTTCTTTGGGGGATATAGAACTGTTTTATCTATTTACCTGATCGATCTTGGTTTCGCTTCGGTAAATGGACTTTATCAAGGAAATTGTCCATTTCATTTATATTTTCAAATTGTGTGGTGTATAGGCTTTTGAAGTAAGTAATTCTTTGAATTTCCTCAGTTTCTGTCTTTATGACCCCTTTTTATTTCCGAGTTTGCAGATTTGGATAGTTTCTCTTTGTCCTTTAGTTGCTTTGGCTAAGGGTTTGTCTATCTTGTTGATTTTCTTAAGAAACCATCTCTTGGTCTCATTGATTCTCTGAATTGTTTTATTTGTTTCTAATTCATTGATTTCAGCCTTGAGCTTGAGTATTTCCAGCCATCTACTCTTGTTTGTGCCTGCTTCTTTATTTCTAGGGCTTTCATGTATGGCATTAGGTTGCTTGTATGAGATGTTTTGAATTTCTTTCTGAAGGCACTTAGTGATATGAACTTTCCTTATAGCACAACTTTCCCTTGTGTCTCATAAATATGGGTATGTTATGCCTTCATTTTCATTTAATTTTGGGAAGTCTCTAATTCCATGTTTTTATTTCTTCTCTGACCATGCTGTCATTGAGTACAGAGTTGTTTAGTTTCCATGTGTATGTAGGCTTTTTGTTATTTCTGTTATTGTTGAGGTCTAGTTTCATGGTGATCTAATAGGATACAAGGGATTATTTCAATCTCCTTTTATCTGCCACTGTTTGCTTTGTGTCCAACTATATTTTCAATTTTGGAGAAAGTTCTGTGGTGTGCTGAGAAGAAAGTATACTCTTTTGAGTTTGGATAAAGGGTTCTGTAGAGACCTATTTGGCCCATTTGATTTAGCACCTCTCTAAGTATCATCATTTCCCAATTTAGCTTCTGTCTAGATGATCTGTCTCTTGATGAGAGTGTATTGTTGAAGTCTGACCCTATTATGGTTTTAGGATCCATGTGTGATTTAAACTTTAATAATGTTTTATTTACAAGTGTAGGTGCTCTTCTATTTGGGGCATAGATGTTCAGGATTGTAATGTCCTCATGGTAGATTTTTCCTTGGATGAGAATGAAGTGCCCCTCTTCATCTTTTTTGATTAATGTTGGTTACCAGTCTATTTTTTCATTTATTTATTTAATCACCTTACAGTCTGATTACATCCCTTTCCCTCATCTTCTTCCAGTCACCCCTCCTTTTTTTCTCCCTTCCCTTCTTCTCAGAGAAGGGGGAGCCCCCCGTGGTACCAACCCACACTGGAACATCAAGTTATAGCAGCACTAAGTGCATCCTCTGTCACTGAAGCCAGGCAAGGCATCCCAGCTAGGGGAGAAGGATGCAAAGCAGGCAACAGACTCAGAAACAGGCCCTTCTTGCATTGTTAGGAACTCGGAAAGTCTATTTTATTAGATATTAGGATAGCTACTCTAGCTTGTTTTCTGGGTCTTTTTTCTTGAAAACCCTTTTTCCAGCCCTTTACTCTGAAGTAAATTGCTGAAAAAATGTATTTCTTGGATGCAGCAGAATGTTGGATCCTGTTTCTGCAACCATTCTGTTAGTCTGTGTCTTTTTTTTTTATTGGAGAGTTGGGTCCATTGATGTTGGTAGATAATAATTACCCATGAATGATAGTTCCTTTTATTGTGGAGTTGGTGGTGATAGTGTGTTTGTGTGCTTGTTTTCTTGTGATTTGTTCTTGTTGTGAGGTTATTTATGTCCTGTGTTTTCTTCACTGTAGTTGATTTCATTAGATTGGAATTTCCCTCTAGTATTTTCTGTAGGGTAGGGTTGTGGTGTAGATGTTTAAGTTTAGTTTTGTCATGGAATATTTTGTTTTCTCCATCTATGTTGATTGAAATTTTTGCTTGGTATAGTAGTCTTGTTTTACATCTGTGTTCTCCTAGAGTCTGCATGACATCTGTGCAGGTCCTACTGGATTTCATGGTTTCTGTTGAAAAGTCTGGTGTGATTCTGATAGGTCTAACTTTGTATGTTACTTGGCATTTTTCCCTTGATGCTTTTAATATTTTTTTTCTTTGCTCTGTTGATTTCGTGTTTTGACTATTATGTGATATGAGGAGTTTCTTTCCTAGTCTAGTCTATTTGATGTTCTGTAAACCTCTTGTATGTTTAAGAACATCTTTTTCTTTAAGTTGGCAAATTTTTCCTCTGTGGTTTTCTTGAAAATATTTTCTGGACTGTGGAGCCTGGAATCTTCTATTATTCTTAGATTTCATCTTTTCAAGGCATCTTTGATGTCTAGGATATTTTGTGTTTGGGACTTTTCTGATTTTACTTTCTCTTTGAGATATGCATCAATTTTTGCAATTGTATCTTCAGCGCCTAAGATTCTCTCTTCCATCTCTCTTTTTTTCTAGAAGTTGAAACTTTTTTGTGTTAATTACAGTTTATTCACTTTGTATCGCAGCTGTAGCCCCCTTCCTCATTCCCTCCCAGTCCCACCTGGCCACAGAGGAGGACACTGCAGCCAGTCCTGATGAGACCTGATAAGCTAGGGTCAGATGGAAGGGGGAGGAAGACCTCCCCTATCATCTATCATCCATCTCTTGGTTTCTGTTGGTTATGCTTAACTTTGTGGTTCCTGATCTGTTCTCTAAGTTCTCCAGCTCCAGAATTTTCTCTGCTTGTGTTTTCTTTATTGATTCTAATTCTGTTTTCATGTCTTGCACTATTTCCTTCATCTGTTTGAATGTGGATTCCTGTGGTTCCACGATGGCCTCTATTATTTTGTTCATTTCCTCTTTATTTGCTTATATTTGTGTGGCTAATTCTTGGAGAATTTTGTTCATTTCCTCTTTATGTGCCTCTAACAATTTAATAAGCATAGCTTTAAAACAATTTTCCTTTATTTCTGATGAATTGAAATACCCATTAATTTTGGGGGTTGCTGTTGAAGCCATGATGTTCTGATTTTTGTTGGATGTTTTCTTATGCCTGCCTCTAGCCATCTGATGGTCAGTAGCCTTTGTTGTTAGTTCTTGGGGCCTGTATTGCAGATTGGGTCTGTCTGTCTCTGGGGTCTGCCGTATTCTTCAGGAAGATGAAGGAGGTCCACTGGTTTGAGGATGGGTATTGGTGTTTCAGATGCAGCAAAGGGAAGAAGGTAGCAGGCACAAGTGCACAAGTTCAGGAGTATGCATGGAGGGTGTCTGGAAGGGTGGAGTGTGAAGGAGTAGGGCAAGTGCAGGTTGTGGTGCAGGCACTGTTTGCTTGTTTGCTGTTAGCAGGCACAGAATGCTTGTGCAGGTGCCCTGAATTGTTCAGTGGCCCACAGGCCTGTCTGGGTATTATGCTTCAAGTGCTCAGAATTGCTTGAGCAGCACCATCTTTGTTCGAGGAATTGTTTGCCTGGACTCCACCGGGAGAACCACAGTATGGGGATTTCACTCTTGAGAAAGCTGTCCCAAGGATCCCTATGTTACCCTCAGTGGGGGTGTGGGTGGGAGGGATCCAATGTCTGGCTGCTATTGTAGAGGGACCCCGATTTGGGGCTCTGTGGGCACTCTCTTGCAGAGGTACTCACTCACAGGCATGTGTGGAAAGCACTGAGTGCCCGTAGGTATAAGTAGTAATTTCAGAGAGCCCACAGTT
This sequence comes from Pachyuromys duprasi, assembly GCA_028658305.1. Taxonomy (NCBI): domain Eukaryota; kingdom Metazoa; phylum Chordata; class Mammalia; order Rodentia; family Muridae; genus Pachyuromys; species Pachyuromys duprasi. The sequence goes on from CM053742.1 coordinate 8,331,496, forward strand.
TTCTACTCTCAGATTTGGGTCCCCTGCTTGGCCATTAGAGCAAGGAGGCACCCCTTAACTGGGTTATGAGCCCCCTGCCACTGCACTCCCTGCCACAGCACAAAGGTACAGAGGAATAGTTTGCCATTCTCAGATTCCAGAGACATCCACTGGGGTGTGGGGGTGAGGGGAGGGCTGTATCCAATCTGTCCCAGCTCACAGTTTGTCCCCTCTAGCCTAGGAAGCCACAAAGTCGATGTTCTGGATTCAGCCGCCCATCCACTTACCAGTTTTGGAGTTTCTGATCTTCTGCCCTTCAGAAACCTTGTGCACTGGTTGCTGCCATCTTGGAGAGCCACCTGGTGCAATCGAAATGTGTTCTTTTAAGAGGGAGAAATTGCCTTCAGTGAATCATGGAAAGTGAGGTGAAAATTGAAGATGATAAAATTCTCGGGCTGATTCTTGCCATTGTATTGATAAGACTAAGACTTAAGAAAGGTTTAGGACTATAACCACAATAATGAGTTGAGTTTTATTACAGGAAAAACATGAATAAATCTAAAAATGCATAATGTTAAATTTAAAGGGTAGACACTAAATCTTATGGAAAAAGATAGAAAGACCTGGAGGGGAAAGGAGCTCAACAAGTAGACCAACAGAGCAAAAAAAAATCTGGGTCCAGGGGGGCCTGCAGAGATGATGCACCAACCAAGGACTGTGCATGGAGAGGATCTAGACCCCCTGCTCAGATGTTAGACCATAGGCAGCTCAGTCTCTATGTGTGTTCCCTAGTAAGAGGAGTAGTTGTTGTCTCTGACACGGACTCAGTGGCCAGCTCTATGATTCTCTCCCCCTGTGGGGTTGGCAGCTTTACCAGACCACAGAAGATGAGGATGCAGACAGTCCTGCTGAGACCTGATAGGCTATGGTCAGATAGTAAGGGAGGATGACCTTCCCTATCAGTGGACTAAGGGAGGGTCATAGTGGGAGAACAGGGAGGACGGGACTGGGAGGAGATAAGAGAGGTGGCTATAGCCGGGATACAAACTGAATAAATTGTAATAAATAATAAATCAATAAAAAAGAAAAGAAAAAAGAAGTTAAACAATAAAATGTAGACACTAAGATATATATTAAATGACTTCATTTATATAAATTTACCAAAAGTAAAAATGTTCTCTGTCCTAAAATTCAAGTATCAGTTATCTCTTAGGGGTAGTAATTAGGAGAAGACATAAAAAGAATTTCAGAGGTGCTGATAATATTGATTTTTGATCTGGATGGGCACTAGTTATATGGGTTTGTTCAGTTTATAAATATATAAAGAATTGTCTCATCACAACTTTTGGATTTTCTGTATGCATTATATTTCAAGAACAATTAGGAAACTAAGATATAATCTGAGAACCAATAATAATTCATTTTAAGATGAACAGCTCCAAAGTCTTACCCATAAACCTTTCTCTTTTTGAATTGCAAATTCTTCAACCCCATTTGCTTTGCTGAATAGGTCAGTTTGGATCTTCTGAGAGGTGTACTAAGATAAGATTCATTGTATTAACAGAAATTCCTTTAAAGGAAAGGAGGAACTACAGTGTGGATGTCTTTAGGTCAAAATACAAACATACTCTCTGACTTCTCTGCCCTGGGAGCAGATCTCTGCCTTGGGCCCTCACTCCTGATAATGTATACCTGCTCAAAATTCATCTCTACCTCTTGCTTGGTCAAGAACACCTCTCAGCTGTCTGTAGTGTTGTTGAAACAACCAGAGACATTGACAGACGAGAGACTCAGCAGCTTGGCAGTCTGGAGTCCTCTGACCTCACTTATCCCTGGCTGAAGCTTCCAGACAAGTATAATTTCATTTCAAGGAACACTGACATGAATGACAAGTTCATTTGGGGCTGGCGCTAGCACACTTTCTGGGGCTGGGACTGGGATTGTTTTGGAAGCCTCTTCATTGGCAATACCAGTAACTCTTCCCTGAAACATCACCTATTATCCTACACAATTCTGTGCTTTGCCATCTCAGAGGCCTTTAAGCTCTTCTGCCTAAAGGTGACCTTTCTCATCCTCTTCTGCATGCAAAACTGCTCTCTCCCCTTCCACCTCTCCTGGTTCTTTCTATCATGTCACATCTGCACTGTATCCTCCTTTTTATGAATTCTGGAGAAAGTGATTGTCTCAGGCTTTGAAAGAGAGAAGGCAAATAAATACTATATTAATAATAAGAAAAATGCAAACATGTCTCGCTTGAAAAGATAAAAAAGAATGATAGGGAAATGTATAGAAGAGCTTTGGATCATAGCATAATCTAAAGGCAGGTTATGGTGAATTCATGAGCAACTATTGCCCAGTGGAGAAATACCATACTGGGCAAAAGTAATGCCATGTCAGTATCTCTGCCATGCTTGGTTTTGGTTGTGAATATCTAAGAGAAAAATGGCCTTGATTGAATACTGTGGTGAATTTAAAAAGATGCAACTGCATGAAGTTGTTGTGCAAATATACTTCCAGTAGAAGGTCCTCTAGAAGAGATGTCTGGGTAGCACGTGTTCAAGCCTACCACAATGACAATGTTTGTGTGATAGGAACTGGCTACTGCTTATTCCATTCAGAAATGTTCCATAGTACACTATAGATGTGTATGAAGGTTAATTATGTCCAGCATATATCTCTACTGCTTGTGAGCAAGGGAAGATATTGCAACAAAATGCAGTAAATTCCATATAATGTTCTTGTTTCTAAATATAATGCTTTCTAAAGCTTTCTTGAAAACAAAGAGGACTTTTTAAAGGGATCCTACTACTGTACGTAAGCCAACTTTCTAGAGGGAATTGTTTGAGCTACTAAAAGAAATATGACTATTGTTATATTTTACTAGGATCATGACACAAAATAACATGAATGTTGAATTTTGACTCCGCTTTCATTCTCAAGACTGAAAAATTGCTGGCTTGGATTATTGAAACATTTCCTAAACCATTTGGATTAATTTTTCATCCATTTAATCATCTAGGCCCAGGGACCTAGTTAACCCGGTTAACTAACCTGTCAAGGGGCTTTAACATATTGACACAATTGCTGATTCTAAATTTCTCTTTAATTAGCTTTTGAGTACTATTTTTTTTTCTCCACTTGCTACCACCACAATTCAAGGAAATCCAGACTTATTCACCAGTGCATTCCCTGACAATAGGAAGTGTCAATATTTAGTCCCAATCTTCTAAAACAAATATGAATACAGATCCCACAAGAAGAGATTTTCATAAAAAGAACTCTGAAGAATGGTTAAGAAAAACAAAGGGAGCCTTTGTAACTTGCTAAGGGGCATGCATGAAAACCGCCAACATACCATCCCAGTTGATGGAAGGGAAACTGAATGCTTCCTCGGTAACATTGGGAGCAATCTTAATGCCTCCTGTTAATCATAAACACCAGAGACTGTGGAGAAAGAAGTAAGAAATGAAAAGAGAAAAGACATCTAGATTAGAAAAGAAGTAGACTGAGTCTATTTGCTTAGGACAAGATTGTCCACAATAACAAAAACACTAAAGAAGCTACAAAATCTACAAGAACCAGTAAAGGAGTGCAGGATCATAGGATATAAACTCAACATATAAATATTAATTATGTTTTTATATACTTATCAAGAACATGAGGGAGCAGAAATTTAAAATCCTATGTTATCACATCAAAGAAAATACTTTGATATAAATTTAACAGAACATAAGCAAGATTTATAGGCTGAAAATTACAGTATGAAGAAATTACATTTCTGAAGAAAGAAATGAAGGAATGCCCAAATAAATAGAGGCACATATCATATTCATGAATTGAAACACTCAATATTGGTTTGTGTATCAGTAAATTGACATCTTTTGTGTACTTTTCTGCCTGATGCACTAACCTTTTTTTTTAAATTTATTTATTTTTATCTCAATCACAGGTTAGGTACTTTGCATCCCAGGCATAGCCCCCTCCCTCATTCCCTCCCACCCTCTCACTCCCTCCCTCATCTCCTCCCCGCCCCCTCCAAGTCCACCAATAGGGGAGGATCTCCTCCCCTTCCATCTGACCCCAGCTTATCCTGTCTCCTCAGGGCTGGCTGCAATGTCCTCCCCTGGGATCTAGCCAGTCTGTCACTCCCCGGCTTATATGGGGGAGGGTCAAAGAGTCAGCCAACAAGATCATGACTGAAACAGTCCCTGTTTCCCTCACTAGGGTCTTCAGTCCGACACCGAGCTATCATGGGCCCCATCTGAGCGGGGGTTCCAGGCCACATCCACACATGGTCCTTGATTGTAGAAACCATCTCATACAAGACCCCTGTGCCCTGCTCAGTTTGGTCTTTGTGGAGCTGTTGTTCTCCCCGAGTCTCAACAACCTCCCCCAGATCTATCATTACTTCTTGCCCGCTGCCAGGGGCTTGATCGCGAGTCTTAATATCTGCTCTGATACATCGCTACATTGACACTCCCCCCCCCCCCGAGGTCCTCCTTGGCATGCTCCTGTCCTGTTGCTTGTTTTCTCCTCCA
>CM053742.1:8336512-8397981 GCA_028658305.1 Pachyuromys duprasi
TAATTTTCCTGTGTCTCCGCTGAATTAAAAACTCCACTGCTTTTGGGTGTTTCCGGTGGGGCCATGGTGTCCTGATTTTTGTTGGGTGAGTTCTTTTGCCGATATCTGGGCATTTGTTTATACATAATCAGGGAGCTGTTTGTGCTTTAAGGCTGTACTTCAGTCTGAATCTGTCAATCTCTTGTGTCAGGAGTATTCTTCAAGAAGATCAGGGATTTCTGGTGGTTTGTTAGTGTGTGTTGTTGTTTCAGTTGAAGTCTATTGTGGGCTCTGTGTGCCTGGCTTCGTGCTCTGTGCTAGAAGCTGTGAGCACTGCAGGCTGGTCACCCCTCTGGTCTGGAGGCTTTACTCTTCACTCTGTGCTAGAGTCTGAGTGTCCAGGTTTGAGATGTCAGCTGGGGTCTGTGCACTCCACCCTGGGCTTGCTGCTAAGGGCTCTCCCCTGGAATGGAGATTTGGTGCCCCCTTCTGGGGTAGGGGCTGTGCACCACGGTCTGAGATGATATTTGGGGCACACACAGTGGGTTTGGGTTGGTGTGCAACCGCTGTATGCAAGCCTGTCTGAAATGGTGCCCGAGGCCTTCTCTGTCTGGCCTGTGGATACACACTGGGACTGAGGTTTTTGCTGGCGGATGCGTGCAGTGTTCGCCCTCAGTGTGCAGTCTGGTCAAGATGGTCCTCGGACCCTTTCATTCTGGGGTGGTTCCAGCGATCGGTGTGCGCCTGCCGTACCCCTGCGGGTTGAAGCAGAACTCGGGTCCTTCCCTGACTTGTCCGCGGACTCACACAGGGACTGAGGTTTTGCTGGCAGAAGCATGTGGTGTGCACCCGCAGTGTGCAGACTGGTCAAAACGGTCCCCCGACCCTCTCAGTCTGGGGTGGTTCCGGCGATTGGTGTGTGCCTGCCGTACACCCGTGGGTTGAAGCAGAACCCGGGTGCAGTGTATGCACACAGTGTGCAGGTCAGTGAAAATGGTACCCGGTTCCTCCTCAGACTGCCCGCGAGACTGTGTGATCCAGTCTATTATGGCGGCTGCGGGCGCCCAGCGTGGCCGCTTGTTCAGAACAGAGCTGTGCGCAGCTGGTCACCCGGAGATTTTTCCGGGTAATAACTGGGTGTCCCTAGGGTTTTCCCATTTGATTTTCTCACTGTGGGAGTTCTGCTCACCTGGCAATCACAAATGCTGGCGTTTTAGGTCCCAGAGTTCAGTCTCCTGGTGGCTGCGTTGTTTCTGCTGTCCTACTCCTCAGACATGGTGTCCTCTCATGGCTGCCATCTTGGATCTCCGAGATGTGCATTCTAAGTTCTCACTCAAGACCTTTTGAATCATGAATAGGTCTACTTTCCAACCATGAAGGGATTCCCAGAGTAAGGACGAATCTTGTGTGTTGTCATGTTAAAACTTCTCATGGTGGCAGAGCCTGATGGCTCTACAGGTTTCCTTCCCCCATTCTAGCCCTTGATATGCATTCCCTGCTCTTGCTGAGCTCTCTCTCCTGGTCCCTCCTGGACATTTGCTTGTGGCTGAATCAAGTAAAATTTTTAATTGAAATCTAGTATAATAAATACAATTTCCCTAAATTATTATGTATAAATAAAAGTACATAACTCGAGCCTAACCACTTAAATGTATGCAACATAAATATTTCTGAATAAAAAGTCCATACTAAGACAATCCTTGCAGAGAGATCGAAGATGGTGGTGAAGATCAAACATTGTGCTTGATCAACAGGACAGCAGTAGCTGCACAGTGATCAACAGACCAAACTGTGAGCCCCCAAACACCAGTGACTGTGTTTCCCAGGTGAGAGAGAACCCCACTGTGAGGAAAACAATTGAGTCTAACCTCAGACTACCCAAATAATTCTTGGAAAAGTTCCTTGGTTCCTGCTGATACATGGTCTCTGGCACCTAGCTGCATTCCTGTGCATTGTGCTCACCGTTCCAGACTGAACTTTGGATTCTGGGGCATGCAGCTCCATCCTCAGGCTTCCTGATGCCTGGGAGACATGGGAACAGCCCCAGACATCACTCCAAAGCTCAACCAGTATCCCTAGGGAGAACAACCAAACTTCTGGGATCACTGGTTCTCCAAGATGGCTGCGCACAGCAATCATAGTGTGTGAGATCAGCATCTGTCCAGCTTCCGCTCATTAACCCCAGAACAAGAAAGCCAGTGGCAAGGGAGCTGTCTCTGGGACTTCTTCTGTTGAGAGGAAAGCCCTTGGGCTCCTGAGGAATCCAGTTACTCCACAGGATTATACAACTGAGGAGAGCCAAGGCAATTCCCTGAGAACCACTAGTTGGAGACCATACCCATCAATCTGAGGAGAGCTCCTGAAGGAACATCCAGCTTCCTGCCCAGGGATCTTTCCACAATGTATCCACCCTCCATCCCCAGGACTCCAGTGGGCACCAGAAACTATTACCCAATGCCAGAGATGACCAGATGGCTAAAGGCCAGCATAAAAGCATAATCAATGAAAGTCAAAGCCATATGGCGTCTCCATAACCCAGTTATACAAAGGCAAGCAGCCATGGATACCCTAATACACTGAAACACAAGAAAATGATCCTAAACCTGTGCTTATGAAGATGATAACAGAAGAAATGAATAAAATATGTAAAGAAATAGAAGATGATGCAGTCAAACAGATTGAAACCATGAGAGAGGCCTGTAGAGAGGAAATGAATAAATTATTCAAGAGATGAAGATAGAAACAGGAACAATAAGAAAAGCACAACATGGGAAAAAGAGAACTTAGAGAAGAAAACCATGAAGAAAACAGGGAATACAGAAGTAAGCATCTCCATCAGAATGCAAGAGATGGAAGAAGGAATCTCAGGTGTAGAATGTACAATGGAAGAAATTGATGAATCTGTCAAAGAAAATGTTAAATCTAAAAAATTCCTGACACAAAGCATCCATGAAATCAAGTACACCGTGAAAGATGAAACCTAAGAATAATAGGAATAGAGGAAAAAGAAGATTCCTGTCTCCAAGACCCAGAAACTACTTTCAAAAAAATCATAGAAGAAAATTTCCCCAATTTAAAGAAAGAGATGTCCTCAAACATAAAAGAGGCCTACAGAACACCTAATAGATTAGACCAAAAAAGAAAATCCTCCTGATTAAAACAATAAATGTACAGAACCACAAAGAATTATAAAGCAATATTATATATGGTTGCTGATATGGAGCCATTAAGAGATTCTTTTCCACTGAAATCAGGGACAAGACAAAGTTGCTCACTCTCTCCATATCTCTTCAATACAGTACTGGATATCCTAGCCAGAGCAAGAAGAAAAATAAAGGAGATCAAGAGTATAAATATGGGAAATCAAGAAGTCAAAGTATCATTATTTGCAGATAATATGATAGTATACATAAGTGACCCCAAAATTGTGCCAAAGAACTCCTACAGCTGATTAGCATCCTTCAGTAAAGTGCCTGGATAAAAAATTAACTCAAAAAACCAACCAACCAAACAAACAAACAAAACCAGTAGCCTTCTTGTATACAACCACCATATAGGCTGAGAAGCAAATTAGGGAAACAACACTTTTCACAATAGCCGCAAAGCAAATTATCTTCTTGCAACCCTATCCAGGCAAGTGAAAGACTTGTATGAAAAAAAACTTCAAGTTTCTGAAGAAAGAAATTGAAGAAGATATCAGAAGATGGAAAGATTGCCCATGATCATGGCCTGGTAGGATAAACATAGTAAAAATGGCCATCTTACCAAAAGCAGTCTACAGATTCAATGTAATTCTCATCAAAATACCAACACACTTCTTTACATACCTTGAAAGAACAATTCTCAACTTCATATGGAAAAACAAAAAATCCCAGAATAGATAAAACAATCCTGTACAATAAAAGATCTTCTGGAGGTACCTCCATCCCTGATCTCAAGCTGTACTATACAGCAACAGTAATAAAAACGGCATTGTACTGGCATAGAAACAGACTGATGGATCAATGGAATTGATTTAAATATCTAGAAATAAACCTCCACACCTAACAACAATTGGTTTTTTACAAAGAAGCCAAAACCATATAATGGAAATAAGATAGCATCTTCAACAAATGGTGCTGGCTGAACTGGATGTCTACATGTGGAAAAATTCAAATAGATCCTTATTTAACTCCCTGCACAAAACTCAAATCCAAGTGGATCAAAGATCTCAACATAAAACTAGACACACTAAATCTGTTAGAAGAAAAAGTGGGGAGGCGCCTTGAACTCATTGGCACAGGAGACAACTTCCTGAACAGAACACCAACAGCTCAGGCTCTAAGATCAACAATCAATAAATGGGACAGCACGAAACTGAGAAGCTTTTTTAAAGCAAAGGACACTGTCAATAGAACAAAACGACAGCCTACAGACTGGGAAAAGATCTTCACTAACTATACAGCCAACAGAGGGATAATAACCAAAATATATAAAGAATTCAAGAAATTAAACTCCAACAAACCAAATAATCCAATTAAAAATGAGGTACAGGGAGCTGGAGAGATGGCCCGGAGGTTAAGAGCACTGGCTGCTCTTCTAGAGGTCATGAGTTCAATTCCCAGAAACCACATGGTGGCTCAGACCATCTATAATGAGATCTGGTGCCCTCTTCTGGCATGCAGGTGTATATGCAGGCAACATTGCATACATAATAAATGAATCTTAAAAAAAAAAGAAAAAAGAATATATTTTTTTAAATGGGGTACTGAACTAAGCAGAGAATTCTCAACAGAAGAATATTGAATGGCAGAGAAACCCTTATAGAAATGCTCAACATCCTTAGTCATCAGGGAAATGCAAATCAAAACAACTTTGAGATTTCATCTTACACCCATCAGAATGGCTAAGATAAAAATACTCAAGTGACAACACATGCTGGCGAGAATGTGGAGAAAGGAGAACCCTCCTACATTGTTAGTGGGAGTCCAAACTTTGTGCAACCACTTTGGAAATAAATCTGGCGCTTTCTCAGAAAACTGGGAATGGTTCTACCCCAAGATCCAGTTATATCACTCCTGGGCTTATACCCAAAAGATGCCCTACCATTCAATAAGGACATTTGCTCAACTATGTTCATAGCAGCTTTATTCATAATAGCCAGAGTCTGGAAACAACCTAGACGTCTCTCAACCAAAGAGATACAGAAATTGTGGTACATTTACATGATGGAATAGTACTCAGCTATGAAAAACAAGGAACTCATGAAATGTGCAGGCAAATGGTGGGAATTGGAAAAGATCACCCTGAATGAGGTATCCCAGAAGCAGAAAGACACATGGTATATACTCACTCATAAGTGGATATTAGACACATAATATATGATAAACATACTACAATCCACAGACCTAAGAAGCTAAATTAAGAGAGGGTGCTTAATTCTCATTCAGAATGGCAAATAAAACAGATACTAGAAGCAGTGAAACAGAGGGAACAGGAGAGGAGCCTACCATAGATGTCCTCTGGAAGACTCCATCCAGTAAGGGATTGAAGCAGATGTTCAAAGTCACAACCAAACCTTGGCACAGAATGCAGGGAGCTGCAGCAAAGAGTGGGGAAGTTGAAAGATCCACAGGGAACAGGAGCTCTATAAGAAGACCAACAGAGCCAATTAATCTGAGCCCAGGGTTTCTTGCAGAGACTGATGCACCAACCAAGGACCATGCATGGAGAGGACCTAAACCCCTGATCAGATGTAGCTGACATGCAAGTCAGTCTCCTTGTGGGTCCTCTATTAAGGGGGAGCATGGGCTGCCTTTGACATGGACTCTGTTGCCACTCTTTGATCACTTCCCCCTGGTGGGTGGCAGCTTTATAGGCTACAGAAGAAGAGGATGTAGGCAGTACTAATGAGACTTGATAGTCTGTGGTCAGATGGTAGGGGAGGAGGGCTCCTCTTTCTGAGGAATGGAGGGGGGAGGCAAAGATGGAGGTGGTACTGTCAGGAGACAAATAGGGGCCTGTACTGGAAATGTAAAGTACATAAAATATACAAAATAAATTTAAATTAATAACAAGACAAAAGAAAAAAGGCAGATCCTTGTTATCCTATAAGACAACACCAGAATATTGCTTAACCAAGAAATACCCACCCCTAGGGTAGTGATTAGGATGCAGCCAAATGGATCGACCAAAGCCTCCTTACTCCACTTTAGTATTTTGACAGAAAAAAAGTGTACAAAACATTTATACTAGCTCTTCATTTCTGCTTCTGAGTTGATGCTTTTAAAAACTGAAGTAAAACAGGTCAAGCCAACAAGTTTCACCAGATAGTTGTTTATGGCTGCAAATGACAATTGTGCCACATGGAGAATGTCATCTGTGAAATGCCTGCATAAAGCTCAAGTGAGAATAGCATTGCGTGAAGTGTGTTTCTTGGGGACTGAGAGGAAGGAGATAGAATGAACATGCGATTCCTGTGGATGCCAGGAAATAGCCAGGGCTGGAATGGATGGGACAGCTGGAGATGTCTCCCCTGCGAGTAGGAGCATTCATGAAATGCCTGGCCAGGATTAGAAATTCCAGCAGAAGATCAGATCCTTGTTATCACATAAAACAAATGCTTGAGGAGTCTAATGATAGGAAGGTCCCTCTGGCCTTATCTCAGATTAGAATGTTCAGATGAAGGGATGTGCAATATGAATGGCATTATTTCAATTTAGAGCTTTGGATGTTGGACTGAAGTGCAGAATAAGAGTGAAATGCAGAAGAGCTGAGGGGATCATGCTTAAGAACAGCTTTTATAAAAAAAATCTTCAAGAATTTTTGTTGATCAAAAGTTCCAAATTAAAGACTGGTCGTGTATAGTTCAGCTTGTCTAGTGTACACAGGACCCCTAGGTTCAATCCCAGCACTAAGGAGGAAAAAGACTCCTGAAATATCTGGTAGGGATGCAAAATTGCCATCAAACTCAATCAGCATTTCTTTGAGCATCTCACAAATTTCTTTTCTAAAAGGCTTCTGGTCAAAATACTTTTAAAAATGCTAAATAGTACTATCTTTACCCTAGTTTAATAGTTGTGTTTAATGAGCCTAAACCTCAGAAGAATTCTGTGATAAAATAGTCTTTAACATCTTGTCATAATATAGTATATTTCTCAGGATAGAATAAATTTTGCTGCAATGACAAATCTCCATAAAGTGTCAGTGTCTTAAAATAACAAAAAGTTCATTATTTATCTTACATATCTTCTGAGGTCAATCAGGGTTGTTTTTCTTGTCATAAACGGATTAAGATAGAAGAGGAAAGCAACATGTATTGAAACACTGAAGTCACGATAGCAGATGCCCAAGGAAGCATCATGTGAGAAAGCATATACTTTTTGTTTTAAATTTTCTAATTTACATATAAAATTATGTATATTTATTGGACATGTGTGATGATTGGATAACATGGATGCACCATGGAATGTTCAAATCAGAGCAAGTATATTTTATCTCTTCAAATGCATTTCTTTGTGGTAACAGTATTCAAAATCTGTTCTTTATAGCTTACTTTTGGAATGTGTAGTATATTACAGTTATCTATGAACACCTTACTGTGCAGTAGAATACCAGACATTACTATTTCTTTCTGGTTTTCTTAGTATCCATGGACTAACCTTTTCCATACCTTTCTACTCCCCTACTTTCCCTAGTTCTGTTAAATAATATTAGGTCAATTTTGTTGTGTTCTACAACTGAGTACAATCATGTGGTAATTCTTTTGGTTTTCCTGGATTATTTAACATAACATAGTGATTTCTTGTTTTATGTGTGTTCCAAATGACAGGATTTAATTCTTTTTATGTGATGGAATAATGTCCCATGGTGTATATGTACCACAATTTTTCTTGCATTCATTAGTTAATGGAATTAAAGTTGCTTCTATTTGTTGGCTATTGTGAAAAGTACTGCAATGAATATGGGACTATTTGATATCTCTTTATGTCTCTTTGATATAGTAATTTCATTTCTTTGGATGTGTGCCTAGTAGTAGAAATGATGAACTATGTTTTGAATGTATGGTTTTTTCATCATGAACAATTTCAAACCCAGACAAGAATGGAAAGAGTAGTATAATAAATCTGAATGTTCCTAATACTGGACTTCAGTAATTTAGATCTACAGATTAAGGATGCATTTCTAGAAGATAAAGATCCTTGAAAAATCACTACAGTTACCATGCTTTAAAATCATTGCAATGTGGGGGCTGGAGAGATACTTCAGTAAGTGAACCCTGCATATGTAAGAGGGCTGAAGTTATGATCTACAGAACCCATATAATATCTGGTCAGTGTATAAGATCTCTGTGACCCCAACATTGCTGTGGAAGAGAGATAGGTGGATTCCATATACATACACGCAAACATATATACCACACTTGTACATGCACAGGCACACTCTCTCTAAAAATAAATATTAGTAATTGTTTATCAATGTTTATGAATAGAATAAGCTACTTCAGAAAAAATAGAAGCCTAGTTGATTTATAAGTAATACCTGAACCGTTACTACATCCCAGACTTGGACTTTCAATGAATTCCACGGATAAGGTTCTTGGTTGACATTCGGATGAAGGGATGCTTACCTTTCATTTTGCTAAGAGCCTCTCAGCACTGCCAATGTCCATGTTAGTCAGATGGCATAGGGATGCTAAGACGCTGGAGAGACAGTGTCTGCTTTACTGGAAAGTCTCTTTCACCTTAACACTTTTGACTTCTGCTTGGATGTAATTTTCCTTTTTAATGAACCAGTTTCTTATTTTGATCTCAAAATATTTATAGCGAATCGTACCCTAGACCTCCAGGTGACTATCTGATCAAGGTGCTTCCCTGACCGTTTTAGATTTGGCTGCCTCACACTGCCCCCAAGCACAGGTAGTTCAGGAAGACCACTGAAATCCAAAACTGAGAAACGGAATGTGATTTATGACTGACATCAGCTATTCATCTGTCAAAGTGTAATTCTGTGAGGAAATTAGCGAGACAGTAGTGTTGGGAATGCAAAGCATGGCATTTCAAAGCAAGGTCCTGATTCCACTAACAGACAAGTGTATGACTTTTTGCATAAAGTATCCATTCTGACACATTCCTTTAAAAAATGATACATAGATAATGAATTCGAGGTTTACAAATTCTTTCTATCAACATGTATATGCCACTGCACAATCTGGTGATGAAGAAATAGTTGGGTTTTCAGCCCTGTGAAAGAACCTAGGTGGGTTGGAAATGTGTAGATGTTCTAGTTTACATTTTGTTGCTGTATGAAACACTGTCCAAGGTGACTTGGGGAAAGGAAGGGCTTATTCAGGTTACCTTTGTAAGGAACAGTCCGTAACTGGGAAATCAGAGCAGATACACAAGGCAGCTGGAGGCAGGAACTGAATAAAAGACCTTGGAGGAGCAGTGCTTCCTGGTGTGCTCTCTCCAGCAAGCACTCAGTCGACTTTCTCGTACAACCTAAGTCTACCTGCCCAAGGCTAGGACTGCCCACAGTCGGCAGGGACCTCCCATATCAATCAACAATGAAGAATTCCCCGAAGGCCTACACTTGAGATTCCTTTTTCCCAGATGACTCTTGATTGTGTCAAGGTGACAATAAAACTAACCAGGACATACTTGTTATGCTTTTTCTGTTCTGTGTGTTTATTTCAGTTTTTTTCTAAATTGAGAGCAAAACATACCATAAAGATAAAAAAAAAATCTACACAGATTGTAATAGTACTCTTTGAATTTGAGAAAGCCTCCATTTCTGGTGGGAATGTAAACTTGTATAACCACTTTGGAAATCAGTTGGGTGCTTTGTTAGAAAAGACAAGAGTTGTCCTCTGAGAGACTCTACCCAGCAGCACCTCAAAATATGCTGAATCTCACAGCCAAACATTGGTCAATGAGTAGGGAGTCTTGGGGACTAGTGGGAGGTAAGAAAAAAGGATCCGGAAGTGACAGGAGCTCCACAAGAAAAACAGAGCCAACAACCAGGGCCCAGCGGGGCTTGCTGAGACTGAAGCATCAACCAAGGACTATGTATGAACTGGACCAAGGCCCCCTACACAGATGTAGCAGCTTAGATGTACATCCAAGCAGCTTAGGTCTCATGTGGGTCTTCTAGTAAGGAAAGTGGGGACTGCATCAGACAGGGAGTGACTTGCCAGCTTTTTGATCACTTCCCGCTTGCAGGACTGCCTTGACAGGCCACAGGGGAAGAGGACATGCTCAGTCCTGCTGAAACTTCATGAGCTGATGAGAGGTACTGGATGGGGAAGGAAGCTGCCTTTTTCTGCTGAATAGGTGAGGAGGGAGAGGAGAAGAGATCCTAGGAGTGGAGGAGAGAAGGGGCTACAAGGATGCAAAGTGAATACATTAAATAAAAGAGGGAAAAACACCTTACACAATATCTTTTAGAAAGGTCATGAAACTGTTTTGGAAGATATGGACCTAGTTGAGTGGAATAATATGTAGTGTATTGATCAGTAACTTGTGACATGTAAAGGCAAAGGAAAACAAATTTCTCTTAAAAACAAAACAAAACAAACAAACAAGAAAACAAATGGCTTCCATGTTACTGTTCATACAAATAGTTTTTAAAAGACTCCATTGTCAATACCCCAACAACTGACAGTGATTCCTGGCCTCTATGCTGCATTTCTGTAGCTACGTAGAAATGTTTCAGCTTCTTTCAATGTCTCATAAAAATCACAGCTAATAAACTCTACTTGGCAACTGAAGGAAAGATGCTGCCGACTGTGATGTACTGGGCTCTGTAGCACTTTAAAGACAGGGCAGGTTCTCCTGTTGATCTCGCCCCGGGTTCTATCCCTAGGCGAACACTAACCATGTGTGCCTTGGGAAAATCTGTTCTGAGTTCGCCATCTAAAATATCTAGCAACCCTTTGTTTGACAGCCCATGGTTAGAGACTCCATCTGTAGCTGGGAGAGGGCATTCTTTGTATTGGATTCCATTTGGTGCTTCTGTTTTCTTGTGCCTTCTCTTATTGATGACATGCTTCCCACTTGTTCCTTACAGAACAAAGAAGCACCTATGTCTCTGAGGGAAGACCTTATGATTTTAAAGTTTAATTACAAGTGAAATTTAAAATTGAGATTTATTGAGTGTCTGGCTCCTGATACTTGAAACTAGTTTATTCTTAGCTCAGGCTGGGTGTCAAATGCATAGTCACAGGGTAATGTGACATAAATATTTATGGAATTTCAGCTGAAAAACTTGTTCAGCAAACAAACCCTTTCTCCATTGTTGTCAGAGCTTTATACTGAATCTATAACTTTGGAGTCTTAGCAAATCCTTAGTGAAACATGCCGACTACTTGAAAAAACAGTTTTAAGACATCAGTTTGTCCATTCCCCACCATTCTTAAATGGGGAGAGTATAAGTGAATCCCCACAAAATAGGATACACACTGCCACAGTAAAACTTGCTTAAATACATATCACAGTGTGGTGGTAGTTTCATTTATTCATTTAAAGATGAGGTTTCCACTAAGTTTTTAAGCTAAGGAAAATGGTTCTCAAACCTGCTCTTAAAGGAAGCAACACACAGACCTCGTGAGAACAAATGCAATGAAAGTCTCTTCTTTTCCAAAGGTGAAAAGTGACCTGCAATGAGATTTTTGATAATAATAGTGTGTCTACTGCCTCCATCAGTTCTAGGAGTCTTTCCTTTTTAACACATTATAAACTATTTACCTCAGGAACGTGTACACTGACTGAGGTCAGCTGTGCAGTGGGCCTCACCTGCTCATATACATGCTTGAGCTCCAGACTAAACACCTCAGTGCCTCCTTCATCCGGAAATGCTAGCTTCACTATGTAGAGAATTGACATCAGCAATTTGCAAGACAACCCCTGAGACAACAATGGGGTATAACTCTTCCCATGGTGTGGAGGCCAATTCTGTGTGGAAAGATGCATCTGTCTCTCATTTTGAGTGGAATTCATTCAGAAAACCGAAGCTTGAACATTTTAAGATAAGCTTCAGGGTAATACATGAAGAAAAAGAACAGCTATACCAACTTGGGTCAGACTCGCATCATTCAATAAACAGAAAAAATTTAAGCCTTTAAAAGGCGCTAGTTTAGGCAGCTTAGTTGGAAGCTTGTCTTTATTTACTCTTGTTATTTTGACACAGGGCATCATCGTGTAGACAAGAAGGTCTGGCGCTAGCTGTGTATCCAGTCTGCCCTTGAACTCAGGATCCCCCTGCCTTCAGTTGCCAAGTGCTGGAAATATAGACATGTGCCACCACATCTACTTTCATGGTGTTTTTATATTTTGGTGGTGCATAAAATTCTAATGTATCTTGCATCTGATGGTGTTTTAAATTTATTGAAATAAAATATTTCAATACACTCCCTTATTTCTTATTCCTGTGATCAAAGTGTGATGCCTATAGAGATAAGCTTCCTTCTGGTTCCTGTCTAAATCTACTCCTGGTATATATAGTTCCTCCCTGTGACTGAATGACCAGCAGGCTACAGATTCTCCTGTGGACTTGTCATTTCATTGTGGTTGTTTAAATCATTGGATGTGAGTATTGAACTCATTAGCCTGACACATTTATTTGCCTCTTGGTTAGGTACTTTTATCTGTCTTTGGTTAATATCCATCATTCTTATTATTGCCTTCCTTCCTCCCTCTCTCCCTCCCTGTCTTCTTTTCCTTTGATCATATCTTGCTATATAGTACAGATAACCTTGAATTTTCAGTCTTCCAAGCGCTGGGGTTACAGATATGTACAACCACACTTAGTTCAGGTATATTGACTAGAAATATGGTGTTCAGTCCAAATACATCTTTTGCAAGGAGAGAGCTCAGAGTGTGTGTGTGTGTGTGTGTGTGTGTGTGTATGACAGAGAGAGAAAGAGGGAGAGAGAGAGGAAATACTACTGTAACATTGTGAGTGATAATGACTTTTCACAGTCTCAAAATCTAGAACATAACTGCCAGATAAGCAGAGTGTAGAAATTTCCACCAAATAGCAAAAAGCTGTTCTGGTTCTGGTATAGGACAAATGCATCCTTAAGCATTTTTTTTAACAAAGCATACACAAAAAGAAGTCAAGATGCCACATGCAACCTATCCATTCAGTCAGACCCTCCATATCCTTCTCCAAAGACTAGTCCTCTAATGTGGTTGAACTAGAAATGATCATATTGAATGAGATAATTCAGACCCAGAAAGACAAACTTCACATATTCTTTCTCATCTGAGGCTCCTAGCTCCACCCTGGAATGACTACAGAAACCATGAAAGTAAAAATGGACCATTGCAGGGGTAGGGGGAATCAACAGAGAGGAATAGTGCAGTGTAAGTGATCTGAAGAGAGAAATAAGAACACTTGGAGGGCTCTAATTAGGGAGAGTAAAATAACAGTAAGGATTTCTGAAAACATCATAAGGAATCACAATATTAACCATAAACCTAAAAACACCTACATTAATAATAGCATACATTAATAATAGCATACACATATGATCTAACTGAAAAATTTCCATCTGTGCTGACAATGCACTCTCCAAGAGCCAAGGAGCATCTAAATAACCACTAGCACAAGGCATGAATTGTTGGTCAGAGTTGTCCAAGATACTCCCCAAACTTTATAGGCTATTGCTGTTATTTTGGGTTGCACTCCACCTACCCCTAGATGTAGAAGGTAAGTCCCTATTGATAAAGAGAGTATGTACTTCCAACATAGGACCCAGATGCTCCTGAGATGGAACTGACCTAAAAGCCCCCTCTCTGAGTACTAGTATTTATGTTACCAGGGACACCATGCAAGCTTCCAAATAAAGGAAGCAACAAAGAATCCTACCCAGCTATGATGCCTTTGAGTCACAAAAATGACCAGCGTGACACAATAATACTAAGGGTGTAGTAGCACACATGCCTTGGTGGTAACCAACGGCTCTCTAATTAGACATAAGACCTGCTTAAAACAAGAAGGAAATCATGCCTGCTATTGATAACCTAACCAATTACTCAGCGATAATGAAGTCATAGATATTAGACAAAAATCTTGCCACTTTATAAAACCAGCATAGTCCCTAACTATAGTTTAAATGTTTGTCCTTATATTCACAGAAATGTTTCCTTTCCCCTCATCGAGGAAACTTGATTTGGTAGTAGATAGAAGCCATCACTGAACACAACCAATTAAAATGTAGACTTGTGAAATCAAGTCAGCTGATATATCTGCAACACAACTTCTGCACCTAAGGCTGAGGCAACATTGTGGAAGAGGTCTCAGCAAGCTTGTAAGAAGCAGAAGAACAGAGACTTTTCCGTGAGACTATGTCTCCTAGTGATAGAGAAGTGACCCCTATAAAGTCTCACCAAGATGACTGCCTAAACATGACATGAACATGGGCAATGACAATAGACATGCTAACATGGACTAGGAAAAGCCCATGAGTCCTCAGCAATACACAAAGAACTGTGGGCAACTAGGAATGCTGAGAGCAATAGAAATTGTCTTCCCCAGGGGAGAACCCCCCCCCACTTGGTTATCCAATACCAAATGGTCAGTCATGAAAACATACACATATAAGTGACCTTAAACAGACTGGGCTGGTATATATGTATGTGTATACATATATGTATGACATCATATAGATGGATATATGTCATATATAAGGAATATATATGTATACATACATAACAATGGTTAATGAAAAAACAGAGGCCATGAGTTTGAAAGAAAGTAAGGAGGGTTGTATGGGAGGGTTTGAAGAGAGGGAATGGAAGAGAGAAATATGTAATTATTGTTATAATCTCAAACAAATAGACTTATATCTATCATCCTGCAAAAAATTAAAGTCCAAGTAGATCAAAGACCTCAACATAAAACCAGACATACTAAATCTGTTGGAAGAAAAAAGGGGAAGAGCCTTGAACTCATTGGCACGGGAGACAACTTCCTGAACAGAACACCAATAGCTCAGGTTCTAACATCTACAATTAATAAATGGGACCTCATGAAACTGAAAAACTGCTATAGAACAAAGGACACTGTCAATAGAACAAAACAACAGCCTACAGACTGGGAAAGGATCTTCACCAATCCTATATCTGACAGAGGGGTAATATCCAGAATATATAATAAGAAATTAGACACCAAAAAACAAATAATCCAATTAAAAATGGGGTACAGAGCTAAGCAGAGAATTCTCAACAGGAATATCAAATGGAGAGAAACAACAACAACAAAATGCTCAAGGTCCTTAGTCATCAGGGAAATGCAAATCAAAACGACCCTGAGATTTCACCTTACACCCATCTGAATGGCTAAGATCAAAAACTCAAATGACAGCACATGCTGCAGAGGATGTAGAGAAAGGGGAACCCTCCTCCATTTGGTGGTAATACAAAATTGTGCAACCACTTTGGAAATCAATCTGGCATTTTCTCAGAAAATTGGAAATAGCACTACCTCAAGATCCAGGTATACCACTCCTGAGCATATACCAAAAAGATGCCCCACCATTCAATAAGGACATTTGCTCAATTATGATCATAGCAGCTTTATTTGTAATAGCCAAAATATGGAAACAACCTCAATGGAGGAATGGATTACAGAAATTGTGGTAGATCTACACAATGGAAACAAGGAAATAATGAAATTTGCAGGCAAATAGATGGGACTAAAAGAGACTTCCTGAGTGATGTATCTCAGAAACAGAAAGACAGGCATGGCCTGTACTCACTAATAAGTGGAGATTAGTCATATAATATAGGGTATCCATCTATAGACCTAAAGAACCTAAACACTAAGGAGGACCCTAGGGAGGATGCTTAAATCTCATTCAGAATGTCAAACAGGATAGGCACCTGAAGCAATAGAAGAGAGGAAACTGGATGGAAGCCTACTATAGAGGGTCCTCTGAAAGTATTCATCCAACAGGGGATCAAAGCAGATGTTGAGACTCAGAGCCAAAATTTGGACAAGAACACAGGGAGTCTTATGGAGGAAGAGAGGGGTGGGATTAGAGGGACATGGAGGGGAAAGGAACCCCACTAGGAGACCAACAAAGCTAAGAGATCTGAGCCCAGGGGGTCCTGCAGAGACTGATGCAGCAATGGAGGACCATGCATGGAGAGGACCTAGACCCCGTGCTCAAATGTGGCTGATTGGCAGCTCAGTCTCCGTGTGGACCTCTGAGTGAAGGGAGCAGGGGCTGCCTATGTCATGAACTCAGTTGACTGCTCTCTGATCACTCACCCCTGATGATGCAGTCTTGCCAGGCCACCGAGGAAGAACATCCAGGTAGTCCTGATGAGACTTAACAAGCTGTGGGCAGATGGCAATAGTGGAGAACTCCCCCTTTCAGTGGACTAGGGGAAGGGGATGGGGGAAGAGGGAGAGAAGGTAGGGCTGGGGGGAGTTGAGTGAGGGGGCTTCAATTGGGATATATAATGAATAAATTGTGAAAAAAAATTAAAAAACACTAAAAGAAATCATTAAAAAACAAGATTCAGGAGTAAGAGTTTTCATTAGAGAAATCTAAAAGCTATGAACTTGATAGACAGATGTTTTCATTTTTAAGTGTTTAGTATGAAGAATAATCCACAATAACTGTGTTATAGTATCTAGTAGAAGCTGACGGATGAACTCAAGAAACCAAAGGTCATTTGGAGCCTCTGATCAATAAAGAGGATTCCAGGAAAAAGATCTATTGGTTGAGATGTCCTTTTTCTTTGGTATTGTCATCACATAAATCCTCTTTTTATTTTCTACAGATTTACTCCTGCTGAACATGCCAATTATGTTTTGTGTTGTCCAGAGAATGACCTATGACAGATACAATTTCAATTCTGAATAAATGAGTTTATTGAGTATACAGCAAGCCAAATAAAAAACAAATATTCTCTGTTTCTCTATCTCTCCCTCTCCCTCTCATTGGGGCAACTGAGCCAGCCCAGTAGGCAAGAGGAAGGTGCCACCATTGTCTGCTGTGAGGCGGTGTGGGTGTTGGAGTGATGATCCCCTCCACACCACCCCATTCCGCCCTTACCGCCTGTGGCAGTCAGGAATGCTTGCCATTGGAGCATGAGAGCATATGAGCTGGCCTTGTCCCTCACCTGGGAAGCAGAGTAGCGCTGGCGCTGGTGGAGGGTGCAGGGGAACTGTTCCTGAGAGCAAGAGCTAGGGAAAGCTGGCCCTGCCACTCATCAGCCTTGAGGTGGCCTGGGTGCTGGGGTGATGCCCCCTGCCCTCACCATCTGTGATAGTCAGGAGGGCTGGCCCTGAGGGCATGAGAGCAGGAGAGCTAATCCTACCTCCTCACTGGCTATAGCACTTGGGAGAGAGGGCCCTGTATCTTGATGGCAAACCATGGGTGGGCCAGCCCTGAGGGCATGACAGCAGGAGAGCTGATCCTGTCTCCTATCAATGGTGCCACTGGGTGGCCTAGCCAGAACAGTGCTGGATACCTTGTTCTGATGCTGTGGATAAGGGAAAGCCAGCACGCTGACCAGCTCAGCCACCATTAGGCCCAGATCCAGGGCTCTGAGCTCACCCACCCAAAATTCTATATCATCTGGTAAATGATTGGGACATGTGAAAGGGCCAATACTGCTGATCCAAAGCTGCAGGATCTCCAAGACAAAGGGCAACAACAGGAAAACCAAAGAGTCCCGGTGAAGATCCGATATTGATGGTTTCAAAGAAGCCTTAAACCAGTCCAATGACTCATTGCAATAAACATTTGCAAGTGAGGATGTGTAGACAGAGGAATATACTGTGGGACACACTGTGACATACCACTGCTTCCATGATGAGATGTTTTCTAGACTTTGTTTTGTTTGTTGTTTGTGTGTGCGTTTTATTTTGTGGGGAGGTTGCAAGAGCAAAGGACGAATATGAGGGAATGGGGAGATTAGTGGGACTGGGGTGCATGCTGTGAAACTTGCAAAGGATCAATACGTTTTTAAAGCCAGGTGTGCTGGTGGACTCGGGAGGCAGAGGCAGGAGGATTTCTGTGACTTTGAGGCGAGCCTGATTTACAAAGCAAGTCCAGGACATCCAGGGCTCCATTACTCAGCAAAATCCTTTCTCAAACAACAGGAACAACAATAAAGATTTTCCCTTTTTTATTATTATCATTTATTACAATTTATTCAATTTGTATCCCAGCTATGCTCCCTCCCTTGCCCCCTCCCAATCCTACCCTCCCTTTCTTTTCTCTACCTATGCCCCTCCCCTAGTACACCTATAGGAGAGGTCCTCCTCCCCTTCCATCTGACCCTAGCCTATCAGGTCTCCTCAGGACTGGTTGCATTGTCTTCCTCTGTGGACAGACAATGCTGCATCCCCTAGGGGAGAGGTGATCAGAGAGCCAGCCACTGAGTTCATGCCAGAGAGAGAGTTCCTACTCCCCTTACTAGGGAACCCACTTGGAGACTGAGTCTATGGCCTATATTTGAGCTAGGGTTTTAGGTGCTCTCCATGCATTGTCCTTGGTTGGGGTATCATTTTCTTCATGCCCCCCAGGGCTCAGTTTTTATGGCTCTGCTGGTCTCCTTTTGGAGCTCCTTTCCTCTACCAATAAAGGTTTTTTAAAAGACATTTTCAACACCCAGCAGAAACTGACTAGAAACATTGAAACAGTCAGCTGGAGTTTTCAACTGAGCTTTCTTCTCTTGGATGAGCTTCTTGGATGATTGAATTTCAGCTTCTCTTTTCTGCTACAGACACTTTGGGTATGAGGTACTGTCTAGCTGTCCTCATGAACCCAATTATTTTAATTGGGCTGTTTTGATTCTTTTTTCTGCATCTGTCACTGAGTTGGGGGACCAGCCAAAAGGGTCTTGGTAAACCCTTTGAATTAAACTGTTTGGGTCTGAAATGGGAAGGGGACCCTGCTTCTAGAGCCAGCTTCTCGGTGAGCTGAAACAACACATGATAATTTGCCAGTGATAAATTGTCTCATGTATATCGTCTGTAAAACAGAATATACCTATCTCATGATGTGACTTCGGACATTAAAATGCTTTCAAAATGCTTACAAACTAATCACAGTGAAATAGTGAACCATGCTGAGAACGTTATATGACTTAGTGATCTCTGAACATATGTGCGCAAATGGATGATCACAATGACCCAGAGTCAAGAAGTAAGACTTCAATGAGTTCTGCACAAGCTAACAAAGCAGGAGCATGCTGGAAGCATTTCAGAAACATTTATACAAGGTGCTTATATAGGGAATGGAGAGCTAGTTCAGCAGTTAAGGGCTCTCAGTGTTCTTCCAGAGGAAGTAATATACCTTGCTAATATTTTATACGATCTATTGAAATACAAGTGTTTGTGGTTAAGTATATTGTTGGAATTCCTTTCACTTGAAACTCACCGTGTAAAGATGAGGCTACCAGAAAATGTTTGATTACACATATGGCTCATGTTTGCAGTTTGAATCTAAGCCATGACAAAGTTCTCTTCATGGTTTGCTTACCTGAACGTGAGAACTGTGTGATAGTGCTTCTAATCCAGGTTCTGTCTCTACCTGCTTGGATGTCCCTTGAGCCTCAGAATCTGCACTCATGGTTAGGAACAAACTTAGCTGACACACATCAAGGTGGGTTGTCTGAGAAGCTAATTTGAGAGCATGTATGAGAATGAAAATTATGGCTGATGTGTTACTGCTGCCCGTAATATGACATGTACTCTCAACAGAAGACAATAACTGCAAGTTTTTCTGAGGCTATTCATTCATTTCCTATTCCAGACATCAAGTGAACATTGTCTTACATGTGATCAGGAGACATCACACTGAATCCAAAGTTTGTATTTACTGTGCACGACTATTGACAGATGCTATGCCAAGGACATAGTATCATTATTCTCACTCCATACAACCACTTTTTGAGATTGACACTACCGTCAACAAGACTCAGAGAAGTATGTGTTTAAAGATGAAATGTTTTGGAGCCATTTGTATCACTGGGCACTACCAACTAATAGATATGTGATGTTGGCAAGCTGCTTAGCTTCTGTAGGCCACAGATTCCTCATCAGAATGAAAGGAAGAAATAAGTTGTATTCACTATGGGAATTTCAGTGGCTGTGACAAGCAAAACAAGGAGGGTATGATGGCCAACATATAATAAAATAATTTCACATGGTTATTAAGAATTGGGTATTCCAAGCAGGGTTCAAGAATACAGGCTTCTTTATGTATCCTTAGAATGACTTTCAGAGTTACTGAGCATACACTAATATAAAAAGAGCAAAAAGAGCCAGTTGCAGTGATGCATGCCTGTAATCCCAGCACTCAGGGAGGTGGATCTTTGTGAATTTGAGGTCAGCCTGGTGTACAAATCAAGTCCAAGACATCACAACAACAACCAAAAGAGCAGGAGGATGATTTACGGAAGGAACCAGAGGATCAGAGAAAAAGTCATAAAACCAAGGCAATGGTGGTTATGTGATACATAGTCAGCTCTATCTACTGCTGGGGCATAACTTTTCTGCATAAATCATATTCCAGATTAAGTATCTCAGCATACTGTGCACAGAACTCGGCTGCCGCCAAAAATGAGTGCAAAAGTGGCCACTTGTTTTGGTTGCTGCATCCAAGAAGACAAAAAAGGAGTTTCTCAGCAACTCTATTGGCTTAATCTTCAAGGAGCCTGGAGGATGTGCTTCACAGAAAGGAGTAGTGTCAAGTACTATTTCCAGTTCTCTTCAGTACCAATATTATCTTTATCTCCAAGTCTTTATGGAGCTTTTCAAACCCTTCATTATATTATAAGATGGAGAGTGAAAATGGTTTGTAAATACTACCATAAAATTGAGCTAGGAGTCAAGGACAGTGGGTTCTGGTCACTCAGTCACCAACTGTGATAGATTTCTTCAGAACTCCTATTCTCTATTCTTCTATGGATTCATGCCCATTGCCATACATATTTATCACTCCCTCTACTGTAATTAGAAAATTCACCTTTGGTCTTGGCCATATAATTTGCTGTGGCCAATGACCTGTGAGCAGCCATTGCAAACAAAAGCTTAAAATATGCATACATGATAAAGCTTGTTTCTGTGCATATCTTACATTGTATAAACTCTTGCCAGTCCAGTGGTCCAGGGGATACCTGATATAGGGAAACCCTGGATTCAATCCACAGTTTGAGGTCAAGCCAATCTGAACCCTGCTAAAAATCAAGCATTTGAGTGAATATGTTACACCACTGGAGTTTGAAATCCTTTGTTATGCACATTTGAATAACGGGCAACTGATACACTAACCATGCATACCCCCAGAATGTCACACATCTGCTTTGTGTTCCATTCTTCTTGCAAGGAAGACATTGAACAAGTTACTCTAAACATTCTCCCAGCTTTCTTGTAGACAAAGGCAAGATAGTGAGTCATGTTCTCTGGGAGAAGGCTTTGGTGGTTTAGGAACAGAATATGTAGGAACAGAATTAGGGTTCTTAGTGTCATTTAAAAAGAATAATTAAGTAATTATGCCACTATCACTCATAGTTTTTTAAATTTATTTTCATATTTTTATAAATAGAATTTGTTAGCGTTCAAATGCTAAGAACTTGCTCTACTAGCTGCTCCCTTACAGACAGAAAGGGATGATTTGGGGACCCTCATAGCAATTCAAAATTTGCAGTAGGTACTTTCTATCTTACTTAGGAGATAGATCCTGACATTATGTGGCTGGCATGATTTGGGCCCTTATTTTTGCAGAAGAATAAGCAGAATCTCTAGCTGTACTTAAAGTCATTGTCTGGCGCACATGCAGAAATGAACATGCAGGAGGAGGCATGCTGTTAATATGAGGAGTTATTTCTGAAAAGAGAAACCCCATGAAATAAATGTTTACACCCCTGCCAGCAAACAATACTACAGCCCTTTGAGTTTTTTTACAATATCTCCTGCCATTCAGTGCTTACAATGGTTTCTGACACTTACTTCTGCAGAAAAAATAAGCTGAATCTATCTATCTCTACCTTTTCTTTAAAATATTGTCCTGTACAAGTAGAGAAATATACATACAAGAGGAGATATTGTAATTTGCTTTCAATAGCAAAAGTTTGGAATGTACAGCAAGAGACAACTGGTTCAATGAAATAGTCACTGGAATGCTTAAAGTAGTCAGCTGGAAGCAAAGACCTAAACTTCAGTCATGTCATGCTGTTAATATGAGGAGGAGTTATTTCTGAAAAGAGAAACCCCATGAAATAAATGTTTACACCCCTGCCAGCAACCAATACTACAGCCCTTTGAGTTGTTTTCACTAGCCAGAGAGGGTACTATTGTCCTTTCAGCACTGATGTGCTGTGGTACTACGCGCTCTGTGGAAGTTGAAAGTTCTTGATAAAGAACAAAATCAACCAGTAAATGCACCTTTCCTTATACCCTTTTGTGTAGCATTTAGGGAAGACACAAATTCACATCAAGGTGGTAATAGAAATGTTCTGTGTGCTCTTCCTCTGCTAATTATTTTCCTTCCCCCTTTCCTCCTTTCCTCCCTCCCTTCCTCCCTCCCTCCCTCCCTCCCTTCCTTCATCTCTTTGTTTCTTTCAATGGGGTCTCATACATCCCATTGTTTCTCATGATTTTGAACTTCTGATACCCTTCCCTTTACCTCCAGAGTGCTAGGAATACAGGCTTGTACTACCATAATCTAATTTTTTTTTGCAGCACTAGGGATGGTATCTGACTTCCAGGCATGCTAAGTCTATACCCTACACTCTAAGCTATATCCCCAGATCTATCTATTCAACCTTACCCCCTCCCTTTTTATGACAGTGCTGAGGATTGAACCCAGAACTTTTTGCATGCTAAGCAAGCACTTTAACCACTGAGTTCCTCGTTTTCATTATTAATTAAAAAAAACTCTTGAACTTACATTTTTGAGCTCATAAAGCATTATCTTTTGCATAACATGCATCCACATTGAGCTACTGAGTTTCAAGCATAAATGAATTTAGCATGGGTCAAAGTGCCAGAGAATATTAGAGGTTAGATTCCCTTTCCACTTCCTCTTGCCCCTAAAAGGAAAGTTAGGGGGAACAGTACAAATAATCAACTTCTTTCTCAACTTCAGGAGTTTTGGCCTACAGGTTATTTGTTACAATTACAAATTCATAACACATTGAACCTAAAAGAAGCCTTAGGGATTATAATGAAAAAAAACAAACAAACCACAAGGTCAGAGAAGTTAAGTGACATCCCCAAGGCCATTTAACGAGACATTCCAGATAAGCTCTCAGGTTTTGCTAGCCCTGATTCAGTTCTTCTCTTTCCAGAGCATTATACTTGGTATATTACTATTAGATGTCATCTTTGTCTTCATCATGCATCCAACATAGCACAACACAGCAGGAATTTCAGTACCATTGTATAGAGTTAGGGCACATGTAAAGAGAGTATGATTCTTTATTCTGGATTCTGCAAAATCTTCTGTATCTATATGCTTAGTTCCATAACTAAAACCCTTAGAAACTGCTTCAAGAGTTTAATTCAAGTTTAATTTCTCATGTACATTTAACAGAACAGGTCCAAAGCCCATGCAGCTGGTTAACTGGCCTCAGATAAGTCAAGCTTTTGATTGAGTCCATTGTAGATCTAGTCAGGATCCCCAGTTAAGTGAGTAAGCCCTTGTTCAGTCAGTATTTGAGTTTGAGGGTTTTTTCTTCCTCTATCTTTCTCAGTGGTTCTCAACTTGGGGAAGTTTTATTCCCCAGTGGTCATTTTGCAGTGTCTGGGAACAATTTTGGGGGTGTTGAGGAAGTAATGTTATTGGCATCTGGTAGGTAAAAGCCAGGATTCTGCAAAACACCCTCCAATATACAGGAGACAAAAATTTTATTTTAAATCACAAAGGCTAAAGATGAACAGTTCTACTATAGTGAAATCCTGCTAATTGGGCAATAGATCAAAGAGAGAAAATACAAGACCTCTGCTACAGTTAAATAATTTTTTCTGAAATCCACCAGCTCTCATTACTAGAAGATTTTATTCTATATATGCTCCAATTTAATCATTAATTGAATAATTTTCTTACTTGCTCATACAATTTTTATGTTAAGTTTAGAGTCAGCTTTTCAACTGGATTAAGTGCCTTAAGAGAGGGACATTTTATATCTCTTTGGGTGTGTCATAAACAATTAAACTTGGCCAAACATATTTTGAAAAAGGGAAAAGTTTGGAGCTGATTAAGAGGAAACAAATAGGCATCAGTGAAAAAGAAAGTCTATAGATTTTTTTTCTAGCCAGCGTGAGGAAAAGACAGTGGTAAAAGACAAAAGTATATGGAGAAGTAAGAAAAGTGCAAGGAATATGAAACCATGGAAGAGTCAATTCTGAAGAGGAATTTCTAAAAATTTCATTCATTCATTCATTCATTCATTCATTCATTCATTCATTCATTCATTCATTTTGGTTTGTGTACTTACACGTACATGTAGAGGTCATGTAGAGGTCATGGAACAACTTGCAAGAATAAGTTTTCTTCTTTTGCCCTGTTCGTCCACAGGCTAGAACTCTGGTCCTTAGACTTGGCAATAGTCACCTTTAACCACTGAGCCATCTTTCTGGTGTGAGAATGTGAGCTTTCAACAGTGATATTTCTGTGCAAGGATATGACATGGCTTTAACAGTATGTTTATAATGACTCCCTGATGCCTCACCTACTTCCCATTCTCCCTGTAGAGCCACTACGCAGGCAAAATTGAAATTCTGCCAGCACCTCCTGTCTCCTGCCTTTTCCTCTGAGGAACATGTGGTAAAGCCTTAGAGGAGAAAGTGGAAAAGAGAGAGAAAACAAGCTCCTTTTTGAATCACACCTTTGGGACTTAGTGTATTTTGAAGGCTCTCCAAAGAGGAAAGACTATCACCATGTCTTTGGTGGCACCAGGGTCTTACTCAGAGTTGGCTAGAAAGCCCGCCTCCCTCTCTCTCAGAGACTGGCTATAAAGTATTTTATGATTATCTGTATTATATGAGACTGGAATACTTGGCAAAGCAATTCCTTCTTCAGGTCATGACATTGCTTGCATGAGTTCTTCTTCTTCTATTTCTTCTTCTTCCTATTATTATTATTTCAATGCATCCAAATATCATTTTTAATTTTCAAATGAGTGTCCACAGAACCATACAATAACAAATTGACACTGGCCTGCAAGAACAGCAATGTGTTTGGGAAATGGGTTTTAGTTTGTAACTCCTACGGGCAGATGTTACACTTCCAGTTGTAGAAATGCAGGAAACATAAGGGAAATGTTTTCAAACTCTCCTCAACCAAGTCACTGATCTGCTTTGAATGAAAAAAAAAATGCCCTGCTTGCCAGAAAACACATACTTCAGATGTCCCAATCAACTACGAGACAGTTGCTTTCCCATGAAGACCTGCCATATGGACAGTATGAGAAATCTCAAATGAAAATAATTGTTATTCAGAGACAAGCCTTTCATCTGAGCCAAGTCTCACAACTTTACATTTTGTAGCCTTTGCCACACAATTATGAAGTCCAGTTGGGTGGTTTAAAATATTTGTGGCATTTAATTCCCAAGTACAGCAGTTTTTGTTGTACTAGCTCTTGCTAGTGTGAGAGAAAAACACCAGTCTGGGTCCTATCTTCCTGCCTTCTGCTTCCCTTTGGCCTCCTATCCTAAATGTTGGGCTGGGCTACTAAGCCCCATGGGAATCAAGCCCCTTGTGTAGCAATTCTAACCTGGTTTATGCTGAGGCTGTGGGGATAGAGGGAGAGACAGGCCAAGTAGAAGCCTTGCTATAGATTGTGTGGGAACAGTGAGGGGGCTGTAGACTTTAACCAGGAAGATGAACTAGTCATGGTTTGGCTATATTAAGATTTAGGGAAGAAGACATTGCATCTTCTTATACTACTTAGTTTTGTGGGTCACGCTTAGTTCACACAAAACACCATATCTCTGATCTTCCAGCTCAGTGTAAATGGAGGCAAGGGGCAAGGAAGCTAGGGATAGGGTTGACGCCAATTGCATTAGTCTGAGGAGTCCACTCTAACAAAACACCTAACTGAGCATCTTCAAACACTAGTGATTTCTTCTAAGTTCTGTAGGTCAGAAATCAAGGTGTTGCCTCTGGTTCCTCAAAAGGTTTTAGTGAAGAATCTGCCCTTGTTCCTTGCAGTTCTTGCTAGGCCAAGCATTCTGTGACTTCGGTGATCTAATTCCAACCACTGTCTCTGTTCTTGTATGATCATCTTTTCTTTCTGCCCAAATGTTCCCTTTTCTTGTAAACAGGACAGTAGAAGGAATGAAAGGGTCCACCTCAGTTTTTGAGGAACGTGTTTCAGTCCATTCTATCCCAAAGGAAGGAAGTGTCCAGCCACCCTAGTCAGTGGAGATACTCCATTCTTTATTTATTTATGTATTTTTTTGACAGAGCCTCATATAGCTTAGGCTGGCCTCAAGCTTGGTATATAGCAGTCTGGCGTTGCATTCCTGATTGCCCTACTTCTGCTTTTTAGTGATGAGATGTGTGCCATGGTATGTGGTGAGACACTCCATTTGTTAAATATTAAATTTCTCTCTGTCTCTTTTCTCTCTCTCTGCCTGTCTGTCTGTCTCTCTCGTGTGTGCTTGCGTGGTGTGTGTGTGTGTGTGTGTGTGTGTGTGTGTGTGTGTGTGTGTGTGTGCCCTTGGAGGCTAGAAGAGAGCAGAATTGTTACCTGCCAAATATGAGTGCTGGGAATTGAACTTTGGTCCTCTGGAAGAGATTTATTTTTTCCAGTCCAAGGGAAGATGTACCCAGGCTTCTCTGTGAGCTATTCAGAAGAGACTGCAGAGTGGCCCAGATCTACATTATCATTCTTAAATTGAACCTTTGCTGAACTTGCTGAGACTGTAAATACAAAGGTACTTGGGACATCTTCTGAGTTTGGGAATCTTAACTCTAAATTCCCTGGCACCTGAAGGTTTAACCAAACCTAGAATGTTATTTTCATGGTGTCACTTGTGCTTTAATGCAGTTGATGTGACATGGATAACTGATCAGCAGCAGAGTTAAGGCTTTGGGGCCTCCCTAATTTATATCTGCTATGGGACTTTTCTACCCAATCCTATGGCTCACCAGAAATATTTGGGCTCCCTTGATGCAATTTCTTTAGTGTTCATTCTGGTTTGCCCTTACTGTCTTGGTTTGCTGAAACACCCCCATGGAAAGTCCTACCTATAGAATCCCCTCACCCTGCACATCTTGAAGAAAAAAGGCATTTGGCCATTAGAGCTGGAGAACACCCCAGTGATATAAGGGTGATAAGGAAGCTGTCTTGGTCAGAATCCACTTGATTTCAATAGCCCTGGCAATCTTTCTATTACATTCTTTGATCTCTAGTCAAAATTTCCCTGGGGAAAGGGGAAGAAGGGAGTAGGAATTATGATCAATGATTTGGAAATACAAATGGCATATTGTTTGACTTCTAGAAGATTTTCTTCCAGTGACTTCCTTCTAACTTTTTTTTTACAACCAAGGAAAAAGAGAGGGGGAATTCCCTCTAGGCTAAACAAACTTTGGTTCCATTTCAGTACCCTTGGGAACGCAGTCCCTCACTGTGCTCTTGTTTGCCTTTCAGAAATTTTGTGTGCTTTGAATCCCTGTCCCTCGCAGTCTTCTTCAGATCAGATCAGATAGAATTAAGACTCCATCAGCAGCGCCTGTCTCTTACCTGGGAATGTGAAAGCCATTATTATCCCATGGTCTACCAGAGAAAGAGAGGCATTTTCAGAGGCCAACTGTTTGGGATTTCACTAAGGAATATAGTCCATTTCACCCCATAAGGAATACTTGTAGAATTTTTCCCCAAAACATCTTAAGCACAAGAGCTGTTGAAACAAATATATCTTTATTCATGCATGGTTCTACTTCCTGAAGAGTGGTCTGAGAAAGGTACACCAAGTCCTTGGGGGAAAGGACAGAAGAGTTTATCATGGTGAATTCTCTGAGATAGAATCAAGCAGGTGGTGAAAAACAGGGCGTAGAATGCTGATCAAATTTGATATTTTTGGTACAACCACTTTGGAAATCAATCTGGTGCTTTCTCAGACAATTAGGAATAACACTTCCTCAAGCTCCAGCCATATCACTCTTGGGCATATATATTCAAAAGTTGCTCAAGTACACAACAAGGACATTTGCTCAACCATATTTGTAGCAACTTTATTCGTAATAGCTAGAACCTGGAAACAACCCAGATGTCCATCAACAGAGGAATGGATACAGAAACTGTGGTATTTTTACACAATGGAATACTACTCAGCAATTAAAAACAAGGACATCATGAAATTTGTAGGCAAATGGTGGGATCTAGAAAAGATCATCCTGAGTGAGGTATCCCAGAAGGAGAAAGACACACATGGTATATACTCACTTATTTAGACCTATAAGATATGATAAACATAATGAAATTTATACACCTAAAGAAGATAAACCAGAAAGAGGACCTAGGGTAAGATGATCAATCCTCACTTAGAAAGACAAATGGAATGGGCATTGGATGTAGGAGAAAGCAAGTAACAGGACAGGAGCCTACTACAGTGGGCCTCTGAAAGATGCTGCCTAGCAGTGTATCAAAGCAGATACTGAGACTCATAACCAAACCTTCAGCAGATTGCAGGGAATCACATGAAAGAAGGGGGAGTTAGTATGACCTGGAGAGGACAGGAGCTCCACAAGGACCAAACATATCTGGGCACATGGGTCTTTTCTGAGACTGTTTCTCCAACTAAGAACCATGTATGGATATAACCTAGAACCTCTGCTTGGATGTAGCCCATGGTAGCTCAGTATCCAAGTGGGTTCCCTAATTAAGTGGAACAGGGACTATTTCTGACATGAACTCAATGCGGGCTCTTTGACCTCCCTACCCCGCAAGGGAGGAGCAACCCTACTAGGCCACAAAGGAGGACTTTGCAGCCAGTCCTGAAGATACCTGATAAACCAGGGTCAGGTGAAAGGGGAGGAGATCCTCCCCTAGCAGTGGACTTGGAAAGGGTCAGGGAAGAGATGAGGGTGGGTGAGATTGGGAGGGAATGAGGGAGAGGGATACAGCTGGGATACAAAGTTAATAAAATGTAACTAAGAATAAAAAATAAATAATGTTAAAAGGAAAAAAATTTCTGTGTTTTAATTTGTTACTCTCAGAACCTCTTATGCATCTTACATGGCAACTATGCTTCATACTATTTATAAGTATTAATTACATTAATCTTCATAACTGCACTAGTAGACAGTTACTATTAATATCCTTCATTTTATTAATGAGAACACCAGGAAATAGTGAGTTACATGGCTTTGCAATTGTCAGAATCTGCCTCTATCTATTTATTTATATATTTATGTATCTCTGTATCTATCTGTATGTATGTATGTATGTATGTATGTATCTATTTTTGTATGGGGCGATGACACAGGGTTTCTCTGCATAGCCCTGGCTGTCTTGGATCTCTCTCTGTAGACCAGGCTAACCATGAACTCAGAGATCTGCCTGCCTCTGCCTCTTCAGTGCTGGGATTAAAGACATGTACCACCACTGCCAAACCTCTTTATCTCTTTAAATGCCAGTGAGATGTCAGTATCTGCTGTCTTCAGCATTCCTTGAACATTCAAGTCCATGTGACCATAATAAGTATTTCAGGGCTTCAATATCTGTCCAGATAACTAAATAAAATTAACATAGTGTAGGAACAATCCCTGAAGTATTCTGTTACTAATGTGAAAATATTTTGCCTGGTCAGGAAATATTCAATACATTGAATTTTCAAATGTCACCAACTTCCCATTCCTCCAGTGGCTCAAAATGAAAGCATTTGGGAGCACAATTTCTTCTTTTCCAACAGCCTAAGTAGGTGCTAAAATTAATAAATGGTCTTATAGATAATGGTCAGGTACTTGTACCTGTGAAGAAAAATAGATGAGTTTTAATTTTGATTATTTGTGTGGTTACTGGATATCAGACTGAGGAAACTTTTGCTATTCAATAGGGGCATGGAATGCTGTTTCTAGCCAAAGATGTGGCAAATGAAGATTGAACAAGGATTTTTCTTTTCCTCTAAGTAGCAACAACAACAGAAATCTTTTAAAACGGGTGGGGGGAATTGCTAGCACCTGCATTCATCTCACCCCTTCCCTTTAGCTGGAACAGCAAATTTTCTGGGGTAACAGCAATGTGTACCCCCTCTCCATCTTCCTGGAATCATACCAGATACCACAACTGGGGACTTGTGGTTTTCCCATTGTAAAGTAGCTTCTGGAAGATATGCAGCGTAGGCTGTGAGAATGCCAATTTCGAGGGCTGTTTCGCTGTGTTTCCTTCTTTGACAGTATAATCCATCAGCTGCTCTTTGGAAGACAATATAGTAAAAAGAATTGCCCCCTTCTAGTGCTTAAAAGGTACTGGAAGGAGAACATTAATTTATTGCTAATACACACTGTGTTAAAAATAGAATGAAAAATGTCTTTTGTTCCCACTTTGCCCTTTGGTTCTAGAATGGTGTGGAGGGGAAAGGGTAGTGGCTGTAATTAGAGGTCATGTTTTGGTCACAACTTAAACCTTGTAGAGTTGAGTAAGAGGTAGGGGAGAGAAAGCTTTGTTCTGAGGCTATGGGGGAGCTTGCTAAAGGAGCTGTTCTCTGCAGAGGCCATGACACTCTTACCACACTGTTGAGAGGAGTGTTTACTTCCTCACCCCAGATCTCTTGGACTTGGATTGGCATTTTCTGCCTGTCTGCTGTTTGCGGCATTAGTAAACTCCAGAAACCTGGGAGGTGTTAGGCCTGCTGGCCACAGCAGATAAGAAGCAAGCTCAGGATCCCAAGGACTTCACTTTAGCCATCTAGAAACATAGAGTAAACTGGTCCATCAGACAGACTTGCAATCTATAGTCTTCAAATGAAACACTTGTCCACTCAGAATCGCCTGGCTGGATCAGTATCCGGGAGCAACAAGCTCTGTGAGCTTTCAGCAGGTTCATTTCCTCCTACATGTAGGCATTTTATTTTTTGAAACAGGGTCTTGCCACATAGCTCTGACTGTCCTCCAAGTCTTTAGCCTCCTGCCTCGGTCTCCCCAGTACTAGGATAATAGGTCATGTGCTGCCATACCTACCCTTTGCTTAGATTATTTTTCAAAACTGCTTATGGGCATTAAAGCTTTGAAAAATGAGCAATTCCTGAGATGGAAATCAGGTGTCCAGGGCTCCCTGCACGCTGTGGCTGCTTTCACCTAGTTTGGTCTCGTGAGCTCAGTTGCCAAGTGTTGCCTTCCTTACCTGGCAGTACCAACACCTAACCATATCTCATTTTGGGAAAAGAAGTACACATTCTGGGAATTAGACTTGACTGCACTTCACTTGGGAAAGGCTTCAATGATTGATGAATTTAATTAACATATATAGGGGACTTCC
This sequence comes from Pachyuromys duprasi, assembly GCA_028658305.1. Classification (NCBI taxonomy): domain Eukaryota; kingdom Metazoa; phylum Chordata; class Mammalia; order Rodentia; family Muridae; genus Pachyuromys; species Pachyuromys duprasi. Next base: position 8,367,922 of record CM053742.1, read on the forward strand.
ACTGCCTGTAATCTAATCTACCTTCATAGAAACTCATATGAACTAAGGTAAACATTTATGTCAAACTATCTTAAAATTGCCTCCTGGATCTGCTTGGAGAAGAGTGACAGTAACTTAGACTTAACTACTTGTTACCACTCTTTAGAGAATTTCTAAAGTATGGGATTCTTTTTCTTAGTGACAAATTTAAGCACATTTTTCTTTTTTAAATTACATTTTTTTAAAATATTAGTTACAGTTTATTAACTTTGTATCCCTGCTGTACCCCATTCAATCATTCCCTCCCAATCCCACCCTACCTCCCTCATCTTCTCCCTACCCCTTTCCAAGTCCACTGATAGGGGAGGACCTCCTCCCCTTTCATCTGACCCTAGCTTATCAGGAATTTTCAGGACTGGCTACAGAGTCCTCTGTGACCTAGCAGGGCTGCTCCTCCCTCGGATGTGGCAGAGAGGTCAAAGAGCCAGCCATTGAGTTCATGTCAGAAATAGTCCCTGTTCTCCTTACTAGGAAACTCACTTGGATACTGAGCTACTATGAGCTACGTCCGAGCAGGGGTTCTAGGTTATATCCATACATGGTCCTTGGAGAAACAGTCTCATAAGAGGCACCTGTGCCCTGATATATTTGGTCCTTGTGGAGCTCCTGTCCTTTCCAGGTCATACTAACTCCCCCTTCTTTCATGTGATTCCCTGTACTCTGCTGAAGGTTTGGTTATGAGTCTCAGCATCTGCTTTGATACATTGCTAGGTAGAGTCTTTCAGAGGCCCTCTGTGGTAAGCTCTTGTCCTATTACTTGTTTTCTCCTACATCCAATGTCCATCCCATTTGTCTTTCTAAGTGAGGGTTGATCATCTTACCCAGGGTCCTCTTTGTTTATCTTCTTCAGGTGTACTGATTTTAGTATATTTATCCTATCTTATAGGTCTAGTACCCACTTATAAGTGAGTATATACCGTGTGTGTCTTTCTCCTTCTGGGATACCTCACTCAGGATGATCTTTTCTAGATCCCACCATTTGCCTGCAAATTTCGTGATTTCCTTGTTTTTAATTGCTGAGTAGTATTCCATTGTGTAAATGTACCACAATTTCTGTATCCATTCCTCTGTTGATGGACATCTGAGTTGTTTCTAGGTTCTGGCTATTACGAATAAAGCTGCTACAAACATGGTTGAGCAAATGTCCTGTTGTGTACTTGACATCTTTTGGATATATGCCTAGGAGTGGTATAATTGGATCTTGAGGAATTCCTAATTGTCTGAGAGAGCACCAGATTTATTTCCAAAGTCGTACAAGTTTGCATTCCCACCAGCAATGTAGGAGGGTTCCCCTTTCTCCACAACCTCTCCAGCATGTGTTGTCACATTTTTCTTCATCTACTTTCTTCACTGTCTTCTCCCTTTACTTCAGTAATCCCTTTCTAATTTAGCTTAGGTAGTTAAGCCAGCTCAACCCATAACTAGAAAAAGAGCAGATGGGTGGAAGGCTAAATTTGTGAACTGGGTAATGGGGAGAAGCCATCTGACCTGTGAGAAGACACAGTGCATTTCTTGGTGCTACATTGAAGTGTATCTGACCATTCTGCTAGAAAGCAACTTATTTTCCATGTGATTATGTATGAGCTCTCCCTGGCTCAGGCAGAAAGGTCACCCATTCAACTCACTGCGTTATGAAGAAAAATGAGCCAGGATGTCTCTAAGAAGGTGCCAGCTTTTCAGTGGCCCAGCATCTCATAAAATGAATGTGCTGGGAAAGAGCAGAAGAAAACAGGTAGGCATTTGATATGGCTTTAGGGAGAAAGACTACACAGTCAAACAGTAAAATAAAGGGTGAAATGAGGACCACAATTAGAAATGTATATTTTATTTTATTTTTAAATAGGAACCATAGTGAAAACCTTCTTGCTCCAGTGATAAAAACGTGATTTTCAATCAGTGTGGTAGACAGAGTATTGCCATTATACATAACAAGAACTCTGAGTGATCAATGAATCCTTTTTTAGATAGTATAATTTTGAATTTTAATTTTTTCTTCACAATTTATATATTATATATCCCAATTGAAGCTCCCTCCCTCAACTGCCCCTGCCTCACCCTTCCTCCCTCTTCTCCCTATCCCCCTTCCCCTGGTCCACTGAAAGGGGGAGTTCTCCATTATGGCCATTTGCCCATAGCTTGTTAAGTCTCATCAGGACTGCCTAGATCATTTTCCTGTTTGGCCTGGCAAGGCCACATAATCAGGGGCGAGTGATCAGAGAGCAGTCAACTTAGTTCCTGATAGAGGCAGCCCCTGATCCCCTCACTCAGAGATCCACATGGAGACTGAGCTGCCAATCAGCCACATCTGAGCAGGGGGTCTAGGTCCTCTCCATGCATGGTCCTCCATTGGTGCATCAGTCTCTGCAGGACCTCCTGGGCTCAGATCTTTTGGTTTTGTTGGTCTCCTTGTGGGGTTCCTGTCCCCTCCATGTCCCTCTATTCCCACCCCTCTCTTCCTCCATAAGACTCCTGTGCTCTGCCCAAAGTTTGACCCTGAGTCTCAGCATCTCCTTTGATCTCCTGTTGGGTGAATCCTTTCAGAGGACCCTCTATAGTAAATTCTCATCCTGTTTCCTCTCTTCTACTGCTTCTGCTGCCTATCCTGTTTGACATTCTGAATGAGATTTAAGCATCCTCCCTAGGGTCCTCCTTAGTGTTTAGCTTCTTTAGGTCTGTGGATGACTATCCTATATAATAGGATAAGCTTAAAAGTGAGTGTATTCCATGCCTGTCTTTCTGTTTCTGGGTTACCTCTTCTAGTTCCATCTATTTACCTGCAAATTTCATGATTTCCTTGTTTTAAATTACTGAATAGTATTCCATTATGTAGATGTACCACAATTTCTGTATCCATTCCTCCGTTGCAGGACATCTAGGTTGTTTCCAGATTCTGGCTATTACAAATAAAGCTGCTATGAACAAAGTTGAACAAATATCCTCACTGAATGGTGGGGCATCTTTTTGGTATATGTGCAGGAGTGGTATAGCTAGATCATGAGGTAGTGCAATTCCCAATTTTCTGAGAAAGTGCCAGAATGATTTCCAAAGCGGTTGTACAAGTTTACACTCCCACCAGCAATGGAGGAGGGTTCCCCTTTCTCCAATCCTCTCCAGCATGTGTCGTCACTTGAGTATTTTATCTTGGCCATTCTGATAGGTATAAGATGGAATCTCAGAGTTATTTTGATTTGCATTTCCTTGATGGCTAAGGATGTTGAGCATTTCTTTTAGGGTTTCTGTGCCATTTGATATTACTCTGTTGAGAAATTTCTGTTTAGCCCTGTACCCCATTTTTAATTGGATTATTTGGTTCGTTGGTGTCAAATTTCTTGAATTCTTTATATATTGTGGATATTAGCCCTTTTGGGGGGTAGGGTTGGAGATGATTTTTCTCAGTCTGTAGGCCGTTGACAGTGTGCTTTGCTTTACATAAGTTTTTCAGTTTCATGAGGTTCCATTTATTAATCATAGATTTTTAGAACCCAAGCTGTTGGTGTTCTGTTCAGAAAATTATCACCTGTGTCAGTGAGGTCAAGGCTCTTCCCCACTTTTATTTCCAACATATTTAGTTTGTCTGGTATTATGTTGAGATCTTTGATTTACCTAGACCTTAATTTTGTTGAAGGTGATAGATATGGGTCTATTTGTATTTTTCTACATGTAGACATCCAGTTAGACCAGCACCATTTGTTGAAGATGCTATCTTTTTTCCATTGTATGGTTTTGTCACCTTGGTCAAAAATCAGGTGTCCATAGGTGTGTGGGTTTATATCTAGGTTTTCTATTTAATTCCATTGATCCACCAGTCTGTTTCTCTGCCAGCACCTTGCCTTTTTTTTCCCAATTACTGTTGCTTTATAGTAAAGCTTGAGATCAGGGATAGAGATACCTCCAGAAGATCAGTTATTGTAGAGAATTATTGTAGCTATTCTGAGTTTCTTGTTATTCCATATAAAGTTGAGAATTTTTGTTTCAAGATCTGTAAAGAATTGTGTTGGTAATTTGATGAGAATTGCATCTGTAGATTACTTTTGGTAAGATGTCTATTTTTACTATGTTAATCCTGCTGAGCCGTGCGCACGGGAGATCTTTCCATCTTCTTGTGTTTTCTTCTATTTTTTTCTTCAAAGACTTGAAGTTTCTTTTTCTTCATACAAGTCTTTGCCTTGCTTGGTTAGAGTTACACCAAGGTACTTTATGTCCTTTTTGGCTATTGTGAAGGGAGTTGTTTCCCTAACTTCTTTCTTAGCCCCAATTGTCTTTTGTATATAGAAGGGCTACTGATTTTTTTTGAGTTAATTTTGTATCCAGCCACTTTGTTGAACATGTTTATCAGGTGTAGGAGTTCCTTGCTAGAATTTTTGGGGTCACTCAGGTATACTATCATATCATCTGCGAATAGTGATACTTTGACTTCTTCCTTTCTGATTTGAATCCCCTTAATCCCCTTTAATTGTCTTATTGCTCTAGCAAGGTCTTCAAGAACTATGTTGAAGAGATATGGAGAGAGTGGGTAGCTTTGCCTTGTCCCTGATTTCAGTTGGTTGATTTAAAATTCTCTCCATTTAGTTTTATGTTGGCTATAAGCTTGCTGTATATCGCCTTTTCTATGTTTAGGTAAGTACCTTGTATCCCTAATCTCTCCAGGACTTTAAACATGAATGAGTTTTGGATTTTATCAAATGCTTTTCAGCATGTAAGGAGATGATCATATGATTTTTTTCTTTCAGTTTGTTAATATGGTGGATCACATTGATGGATTTCTGTATATTGAACCCCCCTTCAATTCTGGGATGAAGCCCACTTGGTCATAGTGGGTGATATCTTTGATGTGTTCTTTGATTCTGTTTGCAAGTATTTTGTTGACTATTTTTGCATCAATGTTCATAAGGGTCTGAAGTTCTCTTTCTTTGTTGGATTTTTGTGAGGTTTAGGTATCAAGGTAACTATAGCTTCATAGGATGTGTGTGGTAATGTTCCTTCTGTTTCTATTTTGTGGAGTAGTTTGAAGACTACTAGTGTTAGCTCTTCTTTGAAGGTCTGGTAGAATTCTGTGCCAAAACCATCTGGCCCAGCGCTTTTGTTTTTGACAGGGAGACTTTCATGACTGCTTCTATTTCCTTAGCAGATATAAGACTATTTAGTTTATTTACCTGGTCTTGATTAAGGTTTAGTAAGTGGAATCAATGAAGAAAATTGTCCACTTCATTTATATTTTCAAATTTTGTGGCAAATAGGCTTTTGAAGTAAGACCTAATGATTGTTTGGATTTCCTCAGGGTCTGTTGTTATGTCCCCCTTTTCATTTCTGATTTTGTTGATTTGGATAGTGTCTCTGCCTTTTACTTAACGTGGCTAAGGGTCTGTCTATTTTGTTGATTTTCCTAAAGAACCAGCTCTTGGTTTCATTGATTCTTTGAATTGTTCTCTTTGTTTCTAGTTCATTGATTTTACTACTTGAGTGTGATTATTTCCAGCTGTCTACTCCTCTTGGGTGTGTCTCCTTCTTTTATCCTAGTGCTTTCAGGTTAGCCATTAATTTGCTTATATGAGATACTTCAAATTTCTTCTTGAAGGCACTTAGTGCTATGAATTTTCCTCTTAGCACTGCTTTCTTTGTGTCCTATAAGTTTGGATATGTTGTGCCTTCATTTTCATTGAATTCTAGGAAGACTTTAATTTCTTTCTTTCTTTCTTCCCTGACCCAGCTGTCATTGAGTAGAGATTTGTTCAGTTTACATGTGTGTGTAGGTTTTTTTTCCTATTTCTGTTGTTGTTGAGGTCCAGCTTTAGTCCTTGGTGGTCAGATAGGATACAAGGGAATATTTCAAACTTCTTGTATCTGTTGAGGCTTGCTTTGTGACCAACAATGTGGTCTATTTTTGAGAAGGTTCCATAAGGTGCTGAGAAGAAAGCAAATTCTTTTGTGTTTGGGCAAAGTGTTTTATAGATATCTGTTAGGTCCATTTGATTCATGGCATCTGTTAATGCCATCGTTTCTTTGTTTGATTTCTGCTTTGTTGAAATGTCCTTTGTTTAGAGTGGGGTGTTGAAGTCTCCCACTATTAGTGTATGGGTTCTATGTGTGGTTTAAATTTTTTGGTGTTTCTTTTACAAATGTGGGTTCCCTTGTATTTGAGGCATGGTTGTTCAGGATTGTGATGTCTTCCTGGTTGAATTTTTCCTTGATGAGTGTGAAGTGACCTTCCCATTTCTTTAGATTAATTTTGTTTTAAAGACTATTTTATTAAATATCAGAATGGCTACTCCTGCTTGCTTCTTGGGTCCATTCACTTGGAAATCCCTCTTCCAGCTGTTTACTCTCAGGTAATATCTATCTTTGTGACTTAGGTATGTTTCTTGTATGCAACAGACTGTTGGGTTTTGTTTACATATCCATTCTGTTAGTCTGTGTCTTTTTATTGGAGAGTTGAGTCCATTAATGTTGAGAGATTAATGACCAGCGGCTGTTAGATCCATTGATTTTGATGCTGGTTGTGGTAGTGTGTTTGTGTGCTTGGCTAATTTTAGTTTTGTTGTAATGAGGTTATTTAATTCCTGTTTTCCTGAATGTAGTGAGCTTTCTTGGGTTGTGTTTTTTCTTGTAATATCTTCTATAAGGGTGGATTTGTAGGTAGGAATTATTATTTTTTGTCATTGAATATTTTGATTTCTCCCCCTAAGATGTTTGAGACTTTTGTTGGGTATAGTAGTCTGGGCTGATATCTGTGTTCTCTTACGATCTGCATGATATCATCCAGGCCCTTCTGGCTTTCATAGTCTCTTTTGAGAAGTCAGGTGTGATTCTGATGGGTTTGCCATTATATGTTATTTGGCCTTTTTCCCTTGCATATTTTAGTATTTTTTTCTTTATTCTGTATACTTGCTGTTTTAATTATTATGTGTTGGGGGGATTATTTTTTCTGGTCTAACCTATTAGGTGTTCTGTAGGCCCCTTGAATGCTTTTATGCCTCTCATTTAAATTGGGGAAATTCTCTTCTATAATTTTGTTGAAAAAATTTTTGGGCCTTGAAGATGGGTATCTTCTTTTTTGTTTATTGCTATTATGCTTAGGTTTTGTCCTTTTATGTTGTAACTTGATATCTTGGATGGTTTGTGTCAGGAATTTTTTTTGATTTAACATTTTCTTTGATGGATATATCAATTTCTTCCATTGTTATCTCCCACACCTGAGATTCTTTCTTCCATCTCTCATAGTCTTTTGGTTAATGCTTATTTCCATATTTCCTATTTTCTTTCCTAAGTTCTCCTTCTCCACGATTTCCACTGTTTGTGTTTTCTTTAATTTTTCCAATTCAGTCTTCAGATCTTGAATCATTTTGTTGATTTCCTTTACTTGTCTAACTGTGTTTTCCTTCTTTTTCTTCAATTCCTTCACTTGTTTGTTTGAGTTTTCCTATATTTCTTTTATTTCTTTCAGTGATTTAATTATTTCTTCTCTAAAGGCCACAAACTGTTTGGTTGTATCTTCCACCATTTCTTTATGGATGGCCATAATCTGTTTGACTTTATCTTCCTCTATTTATTTTTGAATGGCCATAAACTGTTTGCCTTTTTCTTCCTCAATTTTACACATTTTATTTTTCTCCATTATCTCTTCATGAGCATAATTTAAGGTCATTTTCTTGAATTTAATTTATGTTGGGGTATCCAGGGCTACTTGTCCCTGGATAGTAGGATTCTGGATTTGCCATATTGATTTGGCTTTTGTTGATTGTGCTTTTATGCTGGCCTCTATCCATCTGGCTGTCTTAGGTGTTGGTTGTTAGTTTCCGGTGCCTACTGGAATCCTTGGTTGGGTACTATCTACTTGACAAGAAGATGGTTGTTCTTGAAGGAGGCCTCCTCAACTTTTTGGGTATGGTCATGAAATGGCCAGTGTTTCTCATGAAATTGCCACAGCTTACCACAGGTGTATGGTCCAGTGGTGTAATTGGGGTCATGGGTAGTCAGGATGACTCTCCTCTCACCAAGAGAAATCCTGGATACAGCTGCCTTGCCACTGGGTTTCTTGTTCTGAATTTAGTGAGCTGCTGCTGCTGTTACACTTACACTATATTTACTGAGCACAGCCCTCTTGAAGAACCAGGGAGCTCTGGGATTTTATTTTCAGTTTTGCTAGGGAGAAAGATTGTGCCTTGGAACAGTGTCTGGTGGCTGATCCCGTGGGTCATAGGTGTCTGTAGGTCTGAGGTGGAGCTCTGTGCCCCAGTACCTAAGTGGTAATCAGTGGCAGGTGAGCACAGCACTCAGGGGTGTGTCAGAAGTTTAGATGGGAGCATGGGTAAACCCAGGAACTTTTCTGGGGATTAACTTGGTGCTATGAGGTCAGACCTGATGTTTCCTTCTCCTGTGGGATTTCCTCCTGACAAGGGGGAAATCTCTGGTGTTGTGGGGCCCACAGTTCAGTCTGGTATGGTGATCAGAGCAGGCAGGCATGTGTCTCTGAGCTGTGGACTAAACGGTGCCTGGGACCTGGGAACTCTTCTGCGGTTTAGCTGGGTGACCTGAGAATGGGCCATATTGCATCCCACACCATGGGGTTTCCTCTCACCTGGGAAACATAGTCGCTGGTGTTTTAGGGCCCCGAGTTCGGTCTGTTGGTCGCTGCGCAGTCACTGCTGTCCTGCTCCTCAGACATAGTGTCCTCCTGGAGGTGCCATCTTGGATCCCCTCGCTGATCAAGGAATCTTAAACTGTAGTCAAGGTAATGTGTCCCATTTGTTCCAGTTTATTCTCCTTTTCTCCTTGTCTGTTCATCCCACAGAACTAAAGTGGTCCAGATCTATTTATGGTTTCAGACTGACATTCATCAAAAACCTAGTAGGAATGGGAATGCAGTATACCAGTCTTAAAACTGTGGTCCAAGACACTGAAATTTTCCTTAAAAACACACACACATACACACACACACACACACACACTCACACCACATGCACATACACATGCACAAAATCATGCACATATGCATGCATGTACACGTGTACCTTGTTGAAGCAGAAACTGATACCAACCTCCATATATCCTTCATTAATAAATCTGCTAAACTGGTGTTCAGCATCAGCATCAGTCAATGTACCCCCACCTCCTTTGTTCCTACCTTTGCAGTAGCGGTGTATATTTACACCTAAATGGTTTATAGATATATTGTCTCTTGCATTCACACAATAATACAAGCTTTCTTATCATTTTATCAAAGGAGAGGAAGAGGCATAAATTGGGTTGGTAGGAAGTTATTTGCCTCTTTTTTTTTTGTCTTTTTGCCATTTTTATCCTAAGATACATATAAGATATGTGGTTAATTAGAGTTTCTCTGAAGTTTGTGGCAATGAAACAAATATACTATTTGAAGCACCTTTGTCTTGGCTCCCCTTAGCAACCACATTTAAGGAGTCCAGTACAGAATATCTGGCAATTCTGACCAGAGATACTTGGAAATGAGCTGTTGGGACTTTTTGGCCACCAAAATATTACTGTGGGAGAAAAATGAGATGGTGAGCCTGGACACTCAGTCAGGATTGTGACTCTGTTTAGGATATGGAGCAGATGAGAGTCAGCCCTAGTGAGGAACTTGGATACCTTTCTGTACAATGTGGCAAGGTTCTATGTGGAGAGCAGCTGAGTTCTTTCAGTTGGAAAGTTGAAGCTTTCTAACAGTAGTTCTCACTGCTGTGACTAGATACCCGACAAGAAGCAGCCTAGAGGAGGAAATGTTGATTTGTCTCACAGTTGCACAACAACAATACCAGCAAGTCTGCCTCCTCAGATCTTGATGAATCAGATGGCAGAGAGAGGGGATTTTTCTGTGCTCAGCTCGGTTCTCCTCTTTATCTTTTTCTTCAGGTTGGAGTCCCATGGGTTGGTACCACATTCATGCTGAGTCTTTGTTTTCATTTAATCCTCCTTGGAAATGCCTTCACGGAAACACCCAAAGGTATGCCTCTCTGGAGTTGCCCTATTAATGTGCTTTTTGATTTAATGAAGTTGATCATCAAAATTAACCACCACAATTTTGAAGTACAGTAATATTTTCTTTGACCTAATTTTTCTTCTGGGAAGATGTACCCAAGAGGAAGTGTGACAATCTTGTGGAAATATCTGATGGCCTATCTTTGGGCCATAGTTATGATGTCAGGGAGATGAGCCCATCAGTAATTTTAACTATTTAAAAATGTTTTATGAGTGTCCCTTGTGAGTCTGATGAAAACTATGGATTACTTTTCAGTTAAATATATGGATGTCTACTTATATTCATTTTTAAGTGCTCTAACAGGAGCCATAGGTTCCAGTAAAACTTGTTATACTGTAGATTTAGAAACTGTACCCAAGCTCTGGTGGTCTGTAGCTTTAAGCTATAAAGTAGTTTTAGTATTTTCTAGCTCATTATACTAGTTTTTACTTCCAGATCAGACCTTCAAATAACTCTTCATTCTTTCAGATCCTTCCTCAATCTTCCCCATGAGTTAACGCCATAGTGAACATTATTTTCTCCCTAATGAATAACTCTTCCTTGGTACTTACTATGTGCCAGAGACATGAACTTAAATATTAATGTATTTAAATTCTTATTTAAACCCCATAAAATCATTACTGTTTTCATTATTATATAACATAGGAAAACAGAGAGAGACATAGACTTAATTTTGGCAAAAGTTATTAAGTAGGTGAGTGGTGCAACTGGATTTTGAGTTCCCACAATTTGGCTCCAAGGTCTGTGTTCTTAACTGTATGTCAAATTCCAAAGCACTTGGGTGCTAGGAACTTAGCAATAAAGAACATTCTGAGAAATGTCTCCAAGTTGTAAACCTTGGATACTTGTATGTGTGTGTTATATTTCAATAAAACATTTATCTTAAAAATCTGGACCACCTTGCCTAGCCCCAGTGGGAAGGAATGTGTCTAGTCTTGCAATGACTTGATGTGCCAGGCAGGGTTGGTACCCATAGGGGTCTCACCCTTCTCTGGGAAGAAGGGAGTATGGGGGAGGATCTTTGTTTGGCGGGTACTGGGGGATTTGTTATCAGCATATAAAGTGACATTCAAAAATAAAAAGAGTGAAATAAATAAAGAAAAATCTGTGTCATGTTGGAATGCTTTTGGAAGCATGGGCAATCTGATTAGTAGCAGATTAAAGCTGAGAGAGAGTCAATCATTTATTGAACAGGGATATAAGAGTCTCAATGTGAAGAGAACTCTTCTACCCTTCTGCCTACCCCTCCTACGTAGATAAGGTGGTTTGAGACTTAGAAGCCATCTGGTGGACAGGAGGAGAGACTTTGCCAAAACATCTACCTTCATATATGTGTGTCTCCTCTCTTTTTGTAAAGCCTCCCAGCCAACTTTGTCATTAGTCACACTTGCCAGGAAAGTAAAATGGGTAAGTGACTGGCCACCTCTATTAAGTAACCTGGAAAAGTGAATATTTCACTTTTCCATCCTCTGTTGGCTGTGATCAGAAGGGGCAAAAATGAACATTGGATATCATTCAATATTAGAGAGGAAAGAAAACAACAGAAGCGAACAGGAAGCTTTCTTTGAGATCAGTGGTGTCCAATGAATATTTTTAGATCTAAATAAATGTTTCACAGTGACCCCATTATTGACTGCGGGACATAGGAGAAGAAGGAGGGAGGAAGGGATTGGGAGGGGAGAGGAATGGGGGCTACAGCTGGAATACAAAGTGAATAAACTATACTTAATAAAAATAAAATAAAATTTAAAAAAACTAATGAAAAAGAGTTAGAGAAGCTCAAAAAAAGAGGTGTTGAATAAAGCTCAGAGTAAGAAGTATCTGTAACAGAAGATTTGAAAGTCTTTTCTATCAAATTAGAATTTTATATTCCTAACCAATGGCTTAATTTGAATCTTTAAAAAAATGCTCATCTCATTAGCTTCATTAATGGAGAGTACATCAAATGTACTGTGTGTCACAGACACTAGAATAGATTTAGCTAGATGATGTAACTCTTTTCCATCCTTCTAATAATTATTGTGCATTTTTAGCAGTTAAACTGTCTAAATGGTGTATCATCCTGGTGGGAGGGGAGGATCAGATGGTTAAGTGGTTTTGCCATCAACTTTGTGTCTGGATGGTAATGATTTTCCTCCTGTTCACATTTATCTACTCAACCCCTTAAAATTCATGCCTGGAGATGGAACAGTTTGGCTCTTCTGTTTTTAAGTTGCATATTGCCCACAATATCTGCTTGGTAAGGTTTTATCATATTTTAAATTTATCCAGAGGAAGCCAAGAAAATGATTTGAGTATGTCGAGTACAAATTGTTCATTTTTCATAGGGAAAGTAGCAATCCTAGAGGAGCTGTGAAAATGAGTCAGGAAATAAACGGTGCGTTATCTAGTAAATTACCTTTGAGGTGGGTAGAGCTTGATAGCATCACAAAGATTCTGATCAGTTGCTTCTACTTGTGGCTGAGAGGGCCCAGACATCTATATTAGAGGTTTTCAATATTATTAAAGAAAGGCTTCTTCTAAATGATGTTAATCCTCTGGACTGCCTGACTTGCCATTCGTGTGAGATAAATCTGGTTCCAATGGCCAGTGGTAGCCCCGAGACAAAAAAGTACTGCTTCTTACATTAGTGAGTTAGGAGGATAGGGAGATTTCACTTTCTTCTATTAATGCCATTTAAAGGAACAGCTTCAGTTTCCATGTGGTTTCTTCAAAGCTTATGTGTATAAACTCAATACCGAAAAAGCAACAGAATTGAGAGGTGGGTTTTTAGGTGGTGATTAGGCCATGGAGCTCTTGTGTATGATTTGTATCATTGATTGTGGAATGGAGGTTAGTTAGTTAGTTGTAAAAGGGAGTTTGACTCCCCTTTCAGTCCTTTTCAGATATTGTCCTTCTACCTTCTGCCATGGTATAATGGAGCACACCTTATTTTTTTTTTAATTTTTACTAATTATACTTTATTCACTTTATATCCCTCCTGTAGCGCCCACCCTCCTCCCCTCCGAAAACCTTCCTTCCTCTCCCTTCTCCACGCATGCCCCTCCCCAAGTCCCCTGATAGGGGAGGTCTTCTTTTCCTTCCTTCTGATCCTAGTCTATCAGGTCTCATCAGGACTGGCTGCATTGTCTTCCTCTGTGGCCTGGTAAGGCTGCTCCTCCATCAGGGGGAGGTGATCAAAGAGCAGGCCAGTCAGTTCATGTCAGAGGCAGTCCCTGTTCCTATTACTAGGGAACCAACATGGAGACTGAGCTGCCATGGGCTACATCTGTGCAGGAATTCTACGTTATCACCATGCATGTTAGTTGGTTGGAGTATGAGTCTCAGAAAAGACCACTGTGCAAAGTATAAGAATAGTGATGAAAATATGGTAAGCAGATTAGTACAAAGAGGGTATTTAAGTATATTTTTGTGCCAGATTTAGAAATGAACTGTTTCAGCCAGGAACCTATACAAATAATTTTCTAGATCTTCTTGTTTTAGTTATTCCATGTGGCTATTGTTCAAATGGTTACATGTACAAAAGCAATGAAAATTAACTTTGAAGCTTAAGGTTTAATTAGATAAATCTGAATTACAAATTCATTCATTGATAATATTTGCTATGAGTATTGGCAATGCATCCTTTTTTTTCCTCCATTTTTTCCTAAGTGTATTTATATGGTTCAAGCTTTTTTTGTTTGTGTTTTGTTATTGTTTTTTTTTCAAATTAAAATTGGAAACATATCATGAAAAAAGACATTGTTTCCTTTGTAGTATGTGACCATTAACAAAATATAAATATTAAAATTAATAAATCAGCTATGAGACAAAACACAATCATGGATATTCTTTTCAGCACATATATCTTGTTGGCATTACAGACTATCCTCAGTTCTGGGTCTTTTTTGTTATATCCTTTAGATAATCTCTGAGTCCTTTTGCATAAAGCTTTCCATTCAAAAATAAGATACTAGACACCCTAAAAATTGCACTGGTGTAAGAATTTTCACAACATAGTAGTCCAATTGAGTACTAAAGAAACCTATAGAAGGAACTGCAGGAAAAATTCTGAAGTAGAACTTTTGGCCAGTATTTTTCTCCAGGCACTTACTATGCTCAGAGTATGTAGATTGATCCTGTGATATTTCCCGGGGCTCCCAGGGCTCTGGTGGCTAATCAGAAGCTTTGCCACATTCTGGCTTTCTCCACTTACTCTGATCTTCTCACCTCCCTCGCTTATTTTTTCCCTACTCTAGTAAGGATTCTGGGTCTGAGACCAAAAATTTAAAACAGGAAGCAAAATGAGTTTCACATTTCTGTAAAAGTGTTCAGTTTGGCCTCTAACTGCTAAGTAGGTTTTCATATCTTTGTACCTAGTGTTCAAGGTTCAGTTTTCCAACTGAGAAACAATTCTCCTGAGGTTCCCTTTCTACCTTTTTTTTTAAATTGGGGAATAAAACACATACTGTGTAGTATAGACATTTCAAGTGAACAGCTCCATGAATTTTAGTGAAAAGATCATACCTGTGTAACTACTACTAAAGGAGAGAGTGTATTTGATGAACACCAAGAAGCCTGCTTCAGATCTGCCCCATCACAGCCACCCCAAAAGTAAAGACAGCCTTTTGGCACACATGATTTTCCCAGTTTTGAGCTTCATATAAATGGAATCATACAGCATGTGCTTTCTGTGCTTTCCTTTGTCCAACATTGTATCTTCGAGGCACATTCAGGGTTGGGTGAATAGCAATCCAGTTTTCATTTCTGTATAATGTTCAATCATGAATCAACTCCAGTGTTTTCTTATGCTGGGTCAGTTTCAGTGTCTTCTTAATGCTGACTCTCAGAAGGTCCTTGAGATAGGATGAAATCACAAATAGATTTAAACTGTTGTGAGGAAAATAATCATCAAGGGCTTTGCCTATCTCTCAGAACTCAGAAGGCAAAGCATGAGGCTAAACAAAGACGAGCTTATCTCAAAAACAACAAAGCAAAAATCACTCAACAGCAGATTGACAACAACCAATCAAGCCTATTCACCTAGCATGCACTTAATTTTACTTACTATTAACCTGACTACTTAATAAATATGAATTCATTATGAGATAGTTTACAAAATTATTCCCATTAAGCAGGCAGAAATTAAGACATGGATTGGCTATGTCACTTGCTTCTCAGCTAATGTACAAAAGAATAGAGGTCCTCACCAACGGGATAGGTTTAAATTGAGTTCTCTACGGGTATATTTTATATTTACTTTTATTTGAGCACATAGTATGGTGTATAATTTGTATGTTTTATGCACAGTATCCAGGTCTTACTTTTTTTTTGTTAGGCAAAGTTCAGTGAATGACACAGGATCTAGGCTGAAGAAAATACTTATATAAGGGAGTGAACCTTTGAGCACATGTTTATAAAATGCCTGAGTGTTTTTTTTTTATTTTTAAATACAGTTTCCTTGTGTAAATAGGAGTATGGAGTAAGATCTGCGAATGTATAGGGAAAGGATAAAGGGAAATAAGGGAAGATTATATCACCCATCACTAGAAGGTTAACAAGGCAAATAGCTCAGGGCAGTTTTTATAATGTAAGCCAAGGATACTGTAAGAGGAACTGTCTAAAGCTGGTTTTGCCATTAGAAATGTAACCCTCTGTATGCTAGCCAAAGAATTAATAAAAATACAACATGTGCTCATGTCTACATTTATATCTTTTTTGTAGTTACATTCCAGAAAGTATAATTAAAAGTTAAAAAAGAATTTATTCATCCCAAATATTATCATTTCAATATGTGACATATTTTAGATTCTGTTTTATTAAGTTTCCAAAAACAACAATAGATACATAAGGTAAACATGCATTTATATATACATAGGGTATATATAACTGCATTTCAAGTGCAGAAAAAAAACCCCATGTGATTGGAGGCTACTCTACTGAATACTGCATGTCTATAGCCTTGCTACTCAGTGTGGTTTTTGGACTAAGCAGCAACACATTAAAGGTGAGTTTTCTTGAAATACAGAATCTTGGGATCCTCCCCAGTGCTACTGAATCAAACTCTGTCTTTTAATGAGCTCCTGGGGTGATTTGTTTGCACATCAAAGTATGAGAAGGCAGCCTGGTGATCAGCTGCATTAATGGAGCATTTTCTAATGAATGCCAGATAATATCTGACTAATCCTGAAATCACAGCCACAGGGTCTCTCATTAACTTCATTTAACTTCCCTCCTTCCCCCTTTTCTTCTCTCTGTCATTTCCTTCCGGCTGGCCTTTCTTGCTTCCTTCCCTACACTGGTTCCCACATTAAAAAGACTTTATTTCATTCAATAAGGCTGCTCCTCTTAAATGACAGTGCCAAGCTATTACATTCTGCCAGTTCTTCCTTTGTGAATGAAGGGAAGCAGATTTGGCTGCAGTCCTATCTTTCTGCCATTATCCAGTATTAAACGTCCTTCAATTAGTCTGTGCAGCCAGTTCCCTGCAAGACCCCATGCTGGTTTATGTCACTCTTGCATTAACCTCATTGGTAACGAAACATCCCTATTATTAAGCCATTAAAAGCCTGGCTTATTCACCTGGCATCCCTTGAAGTTTCCTTTTGCCTCTCCTGAATACACAGACAGAATTTTAGTAATTCCTCCCATAATCATCTTTTCTTATATCTTGCAGGGATTAATTTCTTTTTGCACCTCTCTCAATCTTTCCTTTTCTTTTTCTTCTCCGCCTTGGTCTTCCTCTCCTCCTATGGTGTGTTGTCTTCCTGCATTTGAAAAATAGCACTCTCTCTTTCCAGGAGAAGGCAATTACTTGGTTAAAAACAGGTTGGTTATAGCTTTGTGCACACTCCTCATGTTGGAGCCTCATAAACAAGACTGTCTCCAGTCGTTCTGGCTCAGGCAACATTCAGTAAGTTACCACTTTCCAGCTCCATCCAAATGTTTCTGCCTGTTTAATGAAAATGCAAAACAGGGTGCATTTTGGCAATTTGAAGGTAAATACTGCATAAGGTTATAGAATCATGTTTTGGAAACATGTTTTTGTATATTGTCCATCTTTCTTGTGTACATTTTAAGAAAAAATTTATTAATTACACTTTATTCACTTTGTATCCCCCCTATAATGCCCTCCCTCCTCCCGTCCCAAAACCTTCCTTCCTCTCCCTTCTCCACGCATGCCCCTCCCAAAGTTCACTGATAGGGGAGGTCTTCTTTTCCTTCCCTCTGATCCTAGTCTATCAGCTCTCATCAGGAGTGGCTGCATTGTCTTCCTCTGTGGCCTGGTAGGGCTGCTCCTCCCTCAGGGGGAGGTGATCAAAGAGCAGGCCAATCAGTACATGTTAAAGGCAGTCCTTGTTCCCATTACTATGGAACCCATGGACACTGAGCTGCCATGGGCTACATCTGTGCAGGGGTTCTAGGTTATCTGGGAATGATCTTTGGTTGGAGTATCAGTCTCAGGGAAGACCTCTGTGCTCAGATTTTTGGTTCTGTTGCTCTCCTTGTGGAGCTCCCATCCTCTCCAGATTGTACTATTTCCCACTTCTTTCATAAGATTTCCTGCACTCTGCCCAACAGTTGGCCTTAAGTCTCAGTATCTGCTTTGACAGTCCACAGGCTTCTGACTCTTGTGTACTTTTTTTGTTTTTGTAGAAGAAAGTTTACTTGGATATACACATTCCAGAGGGACAGGAGTGTATCGTGGTGAAGAAGCATGGCACCCATCAACAGACGTGATGACTGGAGCAGAAGCTGAGGGTTCTCACATCTTGAACTGAAAGCAGGAAGCAGAAAGATGAAACTAGGAAGGACAAGAGACGAAAACCCCAAAGCTTGTCCCCGGTGACACACTTCCTTCAGCAAGGCCACATCTTCTTTTTTGTTGTTGTTAATTTTAACATTTTTATTTTATATGAATCACAGGTTATGTACTGTGTCTTGCGTACTTTGAAGAAATGCAATGATATGCGATTATGGTCCTGTGTGTAATAGCACGCCTGAGTTTAGAGAGACAATCCAAGATGAAGTTAGAGATGTTCTGCCTTTGGGAATCTGTGTTGTGACTATAATGACATTTCCTCAAGGTGACAAAGGAAGTGTTCCATTTTCCTCTCCTTGGATGATACCAACAGCAGAGGAAACAATTGATAGTGGCAGGTAGACCTTGCTTGGCTCCTTTTGTTTATATAGGGCCAGCAAACAAAGAACTGGTTTTACATTTTTAATATAACTTTTATATTAATTTTTTATATTGATTTTTTATATTAATCACAGGTTATTTGTTTTGTATCCCAGCTGTATTCCCCTCCCTCGTTCCCTCCCAATCCCACCCTCACTCACTCATCTCCTCTTTTCCTCTCTGTAAGTCCACTAACAGGGGAGGTCCACCTTCCCTTCCATCTGACCCTAGCTTATCAGGTCTCAGCAGGACTGGTTGCAATGTCCTGCTCTGTGGCCTAACAAGGCTGTTCTTCCCTCGGGGTGGAGGGAGGTCAAAGAGCCTCATGTTCATGTCAGAAATAGTCCCTGTTACCCTTACTAGGGAAACCCACTTGGATGCTGAGCTGCCATGGGTTACATCTGAACAGGGGTTCTACGTTATATCCATGCATGGTCCTTGGCTGGAGAATCAGTCTCAGAAAAGACCCCCGTGCCAAGGTATATTTGGTCCTTGAGGTGCTCCTGTCCTTTCCAGGTCTAAATACCACCCCCTTTTATATGATTCTCTGCGCTCTGCCAAAGGTTTGGTTATGAGTCTCCATATCTGCTTTGATGCACTGCTAGGTAGAGTCCTTCAGACTCTTCTATGGTAGGCTCCTATCCTGTTTCTTGTTTTCTCCTACATCCAATATCCATCCCATTTGTCTTTCTAAGTGAGTATTGATCATATTACCTTGGAACCTCCTTCTTGTTTAGCTTCTTTAGGTGTACAGATTTTAGTATGTTTATACTATCTTATAGGTCTAGTATCCACTTATAAGTGAGTATGCACCGTGTGTGTCTTTCTGCTTCTGGAATACCTCACTCAGGATGATCTCTTCCAGATCCCACCATTTGCTTGCAAATGTCATGATTTCCTTGTTTTTAATTGCTGAGTAGTATTCCATTGTGTAGATGGACCACAATTTCTGTATCCATTCCTCTGTTGAGGGACATCTGGGTTGTTTCCAGGTACTGGCTATTACAAATAAAGCTGCTATGAACATGGTCGAGCAAATGTCATTGTTGTATACTTGAGCATATTTTGGATATATGCCTAGGAGTGGTACAGCTGGATCTTGAGGAAACACGATTCCTAATTGCCTGAGAAAGCACCAGATTGATTTCCAAAGTGGTTGTACAAGTTCACATTCCCACCAGCAGAGGAGGAGGGTTCCAATTCCTCCACAAACTCTCCAGCATGTGTAATCACTTGAAATTTTGATCTTAGCCATTCTTATGGGTGTAAGGTGAAATCTCAGGATCATTTTGATTTGCATCTCCCTGATGGCTAAGGACGCTGAGCATTTCTTTAAGTGTTTCTCTGCCATTCTATATTCCTTTACAGAAAATTATCTTTTTAGCTCCAAATCATTCAATGGAAAAAAGACAGCATCTTCAACAAATGGTGCTGGTCTAACTGGATGTCTACATGTAGAAATATGCAAATAGATCCATATTTATCACCCTGCACAGTACTAAAGTACAAGTGGATCAAAGACCTCAACATAAAACCAGATGCACTAAATTTGTTAGAAGAAAAAGTGGGGAAGAATCTAGAACTCATTGGCACAGGAGACAACTTCCTGAACAGAACACCAACAGCACAGGCTCTAAGATCAACAATCAATAAATGGGACCTCATGAAACTGAAAAGATTCTGTAAAGCAAAGGACACTGTCATCAAAACAAAACAACTGCCTACAGACTGGGAGAGGATCTTCAACAACCCTATATCTGACAGAGGGCTAATATCCAGAATTAAAAAAAAAAAAAACTAAAGAAGTTAAAAAGCAACAAATCAAGCAATCTAATTAAAAATGGGGTTTTACATTTGTAATCATCGGAGGGAAAGGTGATTTTTGGGGAGGTGAATATGTAGAAAGTACCTGAAATTCACATTTCAGTGTCCTTAAATAGTTCGATTGGAAAGCAGCCAAGTCATTTTTTAATAGATTGTCTATGGCTGCTTTACTGCTATAGAGGCAGACTTGAGGGGTTACAGAAAACTGTATGGCCTACAAAGCCCATTAATAGCCAGAATTTGCTGACCTGACTTTGAACTCAGGCTGCATTTGGGGAAACTTTAAAAAATACAGATTGATAAATCACTATTATGATACTACTTTCAGCCTGCTTTCCTGGAGGCCTACCAAACCCAGAGACATCTCTGGGCACCAGAGACACCAGGTAAGCCTCTCCCTGTCTGGGCCCCAGCCTGCGAACTCCCTAAAAGCACTCCCAATAGTGGTAAACTGAACCCCATACCCTAGGCTCCAGTTCCTGCTCTGCAGCTTTGCCTGTTTTCCCTGAAGTCTTCAGGCACCAGGAGCACCAGGTAAGTCCTTCCTCCTGGAATACTCTGCCAGCCAACTCACCTAATAGCACACTCAACAGTCGTAAACTGCACCCCATTTGCTGTGCACAATTTCTTACCCCACAACTCTGTTTGTACTACTGGATGTCTGTACCAGGAACAAACAGGTAAGACCCTTACCCAAAACCATTGCCTGCCATATTCCTCCTTAAACATATCCAACATCCTTAAACTTCACTTCAATCCCTGGACTCAGTTTTCCAGCCCACGACCTTGCCTGATATCCATGAGGCCAGCCAAAACTAGGTACCCCAGATCACACTGAAACTAGGGACTGCAGAGGCAAAGGTAGCATTCAAATCTCAAGAGACCACACAGGCCATGAAAACCCCAGGGAAGACACTGAATTGGACCTGAAGATTAGCTAGTCACCCGAACTCCAGGCCACTTAGGCCAGTAGAAAGAGAGGAAACAGAAACCAAGGAAAAAACATCCAAAATACACCCATCCAACAAAGATAAACTCAGAAACCAGCATCTTAACCTATAATAATTGCAAACCCCAGATTCCTAAGGGCCAGCCAAAGACAAAACTAACAACAGCCAGGGAAATATGGTACCACTAGAGCCCATCTATTTTACTACATCAAGCAGCAGATATCCTAACACAACTGAAGCACGAGAAAATTACTTTAAATCTAATCTTATAGATTAGAAGATGATAGAGGCCTTTGAAGAGGAAATGAATAAATCCCACAAGGAAATATAGAAAAATAAAACCAAACATGTGAAGAAAATGATTACAACGTCTCATTGAAATGAAAATGGAAATGAATGCAATAAAGAAAACACAGAGGGAATCCTGGAGATGAAAAACCTAAGTAAGACAACAGTAACTGCAGATGCAAGCATCATCAAGAAGATACCAGATTTGGAAGAGAGAATCTTATGTATAGAAGATACAATAGAAGAAACCATTACATTTGTCAAAGAAAATGTTAAATCTAAAGAATTCCTGACAAAAACATCCAGGAATTTTGGGACACCATGAGAAGATCAAATCTAAGAATGCTAGGAGTAGGGAAAAAAGAGAAGATTCCCAGCTCAAAGGTCCAGAAAATAGTTTCAACAAAATCAGAGAAGAAAATTTTGCTGACCTAAAAAAAGAGAGAGAGAGAGAGAGATGCCTATAAACATACAAGAAGCTTACAGAACACTAAGTGGATTAGACAAGAAAAAAAATACCTTCCGACCACATGATAATAAAAACATTAAATGTACAGAACAAGGAAAGAATATTAAAATGCAAGGGGAAAAGGCCAAATAATATATAAAGGTAGGCCTATTCGAATTATACCAGACTTCCCAACAAAGACTCTAAAAGCCAGATGGGCCTGGACAGATGTCTTGCAGTTTCTAAGAGACCATAGATGCCAGCCTAGACTTCTATATCCAGCAAAATGTTCAATTACCATAGAGGGAAAAAACAAGATATTCCATGACAAAACCATTTTTAAAACAATATCTTTCCACAAATCCAAACCACAGAAGATACTAGAAGGAAAACTCTAATCCAAGGAGGCTAACTACATGCAAGAAAACACAGGAAAGAAATAAATGCACACCAGCAAAACCAAAAGAAGGGAAGCACACACACACACCCCACCACCACCACCACCACCATCACCACCACCACCAACACTACCACCACCAACATCAAAATAATGAGAATTAACAATCATTGGTCATTGATACCTCTCAACATCAATGGACTCAATTTCCCAGTAAAAAGACAAAAGCTAGCAGATTGGATGTGAAGATAGGATACATCATTCTGCTGCATACAAGAAACACATATCACAACAAAGATAGACATTGCCTCAGAGTTTAGGGCTAGAAAAAGGTTTTCCAAGCAAATGAACCCAAGAAGAAAGCTAAAGTAGCTATCCTAATATCCAATAAAATAGACTTTCAGCCAAAATTAATCAAAAAGATGGGGAAGGACACTTCATACTCATCAAAAGACAAATCCACCAAGATGATGTCTCAATTCAGAACATCTATGCCCCAAATGCAAAGGCACCCATGTTTGTAAAACAAACATTACTAAAGCTTAAATCAAATATCAAACCCCACACATTAATGATGGGAGAATTTAGTACCCAACTCACACCAATGGAAAGTTCATTGAGACAGACACTAAACTGAGAAATAATGAAAAAAACCGACATTATGAGTCAAACAAACCTAACATATATCTACAAAACATTACATCCAAACAGAAAATAATATATCTTCTCAGCACCTCAAAGAACCTTCTCGGACCATGTGTGGATGTGGCCTGGAACCCCCGCACAGATGGGGCCCATGATAGCTCGGTGTAGGACTAAAGACCCTACTCAGGGAAACAGGGACTGTTTCAGTCATGATCTTGATGGCTGACTCTTTGACCCTCCCCCATACAAGCCAGGGAGTGACAGACTGGCTAGATCCCAGGGGAGGACATTGCAGCCAGCCCTGAGGAGACAGGATAAACTGGGGTTGGATGGAAGGGAAGGAGGTCCTCCCCTGTTGGTGGACTTGGAGGGGGCGGGAAAGAGGGAGATGAGGGAGGGAGTGGGAGGGTAGGAGGGAATGAGGGAGGGGGCTACGCCTGGGATTCAAAATACCTAACCTGTGATTGAGATAAAAATAAATAAATGTAATAAAAAAAGAACCTTCTCCAAAATCTAACATATGCTTGCACACAAAGCAAGTTTCAACAGATACAAGAAAATTAAAATAAACTCCTGTATCTTATCAGACCACCGTAGATTAAAACTGGACTTCAACAATAACAGAAACAACAGAAAGCATACAAATTCATGGAAACTGAACAACTCTCTACTCAATGACTACTGAGTCAAGGAAGGAATAAAGAAAAAATTAAAGACTTTCTAAAATTCAATAAAAATGAAGGCACAACATATCCAAAGTTATGGGGCACAATGAAAGCTAAGAGAAAAGTGATAAGAAGAAAGTTCATAGCACTAAGTGCCTTCATAAAGAAACTGGAGAGAGCTCATATTAGCAACTTAATAGCACTCCTGAATGATCTAAACCAAACAGAAGCAAACATATCCAAAGGAAGCAGACAGGAAGTAATCAAACTCAGGGCTGAAATTAATGAATAGAAACAAAGAGAACAATACAAAGAATCAACAAAACCAAGAGTTGATTCTTTGAGAAAATAAACAAGATAAATAAACCTTTACCTAAACTAACTAAAAGGAAGAGAGAAAAATTATCAAAATCAGAAATGAAAAGAGTGACAAAACAACAGATATGAGGAAATCCAAAATATCATTAGGTCTTACTTTAAAAGCCTGTACTCTACAAAATTGGAAAATCTAAATGAAATGAACATTTTTTGATATATTCCATTTACCAAGTTTTAATCAAAATCAGGTAAATGATTTAAATATGCCTACCACTCCTAAGGAAACAGAAGCAGTCATTAAACATCTTCCAACCAACAAAAGCCCAGAGCGAGATGGTTTTAGTGCAGAATCTTATCAGACTTTCAAAGAAGAGCTAATACCAATTCTTCTCAAACTATTCCACAAGGTAGAAACAAAATTGATACTGTCAAATTCATGTTACGAGGCAACAGTCACCCTGATACCTAAAACACAAAGACTCAACCAAGAAAGAGAATTTCAGACCAATCTCCCTTATAAACTTTGATACAAACATACTCTATAAAATACTCTCAAACTAAATCAAAAAACACATCAAAAACATCATCCACGATGATCCCAGGGATGCAGAGATGGTTCAACATATGAAAATCCACCAATGTAATACATCATATAAACTAATTGAAAGAAAAAAAACACATGATCATCTCATTAGATACTGAAAAAGCCTTTGACAAAATCCAACTCCACTTTATGATAAAAATCTTTGAGAGATCAGCAAAATAAGGCCCGCACCTAAGTAAAATAAAGACAAAATACTGCAATAGTCAACATCACATTAAATGGAGAGAAACTTAAAGCAAGTCCACTAAAATCAGGGACAAGTCAGGACTGCCAACTGTTTCCACACATATTCAATATAGTACTTGAAGTTTTAGCTAGAGCAATAACAAAATTGAAGAAGAACAAGGGGATACAAATTGGGAAAAAAAGAAGCCAACATAAGGCTATTCGCAGATAATATGATAATATATATTAGTGATCCCCAAAATTCAACATGGAAACACCTAGAGCTCATAAACACCTTCATCAATGTGGCTGTATGCAAAATTAACTAAAAAAAGAGTTAGTAGTCTTCTTATATACAAACTATAAATGGGCTGAGAAATAAATTAGGGAAACAACACCACTTACAATAGCCACAAATAATATCAAATACCTTGGTGTAACTTTAACTAAACAAGTAGACAACCTGTATGAGAACAATTTCAAGTTTCTGAAGAAATAAATTGAATCAAATATCAGAAGATGGAAAGATATTCCATACTCATGGATCACTGGATTAACATAATAAAAATTGTCATTTTTTTTTACCAAAAGCAATCTACAGATTCAATGCAATTCCCATCAAAATTCCAACACAATTCTTTAAAGATCTTGAAAGGACAATACTCATTTTCATATGGAAAAATAAAAAAATGCAGGATAGCTAAAACAACCCTGTACAATAAAAGAACTTCTGGAAGTATCACCAGCCCTGATTTCAAGCAGTACCACAGAGGAATAGTAATAAAAACCACATGGTATTGGCATAAAAAAAGACAGTTGGTAAATGGAATCAAATTGAAGATGCAGAAGCAAATCCACACACCTACAGACACTTCTTCTTCTTCTTTTTTTGATTTCTTTTTATTTAGAACAAAGAAGCCAGAACTATACAGTGAAAAAAGAAAGCATCTTCAACAAGTGGTGCTGGACTAGCTGGATGTTTGCAAGTAGAAGGATGCAAATAGATCCATATTTGTACATAATTAGATCACCCTGCATAAAACTCAAGTTCAAGTGGATCAGAGGCCTCAACATAAAACAGGATACAGTAAATTTGATAGAAGAGAAAGTGGGGAAGAGCCTTGAACTCATTGGCACAGGAGACAACTTCCTGAACAGAACACGAACAGCTCAGACACTACGATCTATGATTAATAAATGGGATCTCATGAAACTGAAAAGCTTTTGTAAGGTGAGGGACACTATCAAAAGGACAAAACAGCAGCCTACAGAATGGAAAAATTTCTTCATCAACCCTACATCCAACAGAGGGCCACTATTTAAAATACATGAAGAACTCAGGATACTAGAGATCAACAAACCAAATAACCTAATTAAAATCAGTACAGATCTAAACAAAGAATTCTCAGCAAAGGAATGCTTAATGTCTGATAAGCACTAAAAAATGTTCAACATCTTTAATCATCAGGGAATTGCAAATCAAAACTTTCATCTTACGCCGGTTAGAAAGGCCAATATCAAAACCTCAAGAGATAGCACATGCTTGCATGGCTGTGGAGAAAATGGGAACACTCCTTCATTGCTGGTGGAATTGAAAAATTGTATAACCACTTTGAAAATAAATTTTGGTGGTTTCTCAGAAAACTGGGAATAGTTCTACTTCAAGACCTCGCTATAGCACTCCTAGGCATATAGCCAAAATATGCTCCACCATACAAGAAGGACATTTGCTCAACTATGTTCATAGCAGCTTTATTCATAATAGCCAGAAACTGGAAACAAATTAGATGTCTCTCAACTGAAGAATGTGTGAAGAAAATGTGGTCCATTTATACAATTGAATACTACTCAGGTATTAAAAATAATGATATCATGTAAATTGCAGGAAAATTAATGTAACTAGAAAAAAATCATCCTGAGTGATCCAGACCCAGAAAGACACACATGAAAGACACGCAGAAAGACTCACTTATAAGTGGATATTAGCCATAAAGTACAGGAAAACCATGCTAAAATCCACAGACCCAAAGAAACTAAGCAACAAGGAGAACCCAAGGGTGGGGATGGTAGAAACTCACTGAGAAAGAGAAACAAAATAGACATGCAAGGAAGGGGTAGGGCAAGCGTGAGAGAAGGGGTAGGGAGCAGGAGGGTTCAAGCGTGGGGTGGGAGGAGGGAGTGAGTCAAAGGACCGATAACTGGAATTGGTGTGGGAGAAACCTAGAACAATGGAAACTCTCAGGACTCTATGAGGGTGACCCCAGCTAAAACTCGTAACAATGGGTGATATGGAACCTGACATGGCCATCTGTAACCAGAAAAGATTTCCAATGGAGGGACTGGGTACCAACCCAGCCACAAAATCTTAGAGCCACAGTTTCTCGGGCCAAAGAGTTGTGTTGGGGTCAAGATGAAGCAGAAATTGAGGGAATGGCCAACCATTGATCTCCCCAGCTTGAGACCTATGCCATGAGAGAGAGAGTCCACCCCTGACACTATTAATAATATTCTGTTATTCTTGCAGACAGGCACCTAGTATAACTGTCATCTGAGAGGCTTCACCAAGCAACTGATAGAAACAGATGCAGAGCCCCACAACCAGATATTAGGGGGAGCTTGAGGGAATTCTATGGAAGAGGAGAACTAATGATTGAAGGAGCCAGAGAGGTCAAGGACACTACAAGAAAACATACAGGACTAATTTTGGTCCATGGTGGCCTACAGAGACTGGACCACCAAACACTGAGCATACTTGGAATGGACCTAGGCCTTCTGCACATGTGTAACAGATGTAAAGCTTGGTCCTCATGTGGGACTCCTAACAGCAGAAGCAGGGGCTGTTTCTGACTCAGTTACCCACCTTGGGATCTGTTCTTCATATCTGGGCTGTCTTGCCTAGCCACAACAGGAGAAAATGTGCCTAGTCCTACTAAAATTTCATATGCTAAGGGAGGTTGATATCTGTGGGAGGCCTTACTTTTACTGAGCCTTTTCTGAAGAGGAAGGTGAGAAGGAGGGACTGGGAGGAGAAGAAAGAGGGGAAACTGTGATAAGAATGTAAAATAAACAAACAAATAATAAAACAATATTGCTTTTATTGTTTGGTAGCACAGGCTGGAACTTGGTCATTAAAAAAAAAAACAAAACTTTTTTGGGGCTTCTCATGTGGCCACAGTTGAGAACCACTTACCCTAGTATAAGGAGATGTAAGACAATTTGCTCTTCATGATTTGAGGAGCTTAAAATATTTGCTCCCTTACATAACATGGAAATATTAATTTGATTTCCTCTCCTTGCAAGAGAGGAAATCCAGGTGTTTCTGATTTTTGCCCTCCAGCCTGGTTCTCATTTGTTTCTTTCCCTTATGTGTGTGCATTTGGTGCATATGTGTTTTCAAAATCCATTTAAGAAAAGAAAGATTGAATGATAGTTGCTCCTAATTGTAGCGACAACTCATTGAGGTCTGCGTGAGCATTTCATGGCTCTTTTGGGTGAATGAGGAGTAGGGGCTGTCTTGAAAGATGAATGTGGGGGCTACAGCTGGTATCCACAGTAAATAAACTGTAACAAAATATTAAAAAATAAAAATTTAATTAAAAAAAGAAAGAAAAAAGAAAGCTGAATGAATAGCTGGGAAGTCTTTTTTTTTTTTCCTTTTAACCACCTAACATTCTATCCCCCTGCCTTTCATGATAAAGCCTGAGAACTTATTTTTATAAACCCTTTTCTGCTTGACTCATCTTCTGACTTACTGGAATAGTCCCATCCAAGCTCTGTATCACTATTACAATCCACACAGGCATTGCTTCAGCATTTGAGATGCTGAATGCCACTTATTGGTTGATATGTCTTTTTTCCTTCATTAGAGTATTTGTGCAAGGGCAGTGCAAACTTACTCATTGTCTTTCTTCCCAGACCATGCTAGTTATCCAGTAGGCAGGCAATACATGTTTTCTTTCTTCTTCTCCTCCTCTATTTCTCCCCCCTCTTCCTTCTCCTTTTCTCCCTCCTCTTCTCCTCCTCTTCCCTCCTCTTCAGTGTGTGTGTGTGTGTGTGTGTGTGTGTGTGTGTGTGTGTTGATATTAGTTCTCACTCTTTAGCCTAGACTAGCTTGGAACTGAATGTGTAACTCATGCTAGCCTAAAAGGTTAGATCACCCTGCCTCAGCTACTCGTGTACTGGGATTATAGCTGGATTCAATACATATTTTCTAATGTAGTAAGGAAGAAGTGAAGGTCTATTTTCTCAGGATGATAAGGTATTTACTATTTTAAGTCAGAGACATAATGTGTTTTATAGCTGGTATCTTTTATGTGGTGTGTGTGTGTGTGTGTGTGTTTTCGTGTGTGTGAGTACAAAGCATATACTATGGCACACACGAGGAGATCAGAAGATGACCTTGGGCATTGCTCTCCATCTTACATCTTGTATGAGTCAGAATCCCTCTTGTTTATTGCTGTGTACTCTAGGCTAACTGGCCTGTGACCTTCTAGAAATTTTCCTCTCTCCATGTCACATCTTGCTATGGAAGTAGTGGCATTATCAATGTATGTTACTGCCTCAGACATTATGTAGTTCTGGGGGATCCGAACTTATGTTCTCATGCTTGCCCAGCAAGGACTTTACCAGGTGAGACATCTCACCAGTAAGAGATAGCATCTGGAGGTAAATCACTGAAATAGCAAATTCCTGACTTTGGTAGAGAGTGTTGGTGGAGAACATCAACATGGGAAGTAGAGTCATATGGATTTTTATTAATGTCTTGGTTGAGACACCGTAACAAAATATCTCAAATTTGGTGGCTTCTAAACAATAGTTGTTTTATTTCTTGTAGTAATGGTGGCTGGAAGATCTGAGATCAAGTTGGCAACAGATTTATTATTTAGTGAGGGCTTATATCCTGATTCATTCATGGTAACTTTTCACTGTCTTTGTATAATAGAAATAGTTAGGACATTCCCTTGGATCCTTTTTTCTGGGGAAGAGGTATTTTTATAAAGGCTCTGTCTTCATGAACTAATCACTTTCCCAAAGTCCTACTGCTTAATGCTTTCCTATATGAAATTACAGTTTTTACAGTTTTTAGGAACAGGACCAGGCAGTTCAAATTAAATGGAATTAAGCAATAGTTTGATGATCCAGAATGAAGACAGACAAGGTTACTTTATGGCAGCTCATCAACACAGGAGAGTGGGCTGAATTCAAGAAATTCTTATCTTCCCCCCATCCCACCCCAAATTTGTTACTTGCAACTTGACCAGCCTTTAGTATGAATTGGTTCTCTGGATTCCAGCTCATGGGGCCAATTTGGAAAATCTTTGAATTTTCATTTTACCTTCGAACAAAGATAAAATGAAAATTCTGCCTGATGGGAGATACCACATTCAGTTAATTCCATCATGAATATCCACATGTAGCATTGGGTTGAACATGTAGATGAGTATGATAATAATTGCTGAAGGAATGCATGAGGGAAAGTACATGAATCTGCTGGGCCAATAGCTCCAGTTCCCTTCATTTACTATGGATAACTATGATGTTCAATTCCCTGATATCCATATATAT
>CM053742.1:8398481-8430546 GCA_028658305.1 Pachyuromys duprasi
TGGACTTGGAGGGGGTGGGGAGGAGGGAGATGAGGGAGGGAGTGGGAGTGTAGGAGGGAATGAGGGAGGGGGCTACGCCTGGGATTCAAAGTACCTAATCTGTGATTGATATAAAAATAAATAAATTAAAAAAGAAAAAGTACCAGATTAAAAAAAATACATTTGATCTATGATGTTGGCAGGTGTAAATAAAATATTCTTGATGGGATCATTCATTACCTACATTTGTACTATCATGACTATGCATTGTTTCCAAGATGCCAGGTCTGTGGTCTGTAGTGACAAGGGTAGCTGATAAACAATTGGATAGTTTGTTTATTGTTTTCTATTTGGCTTGTCAGTATCTCCTTCTTAGTAGATGCATTCTGGTGGGTATTCACATAAGAATCAGAGATCTTCAAACATTTTACCACCTGCATGGATCTGTTTACATGCCAGAAGTAGCTACCATGATTATCCTGGCATAAGGTCCCCAAGAAATAAAACCTAACTTATACGTCCAGAAATTGTAGAGTAGGTCATGGATATTGAGGCCACCATACCCCACACTTGCTGTACTCTAATAAATGTTTGCAAAGTCTCAAAGAATGTTCCTTCCTAAATGTTCTGCTGAAAGTAAATATTTAATTATAGCTTTCGTTCTTCCTAGAATGAAAACAGATATTTCAGTTGGAATGAGTTAGTGAAAGTATTGCTGTTATGTTTTACTCAGAACATGGTTTTCTTATACTTTTTTGCTGGTAAGAATATGTAATTACTGAACTTTTTAGTTATTTTAAGGGAGGCATTGTTAAAAGTAGCTATCCAGCACTTAAGTAATGGGTTTCCTATGGGTCCACTTACCTGGAGAGCTGGTCATTCCTGTACACATTTGAGTCCCATGGATATACTATGCCCTGCCTTTTACATATTTATATTACTATTTCTATATTTTGGTCCTCAGTTGGTTTTCTCCCAGTATACAGTATACACTTACTGAATGCTGAAACTATGTCTTATTTTACCTTATAGCCCCAGATTCTAAGATAATATCTTACCCACATAAAATGCTTTGTAATATTTATCATTGATGATTAAGTGAGTTTAGAAAGCAAACAAAAAGGCTTTATGACAAAGATAAGCACCCATGCAAATAATGCAAGGCAAACAGTTTCCCCATAAACAGAACCTAGACTGTCTTTCACCCAGGACATTCACCAATCCAATATGTGTGCTCTCACCTCTTGCAAATGGCCCAGTTGTGAGCCCAGCAAATTGGAAGGCCTGGTTGTCATTTTATGTGGCTGATGTTCAGAGGTTTGTAGTTCCTTGGGAAGACTTTATTGAATTTTAATTTCAAAAAGTAGGACAAGGTTAGCCAATACTATTCTCAGTTAAAAGACTATAACCATTTTATTTTATGTGCAAAACTTCTAGTAGCTCAAAGCAACATTTTCAAGTAGAAAAAAATGTTAGTGATACGGGATCCTGTTTTCTGTTTCTCTTTTCCATTTTTTACTTTCATTTTCCAACCCAGAAGCAAAAAACAAAACTTCTTCTGTTTGGAGAAAGCAAGAAATTGTTTTGACTTTTTGCTTTATGGCTTGAACCTATATATTCCTAGCTGCCGTGGTATGATTTCTCCCTACACAATCATCACTCACAGCTACAATGATGAAATGATTACAGAATAGTATTAATGTGTGTCACAAACTAAACGTATAAATTTCCATTGTCAAGATGGTTATTTAATAGAAACTGATAGGTTCATTGAAGACTATTTTTAATGATGATTGTTTAAAAGAAAAGTTTATGTGTACATTTTTTCATTCATCTCTTTTTGGACTCACTCTTTTTTGTAATATAGTCATTCTTTATCATGGTCTGGTTCTAATAGATTTTTGGCAACTGGCTTAATGTGAACTAGGGAAAAATAATTTATTAAGAGTTCAGAATCTTTAGTTCTATAGATTTTAATATGTTCATCCTATATAATATGGCTAATATCCACTTATAAGTGAGTATATTCCATGCATGTTTTTCTGATTCTGAGATAACTTACAAGGGGTGATCTTTTCTAGTTCCATCCATTTACCTGCAAATTTCAAATTTTCCTTGTTTTTAATTGCTGAGTAGTATTCCACTGTGTAAATGTTCTACAATTTCTGTATCCATTCTTCAGTTGAGGAATATATATATATATATATATATATATATATATATATATATATATTATAGGTTATATATATGTATATGTGTGTGTGTGTGTGTTGTTTCCAGATTCTGACTATAACGAATAAAGCTGCTGTTAAAAGAGTAAAATCAGCAGACCTAAAGAAGCTAAAAGACAAGGAGGATCCAAGGGAAGATGCTTAATTCTCATTCAAAAGTGAAAACAGGATAGACACTGGAGGTGGTAGAAGAGAGGAAACAGTACTAGAACATACCACAGATGTCCTCTAAAAGACTCCAATAAGCAGGGTGTTGAAACAGGTGCAGAGACTCACAGCCAAACTATGGAGAGAGTGCAGGGGTCTTATGGAAGACGGGGGATATGAAAGGACCCAGAGGGGACAGGTGGACTTCCCCTATCTGTGGATTAGGGAAGAGAGATAGGGGAGGGAAAAGGAGGGAGAGTAGAACTGGGAGGAGATGAGGGAGGGGGCTACAACCGGGATAAAATGTGAACAAATTGTAAATAATGATTATGATATTGTTAAAAGAATAAATAATAAATTAAAAAAAGAGTTCAAAATCAATGGTAGAGGATTTAGCTTAGTAGTGGAGCATTTGTCTATCAAGTGCAAGGCCACAGGTTCTGAAAAATAAGAGTTTAGAAATAAAGTATCTTGATTTCAAATCCACAGTTCCAATAATAAACCCCAGGTCTCAGGGCCTGTGATATCAGGCACATAATCTAAATATGGGAACTTCTTATTTTAACATATCTCTTTGGAATCATAAAATATAAGCACTAAATACTCTTTACACACACACACTTCTGGTCTCTGATACTCTTAATTATTTTACGCAAATTTCTAGTGCATTTTGAAATTTAATTTTTAGAATCTCTATCTCTGTCTCTCTGTGTCTGTCTCTCTCTCTCTCTTGTGTGTGTGTGTATGTGTGTGTGTGTGTGTGTGTGTGTGTCTGTGGCAAACAGACATACATTGTTCTTCTCATTCCCACTTTCACTATTGTTCAAATAGTTTAATGTTATGTGACGATCTTTTCCCCAGTAGTTTTGGGAGGAATTTCTTTGTAGACAAATTCAATCACCTGTTCTTGGCTATAAATTGACCTCTTTCAGTAAAATTGTAAGGAAGAGAAATGAGGTATTACATAAGTGTCTCTAACATAAGTGCTCTTTACCTGTTTAAAGCACCATTGTAGTATTTCAAGCTGCCCAAATCAAAGTTCAAAAATTCCATCCTCATTTAGGCAGTACCAATGCAAATCAAAATATAACCTGTCAGATATTTTTCAAGTAATTTGAAGAATTCTCCACTGGGAATTTAAGTTGTAAATGTCATTGCTACATTCTTTTGAAAGATGAGGCAAGGATGATTTACATTTATGAACAGCTGACATTTCTGTAGGAGGCAAAAACACAATGGGAATTTTATGACATTATTTTTGGTAATTCATCTTCAGGAACAGGGCTATTTTTATCCGCCAAAGCTTGGAGGAAAGAAGGAAAAGTATTCAATAATACTACTATAAAGTTTATTGTCTGTGTGTCATCCCATCAATTGCTATCTCAGACGTTGGAAAACACTACCAAAGCAAGCCATTCGGAATATTATAAAATAATATACTTTCGGTATTTAAAGGGGCTGTGTACATGGAAATCTAACACAAGCCACATGTGCAATTTAGCACTTTCCAGTAGCCGTATTCAAAGAACTGAAAAAGAAATGATGGAATATAATTTAATAATATTTTATTACATATTCTAAGATATTTTTAACAGTTTATGATATCATTTATTTATTCAGTGTGTGTGCACCACGTGAAGGTCAGAGGACAACTTGCAGGGCTTGGTTTTTCTTCCCATCACATTGGTCCTGGGTATCCATATCAATTCATCAGAGTTGGCAGCAAGTACTTTTATACAATGAGCCATTGCTCTACTTCAATATACAAACAAAATGTCCTTATTTCAACATGTAATTTAAAATATGAATGATATGAATTTTTGGTACTAAGCCTTAGATTGTGGTATGGATTGTACATTTGTAGTATACATCAGTTAATAATAGCTACCTTTTAAACATTCAATAGCCGTTTGTGGCAAATAACTGGAATACTGAATGGATTGGGCATGGAAAATATCTTATTCAATACCTACCCCTGACAAATGAGGAGAAACAAAATCACTAGATCTGTTAATTATTATACAAGGCACTTTCCAGTCCTCCAAGGCTATATTTTCTGTCTGAAATAGTTTTGTCAGCCTACCCAATATGCCAGTTTTTCCTCAATTTTCCTTAACAACAGCAAATTTTAAAGCAACAATAAGAACCATGGTAGATGTTAATGGAAGGCAACAGTAGTGATTCGGTACAAGGTCCTCTCCTGCTAAGCAATGAAGTAAAGGGATATAAAGCAACCATTTAAAAAATCTAGCCATTGATTACCATTTTAAAAGTCTGCCACTGATTACTGCTTGGGTACTGGGACACAGAGCTCCAGCCTCAGACATACAGAAGTGTGGGACCCATGGGATCAGCCCCCAGACACTGCTGCAAGACACAACCTGTCTCCTTAGCTAAAATGACCAAACCGCAGGGCCCCTGTTTACTCAAGAGGGGTGCACCCAGCAAACAGTGTAATAACAGCAGCAGCAGCTCACTAAATTCAGAGCAAGAAACCCAGTGGCAGGGTAGCTGTCTCCAGGACTTCTTCTGGCAAGAGGAGAGCCCTATTGACTACCAACAACCCCAGTTACTCCACAGGACTATACACCTAAGGTGAGATGTGGCAATTCCTGAGAAGCACCAGCCATTCAGTGACCATACCCAAAAAGCTGAGAAGGCCAACTTCAGGAAAAACCATCTTCCTGCCAAGCGATTCTCCCCCACCCCAGGATTCCAGAAGGCATCAGAAATTAACAGCCAACACCTGAGACAGCCAGATGGGCAGAGGCCAGCATAAAGCACAACCAAAAAAGACAAAGCAATATGACATCTCCAGAACCCAGTTATCCAGGGGCAAGTAAAACCTAAGAATAATGGGAATCAATAAAATAGAAGATTCTTGTCTCCAAGTCCCAGAAAATATTTTCAAGAAAATCAGAGAAGAAAATTTCCCTAATTTAAAGGAGAGGCCTAAAAGCATTCAAGAGGCCTACAGAACACCTAATAGATTAGACCAGAGAAAAAATCCTCCCACCATATAATAATCAAACAGTAAATATACAGAACAAAGCAAAAATACTAAAATCTGCAAGAGAAAAAGGCCAAGTAACATATCATGGCAAACACATCAGAATCACACCTGACTTCTCAACACAGATATGAGATCTTGAAGGGCCTGGACAGATATCATGCAGACCCTAAGAGAACAAAGATGTCAGCCCAGGCTACTATACTCAGCAAAAGTCTCAAACATCTTAGATGGAGAAATCAAGATATTCAATGACAAAAACACATTTTAGCAATACCTACCCACAAATCCAGCCTTACAAAAGATATTACAAGGAAAAATACAACCCAAGAAAGCACAATACATTCAGGAAAACACAGAAATTAAATAACTTCATTATAGAAAAAGTAAAAGTAGCCAAGCACACAAACACAGTAGCACAATCAACATCAAAATTAATGGATCTAACAGCCACTGGTCATTAATCTCTCAACTATAGACTCAATTCTCCAATAAAAAGACACAGACTAAAAGAATGGACACATAAGCAAAACCCAACAATCTGTTGGTTTTTGAAGACAAGAAACACATCTTAGTCACAAAGATAGACATTACCTGAGAGTAAAGGGCTGGAAGAGGGTTTTCCAAGCAAATGGACCCAAGAAGCAAGCAGGAGTAACCATTCTAATATCTAATAAAATAGACTTTCAACCAAAATTAATTAAAAGAGATCGGGAAGGTCACTGCAAACTTATCAAAGGAAAGTTTCTCCAAGAAGACATCATAATGCTGAACATCTATGCCCCCAATACAAAGGCACCCACATTTGTAAAAGAAAAACCAACAAAACGTAAACCACACATTAGAGCCACACACACTATTACTGGAGACTTCAACACCCCACTCTCAACAAAGGACAGTTCAACAAAACAGAAATTAAGAAAAGAAACAATGACTCTCACAGATGTCATGAATCAAAAGGACCTAACAGACATATACAGAACCTTTCACCCAAATGCAAAAGAATTTACCTTCTTCTTAATACCTCATGGAACCTTCTCCAAAATAGACCATATGACAAAGCAAGCCTCAACAGATACAAGAAGATTGAAATATTCCCTTGTGAAACAGGGACTGTTTCAGTCATGAACTTGATGGCTGACTCTTTGACCCTCCTCCATACAAGCCGGGGAGTGACAGACTGGCTAGATCCCAGGGGAGGACATTGCAGCCAGCCCTGAGGAGACAGGATGAGCTGGGGTTGGATGGAAGGGGAGGAGGTCCTCCCCTGTTGGTGGACTTGGAGGGGACAGGGAGGAGGGAGATGAGGGAGGGAGAGCGAGGGTGGGTGGAAAGGAAGGAGGGGGGCTACGCCTGGGATGCAAAGTACCTAACCTGTGATTGATATAAAAATAAATAAATTTAAAAAAATGAAATATTCCCTTGTATTCTATCTGACTACCAAGGACTAAAGCTGAACTTCAACACCAACAGAAATAGGAAAAAAAAAAAAAAAACAACAACACACACATGGAAACTGAACAAATCTCTACTCAATGACAGCTGGGTCAGGGAAGAAATAAAGAGAAATTAAAGTCTTCCTAGAATTCAAAGAAAATGAAAGCACAACATACCCAAACTTATGGGACACAATGAAAGCAGTGCTAAGAGGAAAGTTCATATCACTAAGTACCTTCAGAAAGAAATTCGAAGCATCTCATACAAGCAACTTAATGGCTCACCTGAAAGCCCTAGGAAAAATAGAACCAAAAAACACCCAAGAAAAATAGACAGCTTGAAATAATCAAACTCAGGCCTGAAATCAACATATTAGCAACAAATAAAACAATTCAAAGAATCAATGGAACCAAGAGCTGGTTCTTTGTCAAAATCAACAAGATAGACAAACCCTTCGACAAACTAACCAAAATGCAGAGAAACAATATAAAAATCAACAAAACCAGAAGTGAAAAGGGGCACATAACAACAGACACTGAGGAAATCCAAACAATCATTAGTTCATACTTCAAAAGATTATATGACACAACATTTGAAAATCTAAATAAAATGGACAATTTTCTTGATCTATTCCACTTATCAAAGCTGAATCAAGACCAGGTTAAAAAAATTAAATATTATATTCTCTATATCCCCTAAGGAAAGAGAAGATGTCATCAAAAGTCTCCCATCCAAAAAAAGCCCAGGACCAGATGATTTCTTTACAGAATTCTACCAGACCTTCAAAGAAGCACCAATACTTCTCAAACTATTCCACAAAATAGAAACAGAAGGAACTTTAGCAAACTCATTCTATGAGGCCACAGTCACTTTGATACCTAAACCACACAAAGACCCAACCAAAAAAGAGAGTTTCAGGCTGATCTCCCTTATAAACATTGATGCAAAAATACTCAACAAAATACTTGGAAACTGAATCCAAGAACACATCCAAGATATCATCCACTATGACCAACTAGGCTTCATCCAACATATGCAAGGGTGGTTCAATATAAGGAATTATCTTAATGTAATCTACCATATAAACAAACTGAAAAAAAGAAAAACACATGATAATATCCTAAGATGCTGAAAAACATTTGATAAAATCTAACATTCATTTGTGTTTAAAGTCCTGGAGTGATCAGGGATATAATGCATTTACCTAAACAAAGTAAAGGCAATATACAGCAAGCCTATAGCAAAAATCAAACTAAATGGAGAGAAACTTAAATCAATCTCAATGAAATCAAGGACAAGGCAAGACTGCCCCCTCTCTCCATATCTCTTCAACATAGTTCTTGAAGTCCTTGCTAGAGAAATAAGACAACTAACAAAGATCAAGGGGGTTCAAATCAGGAAAGAACACTCAAAGAATCACTATTTGCAGAAGTTATGGTAGTATAGATAAGTGACCCCAAAAATTCTAGCAGGGAATTCCTACAGCTGTTAAACACCTTCAGCAAAGTGGCTGGATACAAAAATAACTCAAAAAATACAGTAGCCTTCCTGTATACAAAACACAAAAGGGCTGAGAAAGAAATTAGGGAAACAATATCCTTCACAATAGCCACTAATAACATAAAGTACTTGGTGTGACTCTAACCAAGCAAGTAAAAGACTTGTATGAAAAAAAAAAAAAAACAACCTTCCAGTCTCTGAAGAAACAAATAGAAGATATCAGAAGATGGAAAGATGCTCATGTATTGGTAGAATTAACATACTAAAAAGGGCCCTCTTACCAAAAGCAATGTATGCATTAAATCCAATTCCCATTTATTTGCCAACAGAGTTCTTTACAGAACTTTAAAGAAAAATTCTCAACTTCATATGGAACAACAAGAAACACAGAAGAGCTAAAACAAGCCCCAGCCTTCTGGAGCTATCTCCATCTTTGATCTCTAGAGGTACTGTGGAGCAATAGTAATAAAAACTGCAAGGTAATGACATAGAAACAGGCTGGTGGATCAATGGAATAGAAGAGCCAGAAATAAATCCACACACCTATGGATAATTGATTTTTGACAAAGAACCCAAAACCATGCAATGGAAAAAAAGACTGCATCTTCAACAAATGGTGCTGGTCTAACTGGATATCTACATGCAGAAAAATGCAAAGAGATCCAGACTTATCACCCTGCATAAAACTAAAGTCCAACTGGATCAAAGACTTCAACATAAAGCTATACACACTAAATCTGTTAGAAGAAAAAATGAGGAAGAGCCTTGAATTCATTAGCACAGGAGACAATTTCCTGAACCAACAGCACAGGCTCTAAGATAAACAGTCAATAAATAGGACCTAATTAAACTGAAAAACTTCTGCAAAGCAAAGGACACTGTCATCAGAACAAAACAACAGCTTACAGACTGAGAAAGAATCTTCACCAACCCTGTATCTGACAGGGCTAATATCCAGAATATATAGAACTCAAGAAGTTAAAAAGCAACAAATCAAGTAATCCAATTAAAAATGGATTACAGAGCTAAACAGAGAATTCTCAATAGAGGAATATCAAATGGCAAAGAAACACTTAAAGAAATGTTCAATATCCTTAGTTTTCAGGGAAATGTGAATCAAAATGACCCTGAGATTTTCCCTTACACCCATTAAAATGGCTAAGATCAAAAACACAAATGATAATAGATGCTAGAGAGGACTTGGAGAAAGGGGAACCCTCCTCCATTGCTGGTGGGAATGTAAACTTGGACAACCACTTTTGAAATTAATCTTACATTTTCTCAGACAATTAGGAATACTGATTCCTCAAGATCCAGCTATACCACTTCTAGGCATATATCCAAAAGATGCTCAAGTACACAACGAGGACATTTGCTCAACCATGTCCATACCAGCTTTATTCCTAATAGCCAGAACCTGGAAACAACCCAGATGCCCCTCAACTGAGGAATGGATACAGAAATTGTGGTACATTTATACAACAGAATACTACTCAGCAATTAAAAACAAGGAAATCTTGAAATTTGCAGGAAATGAGCAAAGATTGGGGCTATAGAGTATGAAGTTCCAACATGATGCATCATCTTCAGATATTAAGTTTACTGGAAGATGAAGGCAAGCACCGGGAAGGCAAGTACATAGACTAGTCCATAATTTCAACCCTTTCTTTTCAAAGTCTACATAGACAAGTGTTTTTGCTTTCAAATAGAGTTTGTTCAAGATTCAGGATCTCGGACTCTGCTCCAGGTCTGGGTAATTAGAACCTTCATTTTGGTGTGATTCCAAGATTATTAATATACATGAAATTATTGAGTCCATTATTAATATTTTCAGAGACACATGGGTTCCATATGAAATAAAACATTAGAGCATAAGTTTCAAAGATAACAGAAATACAAGGGAATTTTTGCAGTGTGCACTGGAAGTCTTGGACTACTTCTCTGGATGGGTGAGGAAGTTATGAACGCTGGGAGTATATGAGAAGCATTACTCTGATTTGCTAAGAAGGAAAATCTAAACTGTACTCATCTTTCATCATAGATCCTGAGCCACACTTTCAAATGAACATTAAGATTATTCCTAGCCATAGGAAAGGAAAGGATAAAATGACAGGAAACACACATTATACTGAAGTCTTTAATCTATGAGAAATCCACTGCTGTGCTAGTTCATAGGCTCAAGAGTCATGACCTGAGCTTAATTTGGGCCCTGCCACTTTCTAGCTATATATTCCAGGTAAATTCTTTTAACTTTGTCATGCTTCAGTTTCCTTGCCCAAAACACAAGGAACAATTTCCTATGTATCTCATAAAATCATTAGAAGGAATCTATGATTCAATACATGGAAAATACTTGTAACCAGCATCTGACATCAAGGAAGTTGCATATACCTTTCAACCAGCGTAATTTGATTTTACCAGTCAGAATATCCAGATATGGCAATTCTCCATTGTTTCTTTCCTTCTATATCACTGTTATGGAAAAGAACTGTGGTTCCTCTGTCTCCTTTGTCTGTCCTTTCAATGATCCCAGCTGCAATTTGCAATTTGCCCAGTCATAGAGAATTTTAGCTTACTCAAAGAAGTAAAAATTTTAAAAATTTATTAATTTTTAAAATTTTTATTTATTACAGTTTATTTACCTTCTATCCCACCTAGTCATCTTCCAATAACACCCTCTCTACCTCCCATTCCTCTCTCCAAATCCACTGATAGTGGAGGTCCTCCTCCCCTTCCATATGAGCCTAGCCTATCAAGTCTCATCAGGACTGGCTGCATTGTCCTCCTACATGGCCCAGCAAGGCTGCTTGACCCTCAGGGGAAGTGATCAAAGAGCCAGCCACTGAGTTCATGTCAGAGAGTGTCCCTGTTCCCATTACTAGGGTACCCACTTGGACACTGAACTGCCACGGGCTACCTCTGTGCAGGGGTTCTAGGTTATCTCCATGCATGGTCCTTGGATGGAGTATCAGTCTCAGAAAAGACCCCTGGGCCCAGATTTCTTGATTCTGTTTTTCTCCTTGTGAGCTTCTGTCCTCTCCAAGTCTTTCTATCTCCCCTTCTTTTATAATATTCCCTGCACTCTGTCCACAGCTTGATTATGAGTGTCAGCATCTGCTTTGACACCCTTATGGGTAGAGTCTTTTAGAGGTCCTCTGTGGTAGGCTCTTCTCCTGTTCCCTGTTTTCTCCCTCTTCCAATATCTATCCAGTTTACCTTTCTGAATGAGAATTGATCATCCTCATCCAGAAAGAAAGGTTCTCCTTGCTTAACTTCTTTAGGTGTACAGATTTTAATATGTTTATCCTATATTATATGTCTAATATCCACTTATAAGTGGGTATATACCATGTGTGTCTTTCTGCTTCTGTGATATCTCACTCAGGATGATCTTTTCTAGTTCCCACCATTTGCCTGCAAATTTCATGATTTCCTTGTTTTTAATTGCTGAGTAGTATTCCATTGTATAAATGTACTACAATTTCTGTATTGATTCCTCAGTTGAGGGGCATCTGGGTTGTTTTCAGGTTCTGGCTATTAAGAATAAAGCTGCTATGAGCATGGCTGAGCAAATGTCCCCGTTGTATACTTGAGCATCTTTTGGATATATGCCTAAGAGTGGTATAGCTGGATCTTGAGGAATCACTATTCCTAATTGATAAAATGTGAGATTGATTTCGAAAGTGGTTGTCCAAGTTTACATTCCCACCAGCAATGGAGGAGGGTTCCCCTTTCTCCAAGTCCTCTCTAGCATCTATTATCATTTGTGTTTTTGATCTTAGCCATTTTAATGGGTGTAAGGGAAAATCTCAGGGTCATTTTGATTCACATTTCCCTGAAAACTAAGGATATTGAACATTTCTTTAAGTGTTTTTTGGCCATTTGATATTCCTCTGTTGAGAATTCTGTTTAGCTCTGTAATCCATTTTTTAATTGGATTACTTGATTTGTTGCTGTTTAACTTGTTGAGTTCTTTATATATTCTGGATATTAGCTCTCTGTAAGATATAGGGTTGGTGAAGATCCTTTCCCAGTACTTTCCTTACAGCAGATTTTCATTTTCATGAGGTCCCATTTATTGATTGTTGATCTTAGAGCCTGAGCTGTTTGTATTCTGGTCAGGAAATTGTCTCCAGTGCTAACGAGTTCAAGGTTCTTCCTTATTTTTCTTCTAACAGTTTTAGTGTGTCTAATTTTATGTTGAAGTCTTTGATCCACTTGCACTTTAGTTTTGTGCAGGGTGGTAGAAGTGGACCTTTTTGCATTTTTCTACATAAAGACATCCAGTTAGACCAGCACCATTTGATGAAGATGCTGTCTTTTTTCCATTGCATGATTTTGGGTTCTTTCTCAAGAAATCAAGTATCTGTTAAG
This sequence comes from Pachyuromys duprasi, assembly GCA_028658305.1. Classification (NCBI taxonomy): domain Eukaryota; kingdom Metazoa; phylum Chordata; class Mammalia; order Rodentia; family Muridae; genus Pachyuromys; species Pachyuromys duprasi. Next base: position 8,411,160 of record CM053742.1, read on the forward strand.
TGTGTGGGTTTATTACTGGGTCTTCTATTCAATTCCATTGAACCACCAATCTGTTTGTATGCTGGTACTATGCAGGTTTTATTACTATTGCTCTGTAATACAGTTTGATATCAGGGATGAAGATACTTCCAGAATATGTTATTGTACAGGATCATTTTGTGAATTCTGTTTTTTTCCCCATATGAAGTTGAGAATTTTTCTTTCAAGTTCTGTAAAGAATTGTGTTGGTATTTTGTTGGTAATTGCATTGAATTTGTAGATTGCTTTTGGCAGGATGGTCATTTTCACTATGTTAATCAACCATTCCATGAGCATGGGAGATCTTTCCATCTTCTGATATTTTCTTCAATTTCTTTCTTCAGAGACTTAATTTTTTTTTTCGAACCAACCTTTTACTTGTTTGGTTAGAATGACACCAAGGTACTTTATGTTATTAGTGACTATTGTGAAGGGTATAGCTTCCCTAATTTATTTCTCAGCCCTTTTGTCTTTTGTGTACAAGAGGGCTACTGAATTTTTTGAGTTAATTTTGTTTCCAGTCACTTTCCTGAAGTTGTTCATCATCTGAATGAGTTCTCTGGTTAATTTTTAGGGTCACTCATATATACTATCATATCATCTGCAAATAGTGATACTTTGGCTTCTTCCTTTCTGATTTGAATCCCCCTTGGTCTCCTTTAATTGTCTTATTGATCTAGTTAGGACTTCAAGTACTATGTTAAAGAGATACGGAGAGAGTGAGCAATTTTAACTTGTCCCTGATTTCAGTGGGATTGATTTAAGTTTTTCTCCATTATTTTGATGTCGGCTATAGGCTTGCTGTAGATTGTCTTTACTATGTTTAGGTATGTGCCTTGTATTCCTGATCTCTCCAAGACTTTAAACATGAATGGGTGTTGGATATTTTCAAATGCTTTTTAAGCATAATGGAGATGATCATGTTTTTTTTTCAGTTTGTTTATGTGGTGTATTGCATTGATGGATTTCCATCTATAGAACCACCCCTGCATGCCTGGGATGAAGCCTAATTGGTCATGGTAGGTTATATACTTTGTGTTTTCTTGAATTCAATTTGCAAGTATTTATTGAGTATTTTTGCATTGCTGTTCATAAGAGAGAATAATCTGAAGTTCTCTTTCTTATTGGGTCTTTGTGTGGTTTAGGCATTAAGGCTTCATAGAATGAATTTGGTAATGTTCCTTCTGTTTCTATTTTGTGAAATAATTTAAAGAGAATTGGAGTTATCTCTTTTTTGAAGGTCCAGTAGAATTTTGCACAGAAACCATCCTTCCCTGGGCTTTTTTTTTTTTTTTTTGAAGGGAGATTTTTGATGACTGCTTCTATTTCCTTCAGGGATATAGGATTATTCAATCTATTTACCTGATCTTAATTTAAGTTTGGTAAATAGAATCTATCAAGAAAATTGTCCATTTCATTTAGATTTTCAAATTTTGTGGCATATAGGCTTTTGCAGTAAGACCTAATGATTGTTTGGATTTCCTCAGTGTCTGTTGTTATGTCCCCCTCTTCATTTCTGATTTTGCTGAATTGTATAATTTCTCTAGGACTTTTAGTTAGTTGGCTAAGGGTTTGTCTATCTTGTTGATTTTCTCAAAGAACCAACTCTTGGTTTCATTGACTCTTTGTATTGTTTTCTTTGTTTCTAAATCATTTATTCCAGCCCTGAGTTTGATTATTTCCAACTGTCTATTCCTCTTGGGTATGTCTGCTTCTTTTTTCCTAGGACTATTAAGTGTGTTGTTAAGTTGTTTGTATGAGATATCTCCAAGTTCTTTCTGGAGGCTCTTAGTGCTCTGAACTTTCCTCTTAGCACTGCTTTCATTGTGTCCCATAAGTTTGGTTAAGTTTTGCCTTCATTTTCATTGAATTTTAGGAAGTCTCTAATTTCATTTTTCCTTTTTTCCCTGACCATGCTGTCATTGAGTAGAGAGTTGTTTAGTTTTCATGTGTATGTAGGCTTTTTGTCATTTCTTTTGTTGTTGAGGTCTAGTTTTAGGCCAAGTCTGATAGGATACAAGGAATTATATCGATTCTCTTGTATCTATTGAAGCTTGATTTGTGCCTGACTATATGGTTCCACGAGGTCCTAAAAAGACGGTATAGGCTTTTGAGTTTGGGTGAAAAGTTCTGTAGACATCTATTAAGTCCATTTGATTTAGGACCTCTATATCATTTTTTCCCTAGTTAGCGTCTATCTAGATTATCTGTCCCTTGGTAAGAGTGGAGCATTGAAGTTTGCCACAATTAACATGTAAGGATCAATGTGCCATTTAAGCTTTAATAATGTTTCATTTACAAGTGCAGGTGCTCTTGTATTTGGGGGATAGACATTCAGGATTTTGATGTCCCCCTGGTGAATTTTTCCTTTCATGAGAATGAAGTGCCCCTCCTCATCTTTTTTTTAAATTTATTTTGGTTGAAAGTCTATTTTATTCGATATTAGAATAGCTATCCCAGCTTGGTTTCTGGGTCCATTTGCTTGAATAATATTTTGTAGCCCTTTATTCTGAGGTAATGTTTATCTTTGTTGCAGAGATATGTTTCTCAGATGCCACAGAATGTTGGATCTTGTTTCTGTAACCATTCTGTTAGTCTGTGTCTTTTTATTGGAAAGTTGAGTCTGTTGATGTTGATAGATAATAGTGACCAATGAATGTTAGTTTCTTTTAATGTGTAGTTGGTGGTGTTACCGTGTTTCAATGCTTATTTTCTTCTTTTTCTTTTTGGTTGTGAAGTTATCTATATCCTGTGTTTTCTTGGGTGTAGTTGTTTTCATTGGACTGGAGTTTTCCTTCCAGTATCTTCTGTAGGTCTAATTTGCTGTGTAGATATTTTTTATGTTTAGTTTTTTCATGGAATATTTTGTTTTCTCCATTTTGTTGATTGAAATATTTGCTGGGTATAGTAGTCTGGGTTGGCATCTGTGGTCCATTAGAGTCTGCATGACATCTGCCCAGGCCCCTTTGGCTTTCATAGTTTATATATACATATTGAATACACACACACACACACATGTATATATATATGTGTGTGTGTATGTGTGTTTTGTAGTTTTTGTGTTTTTACTGTTATGTGATGTGAGGAGTTTCTTTTATGGTCTATATTTGGTGTTCTGTAGGCCTCTTGTATGTTTATGGATATCTCTTTCTTTAAGTTGGGAAATTTTCTTCTATGATTTTATAGAAAATATTTTCTGGACCTTGGAGTGAATGTTTGTTTTCATCTATTCCTATTATTTTTAGATCTCATCTTTTTATGTCATCCTTGATTTCTTGGATATTTTGTGTTTGGTATTTTTCTGATTTTACTTTTTCTTTGAGAGATGTATCAATTTCAGCAAGTGTATCTTCAGTGCCTGAGATTCTCTCTTCTAGCTCTTGTATTCTATTGGTGATGCTTACCTTTGTGGTTCCTGATCTTTTCCCTAAGTGCTCCAGCTCCAGGGTGTTTTCTCTTTGTGTTTTCTTTATTGATTCTAATTCTGTTTTCATGTCTTGCACCATTTCCTTGATCTGTTTGACTATGGATTGCTGTCTTTCCATGATGGCCTCTACTTTTTTTGTTTCTTTGTTTCCTCTCTATATGCCACTACTTGTGCCTCTACTTTTGCCTCTGTTTGTTTGGCTGTATTTGCCTGTATTCCTTTGAGAGCTTTGTTCTTCTCTTCTTTATATTCCTCGAATATCTGGATCAGCCTAGAATTGAGATAATTTTACTGTGTTTCTGATGAATTAGCATGTTCATTGATTTTTGGAGTTGTTGGATGTATTTTTATGCTGACTTCTACCCTTGTGCTTATCCATAACCTTCTCTGTTTGTTCCTGGAGTCTGTACTTGAGCCTGGGTCCATCTTTCTCTGGTGTCTTTGGTGTTCTTCAGGAAGATAGAGAGGTCCAAAGGTTTGATAGGGGGTGTTGGTGTCAGCTCTTGCTAAGTAAGGAATATCATGGGTGTAGGTACACAAGTGCGGGGAAACAATCGAGGGCATGTTTGTGGAAGTGTGCTTTGAAGGATAGGGTGCTCGAGCATGTAGATGCTTGAAATGTGGGGTTTAACCCAGGAGGCTTGTGCTGGGTGGTATGGGTGCTGGTGCTATTCATGTGTGCAATGCACATTCGCAGATGCCCTGAATACCTCAGTGGTTGACAGGTGTGTTGTACTGTCTTTCTGGTATTCAGATCTGTCTGGACTCTGCAAATTGTCTGCCTAGACTCCACTAGTAGACCCACAGAACAGGGGCTTCATTGTTGAGAAAGCTGTCCCAAGAATCCCTATGTTGCACACAATGGGGGCATGGGTGGGAGGGATCAGATGTCTGGTTGCTAGCACAGAGAGACCCTGGATATGGGGTTCTGGAAGCACTCACTTGAAGACACACTCACTTGCTAACAGTCCTAATCAGAAAGCACAGGGGTTCCTCCTGTTCTCTACTCTCAGATATGGGCCTGTAGGGGCAAATGAGAGTGTGGGAAATCTGTCAGCTCAATGGTGTCCACTGTTTGTCTGCTGGACAGGGAGACCCATATTTGAGGTAGCCAATTTGTTGCCTCAGTCAGGGAGCATGGAAGCTCCTGTTAGGGTGACCTGCTACCCTGCCTCAGTCTCCACTGCCACTGAAAGGCTCTGGAAGGCCCTTACAGCTGCTCTCCACTGCTGCAGACCTGGAAGTTTAGTATGGTCACCTGCTGGGAGCCCCTGGGAAGCCTGTACTGTTTTCTGAAGACCTGGGAGGCCCTGGGAAGCCTAATCTGGGAAGACAGTACAGCGGCCTGCTGGATGGCTTGTATAGCTGCTCACCACTGCAGAACTGGGAGGCCCACCTCTGCTGTCTCAGTTATGGAGCATGGAGATCTGTGCTTGGAGCAGTAGGCACTGTGGGCCACCTCCAGTGAGGAGGGAGGCCCATCAAGGGCAAATGCAGTGGGGTTGAATATTTGCCATTCTCAGTCCCCAGAGATGTGCGTGGGTGACATGGATCCAAATGGTCTCAGCTCATGGGTTGGCCCCTTTCACCGAGGAAGCCTCAGTGTTGATGTTCTGGTTTGAGCTGCCCCTCCACTCTCCAATTTCTGAGTTTCAGAATCTGTGCCCTTCAGATAAGGTGCATGCTGGTCTCTGCTATCTTGGATCTCTCTCTCTCTCTCTCTCTCTCTCTCTGGTGTTTTTGTTTGCTTGTTTGTTTGTTTCTTCTTAGATAGCATGAGCTTTTATTTTTATTTTTTCCTTAACTGTCTCAAATTGTTTATGGGACAAAGCAGGATACAAATATTTAATGACAAAATTACAAAAATAAAATTATTTCAAGTTTCCATTGTTTTTAATGTCTGAGTAATACCCCATTGTGTAAATGTATTGCATTTTCTGTATCCATTCTTCAGTTGAGGGACATCTAGATTGTTTCTGGTTTCTGGCTATTACAAATAAAGCTGCTATGAACATAGTTGAGCAAATGTCCTTGTTGAAAGTTGGAGAGTCTTTCAGGTACATGTCCAGAAGTGGTATAGCTGGGTCTTGGGGTATACATAGTTCCAATTTTCAGTGGTTGTCAACGTTTGCACTCCCACAGCAATGGAGGAGGGTTCCCCTTTCTCCACAGCATCACCAGCATGTGCTATCACTTGAGTTTTTTATCTTAGCCACTCTCATGGGTATAGGATAAAATCTCAAAGTCATTTTGATGTGCATTTCCCTGACACTGAGCACTTCTTTAAGGGCTTCTCAGCGATTCGATATTCCTCTTTTGAGAATTCTCTGCTTAGCACTGTACCCAGTTTTTAAATTGGATTACTCAGTTTGTTGTTGTCTACTTTCTTGAATTCTTTATATATTCTTGATATTGTCCCTCTATCTGATGTAGTGTAGGTGAAGAATTTTTTCCCAGTCTGTAGGCTGTCATTTGTTCTGATGACAGTATCTTTTGCTTTACAGAAGCTTTTCAGTTTCATGAGGTCCCATTTACTGATTGTTCATCTTAGAGCCTGAGCTGCTGGTGTTTTGTTCAGGAAGCTGTCTCCTGCGCCAATTCGTTCAAGGCTATTCCCCACTTCGTTTTCTGTAAAGTTTAGTCTATTTGGCTTTATGTTGAGTTCTTGTTCCACTGGTCTTTAGTTTTATTCAGGGTGATAGATATGGATCTAATAGCATCCTTCTACATGCAGGAATACAGTTAGACAAGCACTAGTTATTGAAGATGATTTCTTTTCTTTCATTGTATAGTTTTTGCTTCTTTGTAAAAAGTCAAGTGTCTACATATGTGTGCATTTACTTTTGGTTCTTCTATTCAATTCCATTGATCAACCTGTCTGTTTTTATGCCAGTACCATGTGGGTGTTGTTACTATTGCTCTGAAGTACAGTTTGAAATTGGGGATGGAAATGGATGGAACTAGGAAAGAGCATCCTGAGTTAGGTAACTTAGAACCAGAAAGACCCACATGGAATGTACTCACTTATAAGTGGATATTACTTATAAAGTACAGGACAATCATGTTACAATCCACAGACTCAAAGGAGCTAACTAAATAACAAGTAGGATCCAATAGAGAACACTGGAATATCACTGAATAGGGGAAATAGATTAGACATGAGATGATGATGGAAAAGGGGTAATGGATGAGAGAGGGGGATGGATGGTAACAAAAGGGATGAGGTACAGAGGAGAACAGAGGAAGAGAGAACTGGGGGAGACAACTGGATTGTGGGGTGCATCTCTGGGATTAATCTAGAAACTTAGAACAATCAAAACTCCCAGAAATCTAGCTTAAACTTCTAGCAATGGGGTATATATAACCTGATCCAGCCATCTCCTGTAACCAGACAAAACTTCTAGTGGAAGGATTGGGACACCAACCCAGCCACAAAACCTTAGATCCACAATTTGTCCTACCTTCAAGATGTGCAGGGGTAAAAAGATGGAGCAGGATTTGAAGGAATGTCCAACCAATAACTGGCCCAGCTTGAGCCCCATGCCATGAGAGGGAGCCCACCCCTGACACCGTTAATGATGTTCTGCTATACTTGAAGGGCAGTAGCCTAGAATAACCCAGTGAATTATGGAAACTGATACAGAGATGCACGGACAATCATTAAGCAGAGCTTGGGGAATCCTGTGGAAGAGGAGGACAAAGGATTTAAGGAGCCAAAGGCTTCAATGACACCACAAGAAAACCTACAGAATCAAGTAATCTGGGTCAAAAGGGGCTCACAGACTGAACTGCCAAACAGAGATCACACATGGGATAGACCTGGACCCTCTGCACATGTGTAACAATTGTGCCGCTAAGTCCTCGTTTGGGACTCCTAAAGCAGGAGCAGGGTCTTTCTCTGGCTATATTGCCTGCCTTTGGAGCCCTTTTCCCTAACTGGGACACCTTGTCTACAAAGTGAATAAACTGTAATTAATAAAAATAAATAAAGAATGTGCATAGTGGCTTCTTCAAAATTTGGTTTTAATTAACACAAACCAGAACAAAACCAATGAAATCAAGTTATAGGGGATCATACCTTCTCCTGATACTGATCAGTGACTGGTACTTTGATCACCTCCCCCTCAGGGAGGTCAGTCCAGAGAGGAGGACATTGCAGCCAGTCCTGATGAAAGGAAATAGCTCACCCTATAATGCAGTGACTTTTTCTGACACTGGAATTCGTTCTTCACCTTGTTTGGTCAATTTTGAAATGATACTTCAGGGTTTAAAGAATACTTGTGCTAGACAACTTATGAGGCAGTGTCTTGCAACCCAATTTCTTGAATGCTATTATTCAAATCATAGAAAAACAATGACTCTCCTTTTTCTCATGGCCTCAGTATCTATTAGAGAAGAGAAATTTCTTAGATCAGATGATGGCTCTTGGGGATCCTACAAGTCAGTGGGGCATGGTGAAGGAAAGAGGAGGAGCTTTTTGTTTGTTTGTTTGTTTTTGTTTTTTGTGTTTTGTTTTTTGACAGAAAAGCAGCCTCCAGTACAAATCTTCCACCTGATCCAGGTTTTGTGGTACTCATTCAAATAGAAACTCCTGCTTTATTCTCTCTAATTTGTCTTGATCCAATTCATGGTTTTCTTCAGATGAATAAAATACTCTTGTATTTATAGTTGATGTTGTTAACCAGCCAGCCATGATCTCTCTTTCTCTCTCTCTCTCTTTTTATATCATAAACAGCTGCTCTCTCAAATGGCAGAGAGTAAAAAAGGCCAATTTGTATTTTTATAGCCAGACATGAAACAAGCTTTCAATAATTTGGAAAGCATGAGCTACCACTTGTGATCCTCAGGATGCTAATTTTTAAATGAGTCCCTAAAGGTTGCCGGCACTACAATTAATAAAACCCTGAAAGGTCGCCCCAACGTAGCCACTTAGATGATAACAGGAAATTTCAAAGAATTAATTGATTTTAACTTCAGTATGAAATATTGGCACTTGCAATGATGCTACTCTGTGAATAGATAGAGGCATCATTTATGACCTTTTAAAACTACATTCCGTTCACTGAAAAATGACAACTGTGCTAAAGAAATACTTTCTCCCTTGCTGCCAGCTTCTCTCAACGAGAGCTTTTAGTAAAGGGCAGAGAAAGTCCTGCCAATAAATAACAAAAATGTACTGTCCTCACCATCATTTTTTAGTCTTACCCTCCTTGCCACAGGAACACCGAGAGTAGAATAGATGAAACTTACGTGCTTCGCTCAGCACTCATACCAAGTGGCTGAGGGAGAAATTCGCCTATGTGAAATATACAGAAGGAAAATGGTGTCACATGAGACATGCTCTCTGGCTATTTTGTTGTTGTCATTTTTCATTCAATTTCCTATTAATGATGGCAATCAGATCCTATTTTTCTCCAGTGGCACAAAAGTCAGTATTATTTGTAACATTCCGAGGGTGCTGAAAGATGCGAACTTTTGAGTTGAAAGCCACCTAGGAGGAATTGTTTTTGCATTCCTTCCATGGGACTGAATACTCCTGCCTGTCTAAAGTTAGGGCCAGTATACTTTAGACTTCCATACATGTCAACCCACAGCCCCAAAGTATAACTATGAATGTTCCTCAACACAAAAATTACAAACTTACTTAAAATTTTATGAAGTTTTATCTCTTTTTGGTTTTTTTGGAGGCTTTGTTATTGCTGTTTTTAACTGTATTGGCTGGTTCTAAAGCATGAGTTCTATAGATGACAGTGTGGTATTACAATGCCCAAAGCTGGACATGTGCACAAGAATGTGTCTTCAGACACCCTGGATTAAGGAAGGAAATGAGCCAGAGCCAGAGAGAGCTTAACTGGAATGAAAAGTATTTTTCTGGACTCTGCTCTCCTGAATTAATCAGGTCTACCATAGGAAGCATAAGGAGGTTATTGGGATTGGGGTTGAGTGTGGGTGTTTTTTGCTCATCTAAGTCTTTCCAGCACACCCCGAGGAGTGCTTTCTCGTTTTTGGTCCAGGAGCATTGTAGTCTGAATCAAAACAACTGGTTGTCATTTCTATAAGAAAATTTAATGATTGGAAAGGAAACAGAAGGATGCGTGGAAAGACCCAGACTTCTCTGCTTTAGTGATTTTGAAATTACAATTAGTTTACAAAGTTTCTTTTTTTGACACAAGTTTTAGCTATTAAAATTGTTTTGGGGGAAAGTATCAGGGAGAGTTCTTTTGCTTATTTCAAAGAACCCCTAACTCTGTGAAGTAAGGAATTCATTGATGAAGGAGGACAGGGGAGGGGCGAAGAAGTCTGTTTTCTTTTTAATAAGCATCCATTTTCAAAATGTAGCCAAAGTTTCCCCTTTTTTGCTATTTGAGGCTTAGCAACTAAAAGCAGGTAAGCATTAATCCACCGCCACTGTAAACACAGCGTTTATTATTTGCAGGGTGCTGTAACTTCCTCTAACTCAGGTTCTAGTTACAGTGATAGCATACTCAGACTTCTTGCAAGGAACGCACATGAAAAAAGTATATGGAAATGTTCTAATGATGTGTCTACACAGAGTCAGCCAGTTTTTTACCAGTGTGAATGAAGCCTTTATGTATATGGTATAAGGTGACTATAATTCTCTGCACTTTGGGGAGGAAGAAGCTGAGGCTCAAAGAGCTTCAGTTCAGCACTCTGTATAGTTTGGACCTAAGTAGACTAACCTCTGATCTCTGGTCTTTCCTGATAGGACTAACTGCTTTTTTTGTTGTTGTTTAAGACTAATAATATATCTTCCCATTTTGTAGATGGCAGTGCAAAGGCTAAGATGATACTTAGCTTTTTCAGACTCCAAAACTAATCAGTTTTATGTTGTGATCCCTGGAAAACAGAATATATTTACTACAACAATGCTATACATATATAGTGACTCAGCACAGACAATCTTGCAGAACTTGTGGTGGACTATTTACAAGAATCTCTAACTTGACCATTGTTCTTATCAAAACTCACCTCGGGTAAGGTGTGAAAGAAAGGATTTTTTAAAAATTCACAGTTTTCATAAAATGTCACTGTGTTTTCCACTATCTTTTCTTTCACAACTTACTCTTCCTCAAGCATATCTGCTAGTTAGTAAATATTTCTCAATTACTCAGCAATACCTGCTATCAATTTGAATGTGATGGTAGAACCTGAAAATTTTACATATGTTTTATCAATATACTTTAAAAGTCTCAAAAGTAAAATTGCTGTCTTTCAATAAAGTTTCCTGGAAGCAAAGTTCTCAAGACCCACACAATGCTTCTTGCAATGAATGACTTGAGGATATCTCTCTTTGGGCTGGTGAGCTTCTTTCCGGTGTGGTATGGGATGTCGTTATGGGATGTTGTCTCCTTGGTAACCTCTACAATCATTGTTTTCTCTACTTTGTAATACTAGCTTATTACTGAAATCACCTTACATTTATGGCAGCAGTGTGGAATCCTGATTTCCCTCTTGTGCTATATAAGCATGGTACACAATGCAGGTAATTGAGATTGTCTCAAGAGATGTATTTTGGAGGATCCAAGATGGTGGTCACGTGATCATACTGTGTCTGATCATCAGAGCACCAGTGAATGCACAGTGACCAACAGACTAAACTGTGGGCCCTGAAACACCTGTGATTGTTTTCCCTAGGAGAGAGGAAACCCCATAGTGTGGGAAGCAATTGGGTCTGATCTCAGGTCACCAGCTAAATCCCAGAAGAGTTCCCAAGTTCTCCACAGGACCTCAGTCTCCAGCCCAGAGCGACATGCCTGCGTGCTCTGATCACCTCCTCAGACTGAGTTGTGGGCCCCACAATACCAGAAACTGGGTTTCCCAGTTGAAAGGAAACCCCATGGTAGAGGAAGCAACTGGGGCCAACCTCAGGTCACCCAGCCAACCCCCCAGGAAAGTTCCTGGGCTCAAGCAGTTTTTCAGTTGCCATCCCAGAGCCACATGCCTGTGGACCCCAAAACACTACAGACTGGGTCTCTCAGTTGTGAGGAAAACCCACAATGAGGGAAACATCAGGTCAGAGCTCAGAGCACCCAGCTCATCCCCAGAAAAGTTTCTGGGTTCCCACAGGCTCAAGGACTCTAGACTCCAGCCACATACCAGTGTGGTGTACTCACAGGCCACTGATTACCTCTTGGGTACTGGGGCACAGAGCTCCAACCTCAGATCTGCAGATGCCTGGGACCCCTGGGATCAGCCCCAGATGCTGTTCCAAAGCTCAACCTGTCTCCCTAGTGAAACCAACCAAACCTCAGGGCTCCCTACTTCTTCAAGAGGTCTGCACTCACTAAATTCAGAGCAAGAAAGCCAGTGGCAGGGCATCTGTCTCCTGGACTTCTGGTGAGAGGAGAGCCTCTGGGCTTCCAAAGGAGTCCAGTTAGCCCACAGGACCATACACCTGAGGAGAGCTGTGGCAATTCCCTGAGAAGAACTGGCCATTCGGTGACCATACCCCAAAAGCTGAGGAGGGATCCTTCAGGTAAAACCATCTTCCTGCAATGGGGATTTTTCCTCTTACCCCGCCCCCAGGACTCCAGCAGGCACCAGAAACTAACAGCTAACACCTGAGACAACCAGATGGGCGAAGGCCAGCATAAAAGCACAATAAACAAAAGTCAAAGCAATATGGAATTTCCAGAAAACAGTTATCCAAGGGAAAGCAACCCTGGATACCCTAACATAAGTGAAAGTCAAGAAAATGACCTTAAATCTATGTTTGTGAGGATGATAATGGAGGAAACAAATAAATTCTGTAAGGAAATACAGGAATATATAGCCAAGCTGTTGGTGGCCTTTAGAGAGGAAATAATTAAATCTCTGAAAGAAATAGAGGAAATTTCAAACAGGTGAAGGAATTGAAGAAAAAGCAGGAAAATACAAACAGGTGAACGAAAGCAACAAAGCAGGTCAAATTCTGAAGATGGAAATGAAAATATTAAAGAAAAGACAAACAGAAAAAATCACGGAGAGGGAGAACTTAAGGAAACAGGAACTACAGAGTTAAGCATATTCAACAGATTACAAGAGATTGAAGAAAGGATCTCAGTTATTGAAGATACAATGGAAGAAATCAACGTATCCGTCAAACAAAATGTTAAAGCTAAAAATTCCTGAAACAAATCAGGGATCAGAGATACAAGGCACATACCTAAACATAGTAGAGACAATAAACAGCAAGCCTATGGCCAACACCAAACTAAACAGAGAGAAACTTAAATAAATACCACTGAAATCAGGGACAAGGCAAGGCTGCCCACTCTCTCTGTATCTCTTCAACATAGTACTTGAAGTCCTAACTATAACAATAAGACAATTTGAGGAGACCAAGGAGATTCAAAGCAGAAAAGAAGAAGTCAAAGTATCACTATTTGCAGATGATATGGTAGTATACATGAGTGACCCCCATAATTCTATGAGGGAATTCCTACAGCTGATAAACACCTTCAGCAAAGTGGCTGGATACAAAATCAACTCAAAAAATCAGTAGCCCTCCTGTATACAAAAGACAAAAGGGCTGAGAAAGAAATTAGGGAAACAATACCTTCACAGTAGCCAAAAAGGACATAAAGTACCTTGGTGTAACTCTAATCAAGCAAGTCAAAGACTTGTATGGAAAAACAAAACAAAACAAAACTTCTAGTCTCTGAAGAAAGAAATAGAAGAAGAAGATATCAAAAGATGGAAAGATCTCCCATGCTCATGGCTTGACAGGATTAACACAGTGAAAATGGCCATTTTACCAAAAGTGATTTACAGATTCAATGCAATTCCCATCAAATTACCAACACAATTCTTTAAAGAATTTGAAATAAACATTCTCAACTTCATATGGAAAAAAATCAATACTGTACAGTAAAAGATCTTCTGGAGGTATCTCCATCCCTGATTTCAAGCTGTATTATAGAGCAACAGTAATAAAAACTACATGGTACTGGAATAGAAAGATACTGGTAGTTCAATGGAATTGAATAGAAGAACAGGAAATAAACTCACACACCTACGGATATTTGATTTTTGACAAAGAAGCCAAACCCACACACAGAAAAAAAGACAGCATCTTTAACAAATGGTGCTGGTCTAGCTGGATGTCTGTATGTAGAAAAATGCAAATAGAACCATATCTACCACACTGCACAAAGATCAAAGACTTCCACATAAAACAAGACAGAATAAATCTGTTAGAAGAAAAAGTGGGGAAGAACCTTGACCCCACTGGCAAGGAAACAACTTCCTGAACAGAACACCAATGGCTCAGGCTCTATCATCAAAAATCAATAAATAGGACCTCATGAATCTGAAAAGCTTCTGTAAAGCAAAGGACCCTACCATCCAAACAAAACGACAGCTTGCTGACTGAGAATAATAATCACTAACCCTACATCAGACAGAGGACAAACATCAAGAATATATAAAGAACTCAAGAAATTAGACAGCAACAAACCAAACAATCCAATTTAAAAATGGAGTAGAGAGATAAGCAGAGAATTCTCAACAGAGGAATAGCAAATGGCAGAGAAACACAGAAATGCTCAACACCCTTAGCCATCAGGGAAATGCAAATCAAAACGACCCTGAGATTTCACCTTACACCCATCAGAATGGCTAAGATCAAAAACTCAAGTGACAACACATGATGGAGAGGTTGTGGAGAAAGGGGAACCCTCCTCCATTGCTGGGCAGAGTGCAAACTTGTACAACTACTTTCAAAATCAATCTGGCACTTTCTCAGAAAATGGGAATAGCATTACCTTAAGACCCAGCTGTACCACTCCTGGGCATATACCTAAAAGACGCCCCACCATTCAATAAGGACTTTTGCTCAACTATGTTCATAGCAGGTTTATTTATAATAGCCAAAATCTGGAAGCAACCCAGATGTCCCTCAATGGAGGAATGGATACAGAAATTGTGGTACATCTACACAACAGAATACTACTCAGCAATGAAAAACAATGAAATCGTGAAATTTGCAGGAAAATGGATAGAACTAGAAAAGTTCATCCTGAGTGAGGTATCCCATAAACAGAAAGACACTCACGGTATACCCTCACTTATAAGTTGATATGAGACACATAATATAGGATAGCCATACTAAAACCTACAGACCTAAAGAAGTTAAACAACTAGATGGATTCTGCGGAGGATGCTTAAATTGCATTCAGAATGTCAAATAGGATAGACAGCAGAAGTGGTGGAAGAGATGGAACAGGATGGGAACCTACTATAGAAGATCCTCTGAAAGACCCCCCCCCCAACAAAAGGTCGAAGCAGTTGCAGAGACTCACAGTCAAACTTTGGGAAGAGAACAGGGAGTCTTATGGAGGAAGGCAGGGATAGAAGGTCAAGAAGGTGACAGGAGCTCCACAAGGAAACCAAAATAGCCAAAGGATCTGAGCCCAAGGGTCTCTCAGAGACTAATTCTCCAACCAAGGACCATGCATGGAGAGGACCTCGACCACCTGCTCTGATGTAGCCAACTGGCAGCTCTGTCTCCATATGGATTCCCGAGTAAGGGGAAAAGGGGCTTCCTCTGTCATGAATGCAATTGCCTGTTCCCTGATCACTTGCCCCTGGTGATGCTGCCTTGCCAGGCCACAGAGGAAGAGCATCCATTCAGTCCTGATTGACTTGATAAGCTATGGACAGATGGCAAAGGAGGAGGACTCCCCCTTTCAGTAGACTAGGGGAAGGGATGGGTAGAAGAGAGAGAGAGAGGGTGGGGGTGGGACTGTGAGGCGATGAGGGAGGAGGTTTCATTTGAGATGTATAATGAATAAATCATAAAAATAGAAAAATACGTTTTCTTTAAAAAAGAGATGTATTTCTATGCCATTTGTGGGAACATAGCAAGGAGGATGGATGGATATATATATATATATATATATATATATATATATATACCATATAGTCATAAAAGAAGATACTCCTGATCACCCAAAATAAAATGGATAATGCTAAGAACACCTTTTCTTTTACTTGTACAAATATGTCTTGGGACAAGCCCCAAATTTCTATTTACCTTATAAGGAATTCAGGTAGGGTAAAAGAGGCTTGTGGGAAAGCTAAAAGTTGGTTCCCCAAACCTTGGTTTTCATTCTTCCTTAGCAATAGAGTTAGGCCAGACATGTTGAACTCATCTTCCTATGATCTTCCATTTGCGCTCATCACCACACGACATTTAATTATAGTCCGTGCTGCAGACATCTTCTAGGATCCCTTTACAGTCATTCATGGCTGTGTCCTTACTGTTCTCTAGAGTCTATATGGGTTCAGATTGAAGACATCACCCATGAGCTGTTAAGAAAAAAGCAAACTTCTCAGGCTTTCTCCACTCTATTGAACCATAAACTGGGAGCGGGACTGGCCATCTATTTTAACAAGCCCTTCAGGAAATTCCCATGCATGCAATGCTCCAGAAAATAGGGTGTGAGTAGAAATAACGCATAACCTTCTGTTCTTGGTTTAAAAAAATGTTTCTGTTTCTCTTGGGTTTTAGACGACTTACTTTAAGGCCAAATTCAGAGAAGGTCTCAGTCTAAGTTCAGTATTGGTACAGACAATGACAGTGTTTTAGGGTAGAGTTTTTATGTCAATGTGATGAAATAAAATAATCTTTTTACAGAATTAAATTTTGAATGCAGGAAGGAAAATATGCAAATTTACAAGAATCATTTTCACTAATAAAAGAGATTAATTAGCTTTATTTTATAAACGTCATTGAGTGTGATGGTACACACTTATAATTCTAGCTACTCAAGAGGCTGAGGCAGGAGAGTTAGAAGTTTAAGAGAACTTCATGAGACTCTGTCCCCAAAGAAAAACTAAAATCAAAAGGGCTGGGGTTGTAGCTTAGGGGTAAAACACTTGAGTTTAATCTGCAGTGCTGCCAAACCAAAAATAAGAAACAAGCAAACAAAACCGAAAAGCTGTGATTAGTCCTATATGGACATTTAAGTAATCCATTCACTACCAGATCTGTTGAGTAGAGTTGCATAAATTTACGACATTTATAAAAACTATATGTAATATGGAAAATATTTATGATTTACATGGGTGACAAATTCCCAGATATTGTTTATACAATTGCTATGGGTTTCTAATTTTACAAAGTAAAGAAATACTAAATTCCAATTAGATACTTGTAGTCAACTGAGAAAGGCCCCAAAGATGTTCAAGTCTGAATCCCAGAACTGTGACTGTTATATGGTAAAAGGCACTTTTATGCAGTGATGATGAAGTAATTGACATGGAGTTTCAAAGATTACCTTGGATTATCCGCTCAGGTAGATAACTGTAAACTCAAGCATCTTTCCTTATTAGAGGCTGGGGGACTCTGAGTGACAGATGAGGATAAGGGGATGTGGTGACAGAAAAGATAAGGAAGAAGATTCTCCCCTAAGGAGAGTTGGGGAAGAGAAAATTTTTCTCCTGGTCTAGTGGGATGGCTCATTCAGTGGGGATACTTGTTATTGAGTCAGAGAACCTGAGTTCTATCACCAGAACCCACATGATAGAAGAACAGAACTGATTCCCACAGGTTGTTTTCTGACCCCGACACACACACAGTACATATACTCACACTCCTACATAAATTAATTTAAAAAGAAAAAAAGATTCTAAAAATGCAATGTGGATTAGCCATTAAATAATATTAGGAGCTCATATTAGTGACAGGTTTTGTCAGTCCAAAGTAAATACAAGGGTAACACCTCAAAGTTCACATAATTGCTGAGGAGTAAAGAAACAGGGGAAATGTATATTCTTAATTATGCATTTTGTTACAGAAATGGCTGAAATAACACCAGAGATAGAAACATGTAAAGTCTTATTATAAGTTGATTAATGCAAGGTCTTACCAAGACTTTTTCTTGAATGTAATTATAATTTTGAAATCTCTACAAATACATAAAAATCAACTATATTTTTATGTGTTTATGTGTATGTGCAGACAAGTGTCTGTGTGTGTGCACATGTGTGTGTGTGTGTGTAGAAAGAGAGGGAAGGGACAACTTTGGGTGTCATTTTTCAGGAGCTGTACACTTTGTTTTATTTACTTAATTTTTGGATACAAAAAATTAAGATGGAAGCTAGATGGAAGCTTACTAGATGGAAGCTTTTGAAGTAGGCCAGGCTGACTAGCTAGGCCCTGGTAGCCAACTGTCTTCACCTCTCTAGTGCTGAGATTAAATGTGTACATATCATGTCTGTCTTTTAAGAGGTGCATTCTTAGGATCAAATTTACATGCAAAAACTTACATGTCAAGGATTTTACTGACTAAACTATCTCCCCAGCCCTGTCAGCTGCCTTTTCATATATCAGTAATTTTATATAGCAGAAAGGTAATTTTTAAAATGATGTCATTTATGGTGGTAACAAAAATATAGATGGTATCCAGGAATAAATCTATCTAAGTGTACAAAAATCTATGGGATAGATGATTATAAAACTTTTGAGAAATATTAACTATGACCTACATAAGGCAAGTATTTGATTATCACACTGTTCTTAGGTAAGAAGATTCAATACATTAAGAGTCCACTGGTGGAGAGAGATCCAAGATGGCTGCCACGAGAGAACACTGTGTCTGAGGAGTAGGAGAGCAGAAACAACACAGCGACCAGGAGACTGAACTCTGGGAACTAAAACGCCAGCATTGTGAGTGCCAGGTGAGCGGAACTCCTACGGTGAGAAAATCAAGTGGGAAAACCCTAGGGACACCCAGTTATTACCTGGAGAAATTTCCCGGTGACCAGCAGCGCACAGCTCTGATCTGAATGAGCAGCTGCACTGGGTGCCCGCACCCGCCATTGTAGACTGGATCGCACAGTCTAGCGGGCAGTTTCGGGAGTAGCCGGGTACCGTTTTCACTGAACTGTGCCCTGCAAGCTCACACTGCACCCGGGTTCTGCTTCAACCCGCCAGTGTGCTGCAGGCTCAGACCGATCACCCGAGACTGAGTGGATTGGGGGACCGTTTTGACCAGTCCGCAAACTGCGGGGGCGCGAGCCGAACGCTTCCACCAGCAAAAACTCAGTCAGTGTGTGAGTCCGCCGGCAGATCTGGAAAGAACCCAAGTTCTGCCTCAACCCACGGGTGTGCGGCGGGCGCAAACCAATCGCCAGAACCACCACAGACTGAGTGGATTGGGGGACTGTTTTGACCAGTCCGCACACTGCGGGGGCGCAAGCCAAACGCTTCTGC
The DNA here is from genome assembly GCA_028658305.1 of Pachyuromys duprasi. Classification (NCBI taxonomy): domain Eukaryota; kingdom Metazoa; phylum Chordata; class Mammalia; order Rodentia; family Muridae; genus Pachyuromys; species Pachyuromys duprasi. Next base: position 8,429,825 of record CM053742.1, read on the forward strand.
CAGCAAAAACTCAGTCAGTGTGTGTCCCGAGTTCTGCATCAACCCATTGCTGAGAGGATCCTGGGACCGAACACTGAGGGAGAAAGCTGCACGCATCTGCCAGCAAGAACCCCAGTTCGGGTGTCTGTCCACGGGCCAGACAGAGAAGGCCTGGGGCACCATTTCAGACAGCCCCGCATACAGTGGATGCACACCAACCCAAACCTACTGTGTGTGCCCCAAATATCATCTCAGACCGTGGGTCACAGCCCCTGGCACAGAAGGAGGCACCAAATCTCCATTCCAGGGGAGAGCCCTTAGCAGCAAGCCCAGGGCGGAGTCCACAGCCCCCAGCTGACATCTCAAACCTGGACACTCAGACTTTAGCACAGAGTGAGGAGTAAAGACTCCAGAACAGAGGGGTGACCAGCCTGCAGCCCTCACAGCTTCTAGCAAAGAGCACGAAGCTGGGCACACAGAGCCCACAACAGAGATCAACTGAGACAAAACACACACCGCAAACCACCGGAAATCCCTGATTTCTTGAAGAATACTCCTGACACAAGAGATTGACAGATTCAGACTGAAGTACAGCCTTAAAGCACAAACAGCTCCCTGATTATATATAAACAAATGCCCATAAATCGGCAAAAGAACTCACCCAACAAAAATCAGGACACCATGGCCCAACCGGAAACACCCAAAAGCAGTGGAATTTTTAATTCAGCGGAGACACAGGAAAA
>CM053742.1:8431046-8465498 GCA_028658305.1 Pachyuromys duprasi
TTTATTTATATATATATATATATATATATATATATATATATATATATATATATATATAAAGATATATATATATATATATATATATATATCTCCATCTCCATATATATGTTTAAGGATAGACATGGTTTCTAAAGAAGTGAAAAAAAAGTAGAAAAATTGGAACTCCATAGATGATGGATTATTATTTAGTGATATAAGACAGCACCAAGGGCTAAACAATGGGACACAATTAGACTCTAAACGTAGACTAACACATACAAGAAAACTTGATATATGACAGTTAAAAGTTTTCCAACAGGTAAGGAAAACATGAAATGTTCAATATCAGGTCCTAAGCTAATTGTCTATCTTTAGGAGAAAGAATGGAAAGAATCCTTGCCTCATCATACAATTGAAACCTCTGGATCTGTTGCTTTCCTTGTGGAGCTCCTGTCCCCTCCAGGTCTTTCTATCTCCCCCTTCACTCATAAGATTCCCTGCACTCTGCCCAAAGTTTGGCTATGAGTCTCATCATCTCCTTCGATATCCTGCTGGGTAGAGTCTCTCAGAGGCCCTCTGTGGTAGGCTCCTGTCCTGTTTCCTTTTTTCTCCCTCTTCTGATGTATATTCTATTTGCCTTTCTGAATAAGGATTGATCCTCTTACCCAGGTTCCTCCTTCTTGATTAGCTTCTTTAGGTGTACAGATTTTAGTATGATTATTTTGTATTATATGTCTAATATCTGCTTATAAGTGAGTATATACCATGTGTGCCTTTCTGCTTCTGGGATACCTCACTCAGGATGATCTTTTCTAGTTCCCACCATTTGCCTCCAAATTTCATGATTTTCTCAAGGAGAAGAACAACAGAACCAAAAAATCTGGGCACAGGGGTCTTTTCTGGGACTGATATTCCAATCAAGGACCATGCATGCAGATAACCTAGAACCCCTGCACAGATGTAGCCCATGGCAGTTCAGTGTCCAAGTGGGTTTCCTAGTAAGGGCAACAGAGACTGTCTCTGACGTGAACTCAGTGGCAGGCTCTTTGATCACCTCCCCCTGAAGCGGGGGGCAGCCTTACCAGGCCACAGAGGAAGACAATGCAGCCAGTCCTGATTAGAACTTATAGCTAGGGTCAGAGGGAAGGGGAGGAAGACCTTCCCTATCAGTGGACTGGGGGAGGGGCATGGGAGATGAATGGGAGGGAGGGCAGGATTTGGAGCAGACAAGGGAGGAGGCTACAGCTGGGATACAAAATGAATAAAATAATAAAAATTTAAAAAAATAAAAAAGAAACTTCTGCTTTACAAAAGCCCATTCTATTAGGATTAAAAAATGTAAATGTGAAGGACGAGATTTTAAAATTTTTGAAAGAAAATAGTGACAATAGGTCGAAAACACTTCCTAAATAAGACACAAGAAGATCAAACTTACAAGCAAAAATTAACTTACTCAATGATGTGAAATTCTAAGATGTTTGGAGTGTTAATATTCTGAGAGTGAGAAATGGTGACCACTTTGAGCATCCTTCTGTGGCAGCCACTTCCCAGACAGTCTCTTTGAGAGTATCCTCTGGTTTCTTCCTGATGCCTTACCTCTCATTTTCCATTTATTACATTTTATTTCCAGGAGTCGTGACCTAAAATAAAACAGGACGCCGTGTAGTTAAAGTAAAGAGAAAATCATGTGGCAATAAAAGCAATGAAGCACATACTATGGCTCAATTCAAGAGAATTTTGGCTTTCTGTGGAACAGAGAACCAGTAAAGAATCTCCCCACAGAGCTCTCTTAACCAACAGTCATCGCGAGAACAATTAGACTAGAAACGGGCTTTTAACCTCAGCATTATTGGCATTCGGGACCAGAACTTTCTTTACTGTGGATGCTGCCTTGTGCCCTGTGGAATGTTCAGCAGTATTCCGTGGTTGCCACCCATTAGATGTTTACAGTTCTCCTTCTCCTGCACATGGTCCACTGTGTGGTAAAAAAACAAACAAACAAAAAACACTTCCATTTGAGAGCCACTGAATGGGCTATTGTGGCACACTCAATCACAGAACATGCATAGGGAACAAATTGCATGCCCGGTTCCTATTTCCTTAGGTGTTTTGCCTCTGAGTTATGTGTGTACTACATGTGTACCTGGTGCGTGAGGAGACCAGGAAGGGATTTGGATTCCCTGGGACTGGAGTTACAGACAGTTGTGAGCCCCCACGCAGATGTTAGGAATAAAATGCAGGTCCTCTGGAAGAGTAGCCAGTGCTCTTAACTGCTTGGTCATCTCTCCAACACTGCATATTTCCTTGGCGTTTTCAATTGCTCATTTATTCCCACAACATTTATTGAAACATATGCTTTAAGAAGTAAATGCTCTGCCGAAGGTTTGGTTGTGAGTCTCAATATCTGCTTTGATATCTTGCTAGGTAGAGTCTTTCTGAGGCCCTCTGTGGTAGGCTCCTATCTGGTTGCTTGTTTTCTCCTATCTTCAATGTCCATCCTATTTGTCTTTCTAAGTGAGGATTGATCATCTTACCCCGGGTCTTCTTTCTTGTTTATCTTCTTTAGGTGGATAGATTTTAGTAACCAAACCTTCAGCAGAGTGCAGGGAATCGTATGAAAAAAGGGGGAGTTAGTAAGACTTGGAGAGGACAAGAGCTCCACAAAGACCAAATATATCTGGGCACAGGGGTCTTTTATGAGACTGTTTCTCCATCCAAGGACCATGTATGGATATAACGTAGAACCTCTACTCAGGTATAGCCCACGGTAGCTCAATATCCAACTGAGTACCCTAGTAAGGGGAACAGGGACTATTTCTGTCATGAACTCAATGGCTGGCTTTTGACCCTGCCCCTGGAGGGAGGAGCAGCCTTGCTAGACCACAGAAGAAGACATTGCAGCCAGCCCTGAACAGACCTGATAAGCTAGGGTCAGATGGAAGAGGAGGAGGTCCTCTCCTATCAGTGGACCTGGAAAAGGGCAGGGAGGAGATGAGGGAGGGATGGGGAGAGTGGGAGGGAATGAGGGAGGGGGCTACGGCTGGGATACAAAGCACATAACCTGTGATTAATATAAAAATAAATTTTAAAAAGAAGTAAATGCTAAAGAGCTTTAATAGTTATATCATCGCTTCAGGTTTCTCTTTTTTATTATTGGTATATATTCATTGCATATGGTCCTGGGTTTCGCAAGGACATTTTCATTAAAAATATATTGAATACTTTGATTATATTCTCTGATATATCCCTCCACCTTCCCCTTTCTCACTCTTCATTGTTTATCCATTCATTAGTGGAGGCATAAGTTCAATTTGTAATCACAATTCTGCATTTCTTTATTTTCAAATTACCTTGAAAAGAGATAGAAGTGTAGATCTCAACAAGATTTGGGAATGCATTAATGACCACTTTAGGGTTTAACTGATCTTGAAGTGGACCAATTATCCTTTCCACGAATCAGGTCTCATACAGTTTCTTGGAAGTTTTGCTGTATGTAGTATAAGGATCTTCCAGCTATTTAAACTGGATGGCTTCTATAATTAGTTAAATCATAACCTGAGCAGAGAGGCTATGATGAAAGCAAGGATTAACCTGTATTAAAAATTTAGGAAAAGGACATTTAAAAATGTTAATGCACTCACATATATGTATGCATAGATATTTTTCCCTACTCTTATACATGTAAGATTTCCCAAACCCCTATCTACATGGTAAGTAAGCTATAGACTTCATCAAAATCTTTGGATGTTCACTTTCATTGCTTAGTCATTTTAAAGACTCTCCTCTAGCTGTGCATGATTTGCTCTTTCTCTATCCTTGCTCACATTTTTAAATTGTGCATTTACAAGGAATAAAAAGAAACTCCTAACTTGCAGTACAATTGTGCACAACGAGTGCATTTTGGTCCCTGTGGCTGTGTCAAAGGCTCAGAGCAGGGATGCTGTTGCCATGGAGATAGGGATGTTGAGCTGGCTTCATCACCTTTGCCCTGCTGTTTAAAATCATATGCACAGCAAAGCTCTAGCAGACATGGGGTTTTCTCTGGTAGGTCAATACCTCCTCCCCCTTTCTCTTTTAAAAACAACAACTTGGCAGATTAATGCCATTTTCATTTATAACTGTTATAAAACATAATGTAAATATCCTCTTGCACAGAATCGATGAGCAGCTCTTTGTGTTGTCTTGTTCCAGCATTAAATTGAAATTCCTTGAGAGTTTGCCAAACCAGTTCCTTTAATGGGTTCTACCCTTTCTCGTGGCTTTCTGAGATTATCAGAGAAGTAAGTAGAGAACATAGCAAGACCAAGCATGTGATAGGATGATATGAGAGGTGGTTGATAGAAAGGAAGCTAACCAGAGGCTTTAAAAATATTAAGCAAACTCCTCTGTGTTTGGGGGAATAATCCTTTCTCATACATTCCTAGTGAGTGAATGGGCCAGTGATTATCTTTTGGATACAACAGAGCAATATGAACGCATTTAAAATGCTCTTGGCCCACCAATATTGATTCTGGCAGTTTAGTTCAAAAGAAGGTCCATTAATATAAACAAAAATTTCACTAGTACTAGTCATAGTAATGGAAAGCTGGTAGCAAGCAGTTCAGAAGTATATCTGTGAAAGAGATTGTTTGAATAGATTTTACTGCAATGGAATAGTAAGTAACTGTAATAAATGATGAGGAAGACTTTGGTTAGCATAAAAAAAGATAGTCAAGTAATACTAATCAACAATGAACAAAGCCACAATTTTTATTTATTTATTTATTTATTTATTTATTATTTTTCATGGTGTTTTGCCTACATGCATGTCTGTGTGATGGTGTGAGATTTCCTGAAACTGGAATTACAGACAGTTGTGAGCTGAAATGTGATTGCCGGGAAATGAACCTGGGTTCTCTAGAAGACCAGCTAGTGCTCTTAACTGCTTAGCCATCTCTCTAGCCCCCAAATCACATTATTAAGTGCAGTAATATTTCATTAGCACCAATTATGAAAACACACAAGTGCATGTAGAAAAATTGCAAAATTATGTACACAACTTTGGTTCTTCAATACTGTTTTCTAATTTATTCATTTCTGACAATTCTCTGTTTTACAGAGATCCTCCATTATTTATAAAATTTTAAAGGCAGTTAATAAAACTTAATTCATCAATTCAAACTTATATGAAAACATTTAAAAATAAAAGGCCCAGAAGCTTTTCATAAAGAAAATGAATATCATCAGAATCCTAAGACCAATTCATGACCTGCTCTCAGATTCATCTTTAAAAATATTCTGCTCATTGCATTTTTTTTAGGTACCACTACACAAAGACTGTTAAATTTAGCCAAAGATACTACACCTACTGATATTTTTAGGTAAACTATGTGCACAATAGACCCCAAGAATGTATGGCTCAACACATCCATCACCTGAGTCAGAATTACTGACTTCCTAGGGAATGACATACACAGAGGGGAGGCACCAGCTGCCACTGAGAGCTGAGATGTGGCGCAGATGAAGGGATTTAATAGCACCCTCGCTGGCATCTCAGAATCCTGCCACTGGGGATATAGGGATGGGGGTGGGGGAATAAACCTGGAGCAAACCATAAATAAACTTGCAGGTGCAGTGTGATTACAACTCTCCATGTGTTTATACTCCCCCCCCTCTCCTCTCTCACTGTGTCTCTCTGTCTCTGTCATCTCCCTTTCTCTCTGTATATCTGTCTCTCTCCCTCTCTGTGTCCTCTCTCTCCCTCTCTCTATCTCTGTCTCTATGTCTCTTTCTCTATCTCTCTCACTTCACTCACACACACACATTTGCACACACACACACACACACACACACACACACACACACGTCATTACCAATGGCAGGTTTTCCAGTATGGCGGAGAGATGAATATTCTTCTATCACCTGTCTTTACTTGTCTTATTAATGGTGACAAACTAATGTATAAACAATTGAAATAGAACCTCAGTTACTTATTACTCTAGTGATGTTCCCTACTTCCAACCTCAAAATTTCCTCTGTAATATCATACCAAACCACTTAAGTCAGTACCAAGCACAGGGCATCTTGAAGAATATTTCTATAGCCCTGCTATGTGTAACATGGATGTAATTTTAAATACAGACATCTTGAAATTGTCTGGTAGCCATTTCTATTCTACCCTCCTCATTCCAGGTACATAACCTTCCTTATTTGACAGGCAGAAATTCTGAGGTCCCTAAGATAGCTCAGGTTTGTCCTAAAGCTTTTCTCTCAGCTTTTTAGCAAACTGACTTTCTACTAGTAAGCAAAAGGTAACTCTGTATGTGGAAGGTGAAGGCAGAGCTAAGACAAAATCCTTTCACACGTTTCCATTTAGAGTGTTTGAAGTGGTAGTCTTCAAATACAAGAGCAGCATCTTTGGTTTTTAAGAAACAGTATTGGGTAAAAGGAATACAATGGAAAGTTCTAGAATAAAACATTAAATCAAAGATGAGACAAGATATCCCTATACAAAGCAGGAGTCAGACTGTTATTTTGAATTTTCCCAATATTGATTTCTAGGCAATTGATTAAATTCATGTGTCATATCTCTCAAAATCCAACATTAAAGCCCTAACCCACCATGTGATTATATTTGGAAGTGGAGCTTTGGGGAGTGATTAAGTCCCAAAAGTGGAGCCCTCATGACTATGATTACCATCCTTATAAAAGGGCTTCTAGGGAGCTTTTCTGCCCTCATTCTGCCATGTGACAGCACAGTGAAAAGTTAGCTTTCTTCAACCTGGAACAGAGCTCTCACTAAAATCAGGCTATGCTGGCCTTTAACTCAAAACTTCTAGATACTATAAGTGTGAGAAATAAATTCTTCTTGTATGTAAGCCACCAAGCATATTTTGCTCTGGCTACTGAATCAACACATTACACTTGCATCAGTCTGTTTGATGTTGCTATAGCAGTATACTTGAAGCTGAGTACTTTATAAATAACAGAAGCTCATTTAGTTCATATTTCTGACATTCTAAGAGCATGATGCTTTTGTTCTGGAAAGAGTCAGGGTCTTTGTTTGTCAGAACATAGGTAGAAAAATGGACAGGGAGCTAACTGCACACCAATAAGAATATGAGGTGACTTCACTTTGTAGCAACCTCTTAATGAAAATCTAGTAGGGAGGCAGGGAGGAGATAAGGGAAGGAAGGTGGGACTGAGAGGGAATGAGGGAGGGGGCTATAGCTGGGATACAAAGTGAATAAACTCTAACTAATATGAAAAATAAAATTTTAATTAAAAAATCTTGTAGGCACTCAAAACCAACATCTATCTTATATGAAGGTGATGTGTCTGTTATGTTATTACCTGATCCTGGGTACCAGTTCTTCAAATCCTACCACTTCAACATTACCTCACTGGGAGTAAACTTGCAAGCTTAGAAGGAATCCTAGAGGAAAACATCTGGAGTAGGACATATGGTCCATCCATAACTAAATCCTAGTAGTATGTTTTCGAGTGCATCATAATTTTAGATGACAAAATGTACTCAACCTCTTTTCTGTGCCACAGTTCTTGTCTGTAAGGAGAAACACAAACAACCCTTAGCTGGGCATGATAACTCACATTTGTAATCCTATTACTTGGGAGGTGCAGAAGATTGTCATGATTTGGGCCAATATGGGCTACATAGCAAGAATCTAAATACAGTTGCATAGGACTCTTTTGAGGACTAAGTGAATCTCTGTGTATGAAGCCTTTAAAGGTACCTGGCATAGGGTGAGTTCTCAATAATAATTATTGTAGCTTTTCTTATTGAGCATCCCTTATGACCAGGCATCTCCCTGAGAGTTTTTATATGAAATAATTGAATTATTTGTTTTTCATTGTATTAACACATTTTAGTTATCTGTTTACTTGTCAATAGATAATGTGAGTTCTTTGTAGTTTTGGCTACTCTTAATGAAGTTGCTATGAACCTATTTGTAGTCATCCTTTGCAGGTCATGTGCACAAACTTTTTTGTCTACTTACCTTGTAGTGGAATTGCTAGACTACTGTTCAGTTTTAGTAGATTTTTCTGAAGATTTTCTCCCCGAAATACTGGCAATACTTATCAACTAAGCATCTGGCTTGTGCTATACACAGAACCAGAGAGGTTCTAAAGCCCCAGACTGAAAAAAAATGCATTATTTTTTTTTACCCCAGGGAGTTACAAAAACTACCCTCAATGAGTAGTACTTTAAACGTTTGGGCTTTTACTGCCTCCTTTAAGCTTCCAACAGGACGATATGAGGTCAGGTACTAATAAAAGACCAGAGAAACAAAATTTCTCAGTGATTGGCTCATCTTTTACAAAACAAACGGTAATGAAATTAGAACAACAGAATAAAATAATCAAGAAAACATTTGCTTCTGCCTATGTACAAACCGCTCATACAATATGAGCAGGAGGCTAGCCCTGGATGCTACGGCCCTACCTACCTTTATTTGGTCAAAAGGTAGCACATTAGAGGAATAGTTTCAAGACTCCAGAGACTCTTGAAACTTCTTTGTGCTATGAGGAAACCCAGAATTAAGCTGCCTGAGTGGATCTTTAGCATGGTTCTGGGGTACAGAAAGAGGAAGGACATCCGTGGCTACTTTCTTTCTGCTTACGAAAACAGTCTATCTTCACAGTTGTTAACTGCAGGTAAAAATCCTGTTTCTTCTGGAGAAATGCATTTCAAATTGAGCATGAAGCTAAAGTGCTATAAATAGTTGTAAGTAGAGGATTCTGCAGGGTTTATCAGCTTTGGTACTGTCAACTTCTTGGGGATCATTCTTTGTTGTGGGGGTTGTCCTGTGCATTATAGATTCTCAACAGTGTCTGGGAACTCTATCCATAAATCCTCATAGGGCTCTATTACCACTTATGGTAACTAACATGACTTTAGATGTTGCTAAGCACTCCATGGAGGATGAGAGATGTTGTTCCTGACTGAACCATCACTGTATACATATTTCAAGAGTATTCAAAAGTAAACCTTTGCATTTTCCATCTTTCACAATATTGAAGATGGTTCTTATTGTAAAAGAAAAGAGATGAAATTTCATACCTGGAACTTTAATAGTTTAAAGAGAGCCGTCAAGAATGCTTAGTGTTTCACTTGCTTAAGGGAAGATTAGTAAGGTGGAGTTATAAACATCAGGAGTCCCCATTTCAATTATTGGCAAGTCTAATAGACAATTTTAAAGATGTTTTTCTTTCAAGTACAGCAAAGTTTTTCATCACCTTTTGGCTGAATAAGAATTTACAATTGCATATTGGGAGTATGCAATGAAAGAGATCTAAGGTCTTATGAAAATCATTTCTTTTCACAATGCTTCCTTCTTCTTGATGTTGATGCTTACAATTGTCTCCACTTCTGAATAAGGATTTTTGAAAACAAGGTTTAAAATTTGCTTTGTACCTTATCTAATCATATCTATCTGGAACAGAGCACATATTAATTTCCAAAGAATGGTCATCTTTTGCATAACAATAAATGTTTTTAAGATTGTGTATTTCTCTCTGGCATTGATTGATTGATTGATTCAAAAGAAACAGTTACTACAATATACTAGGTGCTTTGCCCTGGGAACATAAGGATGTATAAAGCAGGCATGTAGTACCTGCTGATGGCATTAGATGGAAAAAAAATCTATTGAATTACAGTAGTGCCATGTTCTTAGCTCTGGCCTGAGCAAAGGGCAGCTCTGAGACGTTTGGTGACTTCATCTTTCTAAAACCATTTATTGAAGGCGAGAGGTGGATTAACTAAAATGGCAAATAAGTTTTGCCTAGATCAATGGCTTCTCAGAACACTTGATTATGAGGCTCTATCTGCACTTGGTGGCAACAAAGACTATGGCTGATCATTGATGTCTGGCATAGGCATACCATGAGAAGCAACAGACTCTATGGATTTAGCACCTTTGAATTTTTAGGGCCTCAGAATATGTGATTTGCAAGAAATCCACCATTTCCTCTGTAGTACAGTCCGACCTTGGATAACAAGGTCATTTATCTTTTATGTATGTATGTACGTATGTATGCCTTTACTTTAGAAAAAAAAGTTAGTTTTTCTTTCCCTTATCCTCTACTTGGGGTTTTCTTAATTTGGTCAGAGAAAAGAACTGCAAGTTAATTCCATAATACCAATTCCCCCAAATGTTTCCTGATATGCTGCTTTTATATTTTGTAAAGATCACAAAGGCAAAACTTGACCTCCTTCATTTAGAGCCTTTCTGAGAAAATGATTTTCCAGTTCAGTGAAAGATGACTGTTTTCTTAATTTTGAATAGATGAAAATAGGCACCAATCAACAAACCTTTGGTGAAGAGGAGAAATCCTTTTAGCTCACATTTTGCTTCAATTACATTGAGGACAAAGACGCACATCACACTCTGCGCATGAATAGATGTTTCATTATTCAAAACAAGCATCTGAGAGCATTCTGTCCCCTATAGAAAATATGCAATCACTGTTTAATTCAATGGTAGAATGCAAATTTAAATTCCCATAAGGGGAAGGCTGTTAATGCCATTTAAATTGGTTGTAAATTACAGATAATACGCCGGAGACCCCTGAATACAGATTAGTGGAGTATTGCTTTAGGAATTCAATTCTACTTGGAATTTATTGTGTATTTATCTATGAAAAATAAAGCCATAAAGCCTTGTTTACAGCTACATTTTATTGCCCATCTTTTTCATTTCCGAAGCAAATATTTCACTTCTAAATTCCAGGGAGGTGGCTTAATGTAATATGAGGAAATGTCAAGATGTTAAAGATAGATTAGCACTCTTTAGGAGGCAGATCTAATGCAGCTCCTCATTAAAAACAAATAAACAAACAAATAAACAAGGAAACAAGATGATACAAACCTCAGAGCCATCACATAGCATTTAATAATGCTATCTCACCAGCTGAATTTTCTGTGTTACTTCATTCCTATTAGTGTCTTCACAACTTAAAAAGAAATCAACAGTCACAGACAATCAGGATTTTCAGGAATTAGAAACTGATTACATCTTACTGCTAAAGTACACTAACCACTTAGGAGCTGTTTTTAATTTTTTCAGATTATGTAATCATGAGTGGCCTGCCTGATGGGCAAGTCTTAGTTGGAAGAATTATTCCTTAAAAAGAAGGGCCCTTCTGAAGAAGAGTGTTAGATAAAAACGTATACGTTTCTGAAGTATACATTTCTGGGCTCCTAACCTGAAGACTAGTGATTTGCCTCTGAGCTTACGGAGCTAAAAATCCGTTAGATCGTTGATGTGGTTTTATGCCTCAGGTAGGAAATAGGGTTACTCTGGGTGACAAAGATAAATCAGCTTGGAGGCTGGTATTTTCTCCTTTGGAAGCCTGTGGGGGAGGGAGAGCGAGGAAGAAAGAAAGAGAATGTGTGTGTGTGTGTGTGTGTGAGAGAGAGAGAGAGAGAGAGCACTATAAAAAGGTTGACATTGATAAACACATACAGAATAAATCCAAGCAATGGAACAATGGAAGAATGCCTAATTCATTAAGCTAGAAAGTGGGTGGTTACTATAAATGCCACATGAAGTTAATCATTTCCAAAGAAGTGGAACACCAAGCCACTCCCAACACTACACCTAAATGGAATAATGTTTTACTTTTTTTCTTTGATCTGTCAAAGATACTTCAGTCTTTTCCAGGACCTCAGTGACCCTATAAACATTTCATTATGTACTTCCTATGAATGACTCAAGACTTGTAATATCCCATGAGGTTAACTGAATTTTTAACATTTCCAATATTATCTTGTTTGGTTGTTATTTTCTAATGCTTTATAAAATAACACAGAACATGGCCTTCCTTCTCATTTCTATTTGCTCTGAGACTAAACTCAAGTTTTGTTCTTGAAAATTCAAGGTAAAGATGAAAATCATCTATTGAAACCAAGGCTTTAAAATGAGAGATAAGGATTCTTATAAATTCTTGTTAATAGAAAGACAGAAGGGGAGGATAAAGACTCCTGGTTTAGGATGTTTTGGTTTTCTCCTTACTCAAATTTGGAGCTGAATAATCCTGCTACAACTAAAAGGTGGATGAGGAATCTCTGAGTTGTGTTTCTAAGTCCCAAGTGCCCATGATGTCTATTGATCTTCATTCCGTCCAGATGGGGGCTGAAAGCTGGACAGTTGTCTTAACTCTGTGTATTTCTGCTATGAGGAAATGATCTGGATTAGGACCATTTGATTTTCCACAGTCTTTCCCGAGGGTTGCTTTGGAACATGTGTACTTTTTCTAGAAGAAGCCATAGGACTTCGGGACCTCGGGTCAGTGAGCCATAGAAGGCTGCTGTAGATCTCCATTGTCTGGTCCTCCCAACTAACAAGAAGAGTGTAAGGGAAGGTAGGAAAAGCATGGAATTTGAAGTGTAGATCTCAGCTGTCCTCATTTGGATATCTGTGCCTCACTTTTCTTATGTCGAAAGTGAGGAAAGTTATGTTTGAAACTAACATTGGGTGAGCAATCAGCACACATCTGCTTCTGTCCTAGATTGAGCTCACAAATAAGAATAAGACAGCTCTCAAGATTCAGACAATGCTTTTCTGCAGTTCTTAATCCCTGACTTCAGAGGCAGGAAGAGGACAGACAAGCATGTCAAGCAGGTAATGACATTAAAATGCTGTGGATTCTTACTTCAGTTATAAAGACAATGTTGTTTTAGAGCAGAGAACTGCTTAGACCAGTGGTTCTCAACCTTTCTAATGCTGCGACCAATTGTAGTGACCCCCAACCATAAAATTATTTTCTTTGCTACTTTATAACTGTAATTTTGCTACTGTTATGAATCATAGTATAAACATCTGTGTTTTCTGATAGTTTTAGGTGACCCCGTGAATAGATCATTTGACCCCCAAATGGTAGCCACCCATAGGATGAAAACCACTGATATAGGCTTAAGGTCTCTTCAGCATAACCAATGAGAACACATACTCTTAGGCAAGAACTGGCAATGGCTGAGACCCTAAGCAAGTTAGTTAACCCTTCTGTGCTCTGGGTTCTCATCTTGAAAATGAAGGTGACAGTGGTAGTTATCCCCTCTCAGTGTTAAATGAGTCAAGTCCAGTACCTGGTATACAATGAATCCTACATATTATGAGAATGTTGTAGAGTTCCACAAACTCAGTGGTGGTAAAAACTAGTAACTGAGAGAGAATCATAATTAAAAGAAACAACAAATCGGGTCTTCTGCGTTCTTGTATCTGACAGAGGAAATCAGGAAGGCAGGAGGTTGGGTATTACAGCTTAAAAGTTACAAAGAGGACTGTAGAATTTGACCTGGGCAAGAATGAGAGCCTCCAGGCCGGATGAGTATCAGCAGGTTCAATCCATTTAAGGACACCTATGGGCCATTTGGGTTGGTCCTCCTGGGAAAGAGGAATTCAAAAAAAGACGTCAGGGGACCAGGCATCAATCTTTATGAGAAACTGGAGAGGAAGGCAAAATTGGTGAGCCCTGGAGATAGAATACTGAGTAAGGCTAGACATCCATGAAGCAGAGAGAACAGACCCGTGGGAACACAACAGTACCAGTCATCCATTATTTCTACTGTCCAGACACAACAGATACTCCAAAGTAGAGGATGATAGTAAAATATAGCAGTGGAACTAGGAACTGATGTGTTTTGCACAGCTATCACTTTTTAAGTCACTGCTTTTAGGAATGACCATGGTTCACAACTGGCTTTCAAAATTCCTGATGACTAAGGTCACACCATCCCGAAAGTGCTCGATCTCTTAAACAAAATTCCTGATAATTCAGTGGTGTGTGAGGTCAGACTGCCACACATCAAGTACTGGTTTTCCTGATCTTGAGCCGATCTGTTGTCTCTAGGCCACAGGTCCATGATATAGATTTTTGGTGATTCTGATTTGTAGATTATGTGTGCATGTGCATTGTGTAGTGTACGTGGAGTTCAGGAGGAAACTGGTGGGGGTTGCTTCTCACCTTCCGTGGCGTAGGTCCTTGGGGTTGAGCTCAGGTGGTCAGATTCGATAGCAAGCACCTTTATTTGCTTAACCATGTCACCTCCAAGTTTCAGTGACTTTTTTTTCTTTCTGAGACAGAATCCCACTACACAGTCCAGCTGGCCTGGACTCTCTCTGTACATGAGGCTGACTTCAAACTCACAGAAATCCACCTGACTATGCCTTCTGAATGTCGGCATTGAAGTCATGGACCACCACGCCTGGCTCTGTGATTTTATCCCCAAGATTTATTTATTTAATATGAATACAATTGTATGCCTGCACACGAGAAGAGGGCACCAGATCTCACTATAGGGGTTTATGAGCCACCATGTGGTTGCTGGGAATTGAACTCAGGACCTTTGGAAGAGCAGCCAGTGCTCTTAACCTCTGAGCTGTCTCTCCAGCCTTCTGCGATTCTTAAATGAATTTAAACTTGGAAGCACCCAGAGCAGTGTCTAATACATGCTAAGTACCATGACTCAAAAAAAAATGTTTATCAGCTTGAATGACAGTAAGCTTGCAATTCTTCCAGAACCAAAAATGTCTTTTAACCAAGCAACCTAAGGTTCTAGTTTCTACCCCATTTAGCTTTGAAGGAAAAGCTCCCTTCTGGGAGGAGGACCTCCCCTATCAATGGACTTGGGGAAGGTCATAGGAGGAGGTGAGGGAGGGAGCTACAACTGGAATACAAAGTGAGTAAACTGTAATTAATAAAAAAATAAATAATTTTTAAAAATGGGAAAAAGAAAAACTCCCTTCTATGATAACAGACTTATTATTGTGCTAATAGCCAAAGCTTTTTAGATAATGAACCCCAGGGCCAATTACACAGACAAAAATGTTGCTTGAGTCACATCATATAGCCATTCACCATAGCAGCAGGGTCAAAGTACTGTCTTATTACATGCCTGGCTAGCTCTGTTATCTCAGCCCTGACCCAGCCAGATGCTGAGGCCCTCCTAGGCCGGAGACCAAAAGTGTATGCAGCTCATTGAACCTGGTCTCATTAATCTCTGTTTCCATCCCCCCTCTCCCCCCCAGGGCTGGTAGAGGTAAAGAAGTAGACAGGTGAGATGAGAGAGAAAGTGAAGGATGGTATGGAGTAGCACACAAGAATCATGGCTGCCACAGGAGCCACTGACTGGCCTAATGAGTTCAGGGTTCTGAAGCAGAGTCAGGAATATATATGTGGGTGAGGATAAAAGAAGGTAGGTAAGAGTTTATGGTCTCCTCACTAGGCATGAAGAAGTCAGGTGCCCTCACAGGCAGATGAGAATAGAATAAAGGAAGCAAAGAAAGTCTAGCACACAAGGTAGGAAAACCAAACAGACTCAAAGGTCACATTTTTTCACACTAAAAAACTGCAGCATTAGAGTCCTGGAATCCATTCGGTGAGCAGAAAGCATCATTTTTTTTCCTTGACAAACTAGAATAGAACAAAGTGTCATCAAGTACCTCTATTCAGAATTCCAGTTTTTCTTCCTAGGGGCTCAAATCATGTTTTCTCAGGGCTCTTGGTAGTATTCAGATTTGACTAATGGAGTGTAGGCAAAGTGATACACACCATTGTCAAGCCTACACATAAAATCTCCTTGAGTTAAGCTTGCTGTGGTAGTGGATACTTATAAGCCCAGCACTTGAGAGATTGAGTCAGAAGGATAATTGTGAGTTTGAAGCCATCTTGGACTTTGTAGTGACTTTAAGGAAGACCTAAGTTATGTAATGACACCTTGACTCAAAGGGAGAAAGAAGAAGCGATTCTCTGTCCCCTCCCATTACTTTCCTCTTTCCTTTCCTTTTTTTCCCTCTTTTCCTTACCTTACCTTCCATTAGTCCCTTTTCACTTTTGTACTTCTGAAGGAAAAGGAAAGTCACTAAGCTTTCTGATCTGCACCGGGCTAGGAAATGGCTTGTGTTTTTTGAAACCACTGAGATTTAAAAGTCGTTTATTTTGCTCTGACAAATAAGAATCACAGCAAAATTGAATGGAAAGAAAGAATTAGAATAGAATAAATTAAGTTAAAACAGAATATAACAGGTTAGACTAGAGAGACCATCAGCATATGTTATAGGTAGTGAAGACTGAATACATATACGACATAACATTTGTTTACATTCCTATGTATACTACTTCTCGATACAAATTTCATTTTTGACTGGGGGTGAGGGTAGAAAGTGGAAAATCCATTGCCTTCAAGCCTGAGAGAGTTTTGAAGGATGTGACGCAAGAACAAGCTTTAAGGATAAAGGAAACACATACCTTCTACCCCATTGAGGAAGGTGGTATAGACTAGCCAGTCTATACCACTACCTTATAGCTGTCTGTGGTAGATGTTGTTATTTGTATCTGCTCAGTTCACCTTCTCGTTCCATGCTAGCATCATGCTAGATTTAGTTCATTTAATTTGTCTGAGGTTGGTTGTCTTTCTTAGCATCGAGATAAGGAACACATGCATTCCATAGACCATGTGCTCATGTTTGGAGCTGTTGCAATTGGTTCCAGGGTGAACACATGATCCAAATTGGTGAAACTAGGTCTAGAACTTGGGTTTGCTACCACAGAGGAAAACTTGCTTAAGAGCGGAACTGTCATTGAATCAAGCTCAGGCAAGAGATAGAACCAAGTTGTCACTACATCATTTGGACCCCTGAGCCTCATCATGCTTGAAGTCATCCCAGTAGTTTATAGTCAGTTCTTAAATTCTACCTTGTTGCCTCTTCCAGTTGGAAGTGGATTTTTGGCAGTTGTAACTGAATCTTTGCTTTCCATAGCATACAGATGTTACTTCCTCAGTAGAATGGGCCCTCAAAAGCAACAAACTTGGAAACAGCTGCTCCTCTGGCTCCTTTATGCTTTGCGAAGGAAAAGTGGTTTTAATCACCACAGAATCAAGCTTCAAAATATGGAAATATATAAGGCAAGTAAATTAGAACTTTATTTTTTCTTGTTTTCTTGTTGGGAGCATGAAGAACAGATGAATACTATTAAAACTACTAACATGTTCCTCTTCATTTATTCAACAAATATCTATTGAACACCTACCATGCATTAGGAGCAATGTTAGAACCTGGGAGTTATTATGTTGTGGAGATATTGTTGTGTTTTCATGAAAAACTAACAGGCACTGTTTGGAAATGTTTATGCTTATTAATAATAATGTTCATGCACATCAACCTTACCAAATATATATGATTATTATTTATGAGCCATGGAAATTAAGGCATAAATAGGTTAAGTTTAAGAGCAGACAATATTAGTTTGGACTTTGAGAGACCGCCTTGAAGTCTGAGCCTAAACATCATTGAGTCACACTTGTTCACACTGCCATGGTCCTCATTCATTCACACCATGATGGTCCTCATTCACTCTCAACTCACAAAGGACCATCTTTGGAGCCAGAAGCATCTTTTCTCTGAGTAACTTTTACTCTAACTTAATTTAATCAGGCCTGACTTTGACTTGATGTGTAGTATCACTTGCTCAATTTCAGGCACAGATTCGTTACTCCTTCTAAATAGTATAAACATTAGCACTATGGGTAAACTGGGAGGACAAGTTGGATGGCAGAATATAGGCATATCCCTAGGAATGAAATTGTTAGACTCATGGTAGGCACCAGATTCCAATCTATAGTCCATATTTTCTCTGTATATGAGCATGTCAAAATTAGTGATCCTCTCTGATATTTTTATCCTAGGAATCACAGCCATGATTCTACTGTGTCTGAATGTTGCAAAACTCTAGTAAAGTAATAAGGTTAGTGGGGCAGAGTCAGTACCCAGTAAATACTATCCATTTTAGCCCTTCCCTTTGGCTTTCAGTTCCTTGTGTTACTTGGGGAGCTGGACAAGATGGAGCCATGAGGTCTCCAACTGTCAAAAGAGTGAGTGATTATAATTTTCCAAACACTAATCTGGGGGTAGCAGATTCTTATTGTCATGGGTTTTCTACATAAGGAATTACTTATTAGGAAGATGGTGGTTTACTCAGTGGTTGAGTTCCTACCTAATAGATATATAAACCTGGGCTCAATTTCTTGTGCTACAATAAACAATTATTGCTGTTTAACTTCTTCAGTTATTTATATGTTCTGGATATTGGCCCATGGTCAGATATAGAGTTGGTGAATATCCTTTCCCAATCTGTAGCCTGTCATTTTGTTCTGATAACAGTGTCCTTTGCTTTACAGAAGCTTTTCAGTTTCATGAGGTCCCATTTAATGATTGTTGATCTTAGAGCCTGTGCTTTTGGTGTTCTGTTCAGGAAGTTGTTTCCTGTGCCAATGAGTTCAAGGCTCTTCTCCATTTTTTTTTCTGGCAGCTTTAGTGTGTCTGGTTTTACGTTGAGGTATTTAATCCACTTGGACTTCAGTTTTGAGCAGGATAAGTATGGATCCATTTGCATTTTTCTACATGTAAACATTCAGTTAGACCAACATCATTTGTTGAAGATGCTTTTTTCCATTGTATGATTTTGGCATCTTTGTAAAAAACCAGGTGTCCATAAGTGTGTAGGTTTATTTTGGGGTCTTCTGTTCGATTCCATTGATCCACAGGTCAGTTTCTATGCCAGTACCATGCAATTTTCATTAGTGTTGCTCTACAGTACAGCTTGAGATCAGGGATGGAGATACATCCAAAAGATCATTTATTGTAGAGGATTGTTTTAGCGATACTGGGTTTCTTGTTATTCAACATGAAGTTGAGAATTTTTCTTTCAAGTTCTGTAAAGAATTGTGTTGGTAATTTGATGGGAATTGCAATGAATCTGTAGATTGCTGTTGGTAAGATGCCCATTTTTACTATGCTAATCCTGACAAGCCATGAGCATGGGAGATCTTTCCACCTTCTGATTTAAACAGCAACAAGTCAAGTAATCCAATTAAAAATGGGGTACAGAGCTAAACAGAGAATTCTCAAGAGAGGAATATTGAATGGCAGAGAAACACTTAAAGAAATGCTTAACGTCCTTAGTCATCAGGGAAATGCAAATCTAAATGACCCTGAGATTTCACCTTACGTCCATCAAAATGGCTAAGATCAAAAACTCAAGTGACAACACATGCTAGAGAGGATGTAGAGAAAGAGGAACCCTCCTCCGTTACTGGTGGGAATGTAAACTTGTACAAGCATTTGGAAATCAATCTGACGCTTTCTCAGAAAATCAGGAATAATGCTTCTTCAAGATCCAGCTATACCGCTCCTAGTCATATATCCAAAATATGCACAAGTACACAACAAAGATATTTGATCAACCATGTTCATAGCAGCTTTATTCATAATAGTCAGAAGGTGGAAAAAACCAGATGTCCCTCAGTTGAGGAATAGATACAGAAATTTGTGGTATATTTACACAATGGAACACTACTCAGCAATTAAAAACAAGGAAATCATGAAATCTGTAGGCAAATGGTGGGATCTAGAAAAGATCATCTTGAGTGATGATGCAGAAAGACACACATGGTATACACTCACTCATAAATGGATATTAGACGTATGATGTAGGATAAAGATACTAACATCTGTATACCTAAGGAAGCTCATCAAGAAGGAGGACTCTGGGTAAGATGTTCGATCCTCATTCAGAAAGGCAAAGAGGACGGATATCAGAAGAGGGAGAAAACAGGAAACAGAATACGAGCCTACCACTGAGGGCCTCTGTGCAGGGTATCAAAGCAGATGCTAAGACTTATAGCC
Organism: Pachyuromys duprasi; assembly: GCA_028658305.1. NCBI lineage: Eukaryota > Metazoa > Chordata > Mammalia > Rodentia > Muridae > Pachyuromys > Pachyuromys duprasi. The sequence goes on from CM053742.1 coordinate 8,450,714, forward strand.
AAACTTTGGGCTGAGTGCAGGGAATCTTATGAAAGAAGTGGGAGATAGAAAGACCTGGAGAAGACATGAGCTCCACAAGGAGAGCAACAGAACCAAGAAATCTGTGTCCAGGGGTCTTTTCTGAGACTGATACTCCAACCAAGGTCCATCCATGGAGATAAACTAGAACCCCTGCACAGATGTAGTACATATCAGTTCAGTCTCCAAGTGGGTTCCATAGTAATGGGAACAGGACTGTCTCCGACATGAACTCACCTCACCCTGATGGGGGAGCACCCTTGCCAGGCCACAGAGGAAGACAATGCAGCCAGTCCTGATGAGACCTGATAGACTAGAATCAGAAGGAAGGGGAGGAGGACCTCTTCTGTCAGTGGACTGAGGGAGGGGCATGGGAGTAGATGAGGGAGGGTGGGTTTGGGAGGAAAAGAGGGAGGGGGCAACAAGTGGGATACAAAGTGAATAAACTGCGATTAATAAATCAATCAATAAATAATAGGAAATATTATTATCTTATGACTTCCTTTGAAATTTGACATTTTGTACTTGTTAGAGAGATCCATAGGCAGGCTGAGGAGATGGCTTAGTTGGTGAAGTACTCACTTTGTAATCACAAGGACTTTATTTAGCTTCCCAGAACCAACACAAAAATTCAGGCATGGTGATGCACTTGTAATTCCACAACTGGGGAGGGAAAGACAGGGAGATCTCTTTGGTCCACTAGCCAGCCAGCTAGCCAACCCATCTGGCAAGTTCCAGACCAATGAGAGACTCTTTTCTCTCACAAAGAAAGAAAGAACAGAAAAGACAGAAGGAAGAAAAAAAATCTATGGCATCTAAGGAAAAGATAGGCCACCATACCTAGCTTTAAGAAGCAAATTTCCATCATCATGTTTAAATGTGTTTTATGTTTTGGTAAATGAGTTTTGTAAAACTCGTTCTGATAATATTCTGAAATTTTAATTTACATGGTTAATTAAAAATACTTCTTATATCCTATGGAAGCTTCATAAATTATTCTTAATACATGAAAAATAAATGAAAATGACTAAATGTCCTTGTGCCTCAGAGATTTCCTCCTGTGATATGATTTATGTTTCATTCATTGCCTTAGTGTTACTTTACCAATTGCTTCATGTTGAGTAGAAAGGAATTAGAACTAAGTTAGTTCCTGACCTACAGAAAAATGAAAATGTAATGGCAGTATTGATGTCCCTTTCTAGAGGTGGGGGGGGGGGTCATGTGTTCTGCCCTTTAATCTTATCCGGGCTTAACGACTCACTGAACCAATAGAATGAAATGGAAATAACTTATTAATTGTGTCACAAGAGAAAATATAACTTCTGTCTCACTTTATAGACACTTAGAGTCTAAATTGTCATACAAGTAATCTGGCTATCTTCAGGCTACAATGATGTAAACAAGACCAATTAGTTAAGTGAAATGGCAGTGTATATGTTTTATGATTAATGATACCCAGGCAGTAAAGCCAGAATCAATAGCCAGATGTGTGCACCAACACTTGCGCTGCTGATTCTATTCTACAACATCTCACTTACCTCTAGCCACAGAGTCTTTGCAACTTCAGCTCTAAACAGTGGTGACCAGAGACAAGCCATCCCCACTGTGCTTGTACTGACTCCTAGAATCCACCCACCGGCCTAATAAAAACATTGTTTGGTGTCACTACATCTGAGGATGTTTCATTATGTAGCAGAAGTGGCTGAATTACTGTTCACATGTGAGATTCGCAGGGGCTTACACATAGCCACTTAAAGAAGATTACTGCACTCACAGTTCAGAGCCTTTGATGAGCAGCTTCAAACCCAGGGACTTCACATTTGAGAATGTAATGTTATGTCAAGCTGACCAAATATCTGGCTCTCCCAGCAGCTTTATTTTAACAGACTAAAAATGACATAAAATGCTCTTCCTCATTCCATGACTCAGGAGCACAACAGCTGCTTCAACTTGTCGTGCTTCCCAGAAGTTGTTCCTTTGTTGGAGCACAGATACACACTGTATTAGCCATGCATCTGGGAACATGTGATTCCACCAGTGGCATGTAGAAGGCTAGATCTAAAGGGGGATTACAATTATATTATCTAGTTCTCATACTTACCTATTGAGGAAATCATGGAGATCCTGAAAGTTCTGGTGCTTCAGCCAAGGCCAGAGTTAGTTGGTGGCCAAATGCTAAAATGGAGAGTCCTTGCCTCATTCCTATATTCTGATGCCTCTTCACTTGAACATTATGAAAGACACTGTACTCCAGATGGTCTCAAATACACACTGTGGAGTCAGCTAGCACCAGAAAGTGTTGCAGTTCTGCTACTTATTTGTTGTCTATGCCCAAGCTGATATCCCTGAGCCTCAGATTCAGCACCTTTACAGGTATGTGCGTAATAAGAATACTTATTAACCAAGATATTGGAATGAACTGAGAGCATGTACTGAAAGCTCACAATGGTGTGTTTTACCATGGTAAGCGTTTCTCAAGTCTAGAACTTTTTAGATTGAAATATGTTGACTCACACCTTATAGATAAACAAAAAAGCATAAGATAGAGTTTAACGTAAGGGATGAATGTTCCACTAGTTTGAGCATGATAAAAGCTGTCTATAAACTGCCTCTACTCTTAGCTCTGTGGGATGGCTAATGAGCTGCTGGCTTCATCTGAACAGCTGTGATACTGGTGCATTTTTGCCATATGTGTTTATTAGGCACTCTTGAGCTTGTCTTTCTGAGACACCCCTCTACCTTATTATACCATCTCAATTTTTATAATCATAAGGTACCTTGATTAATTCCTTCTCTATTTCAAATCTTTTTGTCAGCCTTCAGTATTGATGACTCTCTAGATTAGTATATGAGGGCTTATGATGTGATCAGCTTCCTGCCTCCTCATGCCAATAGAGTCCTTTGAGAGAAGCATGAGTGCACTTCCGGGGAAGTTAATACCTATTTGCTCATCTCTGTCTCCTAACAGCTCAAAGGACCTTACTGAATTCCTGCCTTGCAGCAACCTCAAGAGCTCAGCTCTAAATTCAATGGCAGAGTCAACCATGAAACCTGAAACAGAAAGGCTATATAAAACAGACAATCCTGATATTCTCATCCAGAAGTGTGGAACACATCTTATGTCAAAGAAAAAGGGTGGAATTTTTTTCACTTTGATAGATATTTGTAGTAATTCAAAAACATTTACCAATCAATGTACAGTGAACTTGGTATTATCTTAACAAGTATGGAACAAAGATACAAGAAATACCAAAATCCCTGCTTTCTATGTGTTAATAGTCTTTTTAGAGAAGTCAAGTTCTGCTTGATCAATATTGAACTTTCCATGTGTGTCAAAGACAGTAAGGAATATAAAGGATATGAGTTTTGTTTATTGAGAGTGAGAGAGTGCTGTGGCAAACTTGGCAGGAGAAGCACTATTCTGTGTGCTCAAAGAAGAGCATCATTTAGCTGAAGTGATAAGGGGAACCCAGGTTTGGGGAAGGAATGGCATGTGCCAAAAGGGTCAGGGATCTAGAATGTCTGTACAAATGCAAACAATCCAGTAGAAAAAGAAGATGGCTCAGCAGTTACGCACACTTGCTGAACAATCATGAGGACTGCAGTTCAAATTCCAGCACACATGTAACAAACCAGGAGTCCTGTAAACAATGGTAATTCCAGTTCCAGGACATGTAATGCCCTCTTCTGTCCTCCATGTGTGCATAGACAGGTGCACCTACTCACATATGAATGCACATGCTTATACACAAACAAGTAAAAATAAATGTTAAAAATTAACTGACTGTCAAACTTGAAATCATTTAGCTGTGTATATAATCTGGAGTTTTTCCATTACAAATAAAGTAGCACTACAGAAGGTTATTAATCAAGAGAAGGATGGCACTGCTTTAAAGGTAGAGTATGAGGCATGGAGGAACTGGGTTCACAGCAACTATTTAGTAAGTAAGCTTGAACATAATTTCTACAATAGGAGATAGATATTGTGTGGCAAGGACTCTCAGAACAAAGACTAGTGAAGTTCCATATAGCACTAGCCTGACCAGACTTAATGTACACATATTACTTCTATATCACTTAGACTCTAACTAGCAGCAATTAGTCGATCAATGCTAGTAAAGGGTATAAACAAATACAGAGTGATGCTCCTTTTTAAGGGCTTTCTTTGATTCAAACAGGAGGCCTTGTAAGCCCACAAATTGTGCTTGCTGATTAACTCCCTGACATAAGATTGAATGTGTAGCTCCCTGTTTGCAAGGACTGCTCTGCCTTATTCCAGTCATGGTAGATAGTCAACAAATCATTATTTAAGAAAAATGATGGAAACAGTCATCAAGCATCTTTAGTATCTCTAGTTTTTGAGTGAAGACCAGACATAAGGAAGCAGAAGTCAGATGTATGTCACAATGCTACAGATGCCTCCAGCTCCCATCTCTTACAGGTTGTCGGTCCATTCACAGTTGCTAGCTCACTTTGGTGCTAAAGAGTACTGGGGTAGGATAGATATCTTGGGTTTGTTGCCCTTAGCATCATATCCAAAGACAAAGACTCAATACAAGTAGTATATTTGAGGGCAGTTTCAAAAAACATTGCTTGGAAAATTTGGCAATGATGACCAACTACCTGTGTTTTGAGTAAGAACAGAGAGGAATTCCATTAGCAGCTGTGAGGGACAGTGGTAATCATGATACGCAAAGTAATCTCCCATGAAGGACAAGAAAGTTGGATTATTTGTCCCCTAAATTTCCCTCTGGCATGGTTTTAAAGGCTGCTTCCAAGGTCACCAATCCTCCAGTCCTCTCCTCACACCCTGAGGAACAGCCTAATATGATTTTTTTAAAAAGATGTTGCAGGTGTTTGCAGCAAACAGTCTGCAACAAGACCTGCTAGAGGAGCTTACAATCACATATAAGACATCTAGGCCCATACCAGGGAAATGCTTTATTCTTAAATTTCAGGGAAGAGGCACAATATGCAAACACTGTAGTTAAAATATTATTATTATTATTATTATTATTATTATTATTATTATTGGTTTGGATTTTGTGTGTTGGTTCGTTTTTATTGTCTACTCAGCACAATCTGGGAAAAGGAAACCTCAACTGAAGAATTACCTAGATCAGACTGGGCTATGGGCAAGTCTGAGCAATTGATTAGGACTGATTGATGATTAATTAGGAGGGTCCAGCCCACTGTGCATGACACCATCCCTAAGCAGATGGTCTTGAGCTTATAGGAAAGCTATCAGAGAACAAGACAATATGCAACACTCCTTCACAGTCTCTGATTTACTTTCTGCATCCAGATTTCTGCCTTGATACCTGACCTGACTTTCCTCAGGGATGGATTGTTTCCCAGAACTGTAAGATAGAATAAACCCTTTCATCTTCTAAATTACTTTTGGCCTAGGTATTTATCTTGGCAACAGGAAAGCAAACTAGGAGAATGGGGGCTACTGAGATCAGAGTATAAGGAACATGGATGTTTTTACAATCTCTTTGTGTCTGATTCAAAGTACAAATATGATGATTACTTTGGTCTTCTAGCTTGGAAAGTTGTGGTGGTCTGAATAAAAATGCCCCCCATGAGCCAGTCCATAAGGGAATGGAATTATTAGGAGGTATGGCCTTGTTGGAGGAGGAAGTGTGTCACTGCAGGGTGGGTTTTGAGGTTTCAAATGCTCAAGCCAGGATCATGGCACTCTTCATTCTGCCTGCCAATCTAGATGTAGAACTCTCAGCAACTTCTCCAGCACCATGTCTGCCTGCATGTCTCTATGCTTCCAGTCATGATGATAAGAGACTAAACCTCTGAACTGTAAGCCAGCCCCAATTAAATGCTTTTCTTATTAATATTTGCCATGGTTATGGTGTCCCTTCGCAGCAATAGAAACCCTAAGACAGAAGAGATGAACAGAAGGGTATTATATGGAAAGGCTGTGGCTAGTAAGGCTTTATGGTATTTTCATGATTCCCATCAGTTGTCCTTTAAAAACACTTCAAATATACACACACTTGCACTTGTGCGAGCACACACACACACAATGCTAGATGGCTGTCAGACATTGGAGCCAGGCAAGTGTACCAGTTCGCTTTAGACACTTACAGCAGAGTGCCATCCCAATTCCTAAGACACATTAGAGGTGCCACTTCTCAAGACAGTCTGGAAGGTTGGTGCTACATTGATGTGCCTTAGACTCCTAGGGGCTACTGTTTAAAAGGCAGCTTCCTGAATTGTCCTCTTGCGATGATTTAGTAGGTTGAGAGCAGGACCTTACCCTCTGCAATATAAGCAAGATTCCTATGTAAATGTGGTCTTTCAAGGTGCTGTGTATAGACAGAAAATGAAAGGAAACAATAACAGGGGAAAGAGGCAGAAAGTGAAATGGTTGTGAGACAGGAACTCCAGAGGAAGAAGCGAAAGCTGGGAAAACACTTCAAACAATGTGGCTGGTTGTGGATATCATAAGAACCTGGGCAGTGACTTCCGTATCAAATAATCACTGTAAAGTTTTGAACATGAAAAAGCAATCTTCCTTGTAATAAACCCAAAGGCAAGTATGAGTGTGGCAAGATGAACAATATAAGGGCTAGATTAAAGTCAAAGAGATTATCTGGTTGTTTGTTTGCCTGGGAGAAATCTCTTTTCTGTAGTGTGGGAGCACGATAAGATGAATAGTGGGTAGATTGTTCCAAAAAACTACAACTTACATGGATCCAGTGCCCCAGGGGCATCTAGGGACAAAGAAGACCCAGGTGTGCCTGATTGGGGTACATTTTGTACTATAGTTGTTCCTTAAATTATGATCCAGGCCCACCCCAATAAACCTACTGTAAGTTAACACTCTCCCGTAAGTCTAAAGTGCACTGAATACATAACCTATTGCCCTTGTAGCTTAGCAACACAGCACACTAGAGTGTCAGTTATCTCTCCTCATGATTGCAGCCCTGTGAACTGTGGATCACTGCCACTGCACAGTATCACTAGAGAGCATCACACTTCACATCACTAGCCAGAAATAAAAAAAGATCGAATTTAAAATTTAAAATAAGGGTGTCTACTGAATAGGAATCACTTCTGAACTACCGTAAAGTTAAAAAAAATGCTATGTCAAATTATCTTAGGTTGGAGACTATTTGAATATAAAAGCATCAATTTGACAGAAGGCAAATTTGTTTCTCTTTCATTATGACTCTTAGATTGTCCTGAAACCGAAATTGTTTGCAAACTGCTTGCTTCAGTCATAGGAGAAAGGTAGTATATAACTGTTAAGAGAACGAGCAAGATAAATTTAGGCGGTAGAAGACAGATTTCTAGCAAAGGTTTTCCCCCCCTGAGCACGCATCAATGCCTAAGATGGTTTGTTAAAGCTCTTATGTCCCAACCATCAGAGTGTCTGAGTTAGCAGGTTTGGTGTAGCTTGCAGAAATTTGCTGATGCCTATGAACTGAGCATCAGACTTTGAGAACCACTTGGTAGACTAAACTTCACAGTTTAGACCAAAGATAAGAACATTCAAGAAACAAACTGCATGAAGCTATGACTAAAAATGGAGACGGCAGATGTTAGCTACAGAGTCTATCTAAAAACATGAGGAGGGTTATCCTGAAAGGTTAATAACGCCTTAGCTTAGCTGGATGAATATTTCCAACTCCTGGCTTGCATCTTAGAAGAGAGGACTTGCTCTGGTGGCATCATAATTCTTCACAGTCTTTCAAAATGAAAGTGATGTACTTCTATTTGCTCTATTAAAGCACAGCAAGTAAGATGGGAACACTATGTCAGCCATTGGCTTACAATACAGGTCATTCCAAGACTGTTAGCAGAACAGACATCTTCATATGAATCATGAACCCTCTGGAAATCCTTTGTTCCACCCAGTAATTTTCAGTGCTTGTGCGTGTGGGGAGCATGATCCAGTGTCTCAGTGTCTCATATTTTCAGTTCTTCTCAGAATCTCTCAGGCCAGTTTTTTTCTGCCTTAGCATTAAGGCTGTTTTGTTGGAAATTAACTTCTCCAGGAGTTATACATTGGGCTAGAGTAGAATTACTTCTCAGAATGTACAAAAATAAGATCTCCTCAGTCCAAAGCCGTAAATTAGGCTGTCGGTAAGGAGCATGGTAGCTCTTTGAGGTTACCAGAAGACACTTTAAGGACAATTTTTACTGCAACAGGAGAATAGCAGCTACTTAACAAGTCCCTGAGGGGGAGTTTGGTTCAGTTTCCCCAGACCACCATTCTGTCCACACTATTGTATGTCTCCACATTCATATTCACAGTTGGATTTGAGTTCCTTGATTTTGCTTCCACTTTTGTCTTCACTGGTGGTTTGTTATATACATTGCCTTCTCAAAATCATGTCACAGACTGAATTCGTCACAAGACAGTGGAAAAGAATCTCTTGGAATCACTCTTTAGAACAAAGGAGGGGGGCCAGGCTTTTCCAGGAGCCCCATAAAAATATCATCAGAAAAAATAAATAATCATTACTGTTTATTTTAACTAAATACATAGAAAAATTAATACTTTATGCCATTAATTTTACAGACCCTTCAGATAAAGAATATGTAAGAACAATAATCCCAGTAAAACAAAAGAGCCTAGAGCAGGAGAAAGAGGGGTACAGAATAATAAAATGGGAAAAGTTGCAGAACAAACAGGCCTCTATCATAATGTAACAATGGCAGCTATAACAAATTGTTCTTCTTATATAACCATCTTTTCATGTAATAGTCCTTTGTTTGTCTCTGTGGTCAATAACTGAGTGACAGTCCTATAGGTTCCGATTTGGGGTTTAGGCTTCTTCTACTTGAGCATCTGAGAATCCTGTGCAAAATGCTGTCATGAGAAAGACTATTGATAATGTAAGTCTATTTCAAAACCGAGAAGTACTACTCGTCATTTCCAGTTCTATTATGTCAATGTGAATTAAGCTCAGACCACATCTTGATCTTGATCTTAATGGGTACTTTGAAAAGAAAGACAAGCTGCTAGACCTGGAGGGGACCAACATAGCCATAAAAACTGATCTCTGGGGTCCCTGAAGAGAATGATACCCCAACCAAAAACCATGCATGGAGAGGACCTAAAACACTGGCTCAGATGTAGCCCATAGATTCAGTCTCCAAATGGATTCCATAGTAAGGGGATCAGGGACTTTCTCTGGCATGAACTCAGTGGCAGGCTCTCTGATCACCACCCCCTGGGGGGTGGAGCCTAGCCAGGGCACAGAGGGAGACAATGCAGCCAGTCCTGAGGAGACCTGATAGGCTAGGATCAGATAAAAGGGGAGGAGGACCTTTCCTATCAGTGGACTAGGGGAAAGGCATAGGGGAAGAGGAGGGACAGAGGGTGAGATTGGGAAGAAACGAGGGGAGGGAGGCCATAGCCACGATACAAATTGAATAAACTGTAATAAATGATAACAATATAAAAAGACTCAAAAAAAACAACAACAAACTAAAGGCACTTATAGAATAGGACAGCTATGGTTTCAACTTGGTAACAAGAAGGTTAGGCCAAAGAAGACAAACTGTTTTGAAGCCTTAGAAAAATCTAAAACCAGATGGCTGAACCTTACCTCTACTTATTTCACTTCTCAGCAAAAGTATCAACCCTAAGAAAGGTTCTTAATTTATAATGTATGCCATCATATCCAGCTGTATGAACCAGAATTTATTTGCTTAATTGAAAAAGTGGTATCAAGAAATCACTATATAAAAGATACTCAGTTAAAGCATGCTATTTACTTTGAACATGCAAATTTGTGTTCATTCACAGAGCTTTTTGCACAAATCCAAGTTATTTTCTTTAATTAAAAATCTACTGATAGGAGTTGTAATGTTTTCAGGACATAGACTACACCTAAACGCACTATGATATCCACTTTCAGATACTCATGAAGTAAGTTCAGTGAATAATCTCACCAATTATTAATTGGCTTATCAATCTTTTAAATATTTTATTAGCATTTTAGCTACCCACCACTTTTAAAATTTCCAAAAATTTAAAATTAGGTTTCCATAGAACAACTCTTTTATATATCCATGTTTCATCAGTTCACATTATATAAAACTTACCTAATTTTCATAACAAGTACATACAGAAAAAAAAATCAGAGGAGGCTTGAAACATATCATCAACTTGTATGAAGAGAAAACTCATCCAGAGAGAACAGAAGTAAAGGCAGATTGACCAGTGAGGCCCTGACTTTATGTTTTATGACAGAGATAGGGAGCTGTAGTTAATTTGGGGTGGTCATCAGCTTCCACTATGGCCCACACAATCCTTGATGTTTGGGACTCATATATTGTATAATGGCCTCTCACACTGAATTTATGGATGGCCTTTGTGGCCATTATACTATGGCAGAATGTCCACCTTTTGGCAGCAGAGGAGTAGTCATAACAGCTGTTGCAGTTTCTTTCTGCCTTATAATACTTGCTTCAGAAGAAGTCACTTAACCTGCTATGAGGACATCCAAAGGGGCCCTGTGGAAGTACTTGAGGTTTCCTACCGACAGTCAGTACCAATTTACCAGGCATGTAAATGGGCCACTTGAGTGGCAGAAATTCTAATCCCAGTAAAGGATGCTGATCACCCAGCCTTTGCTAACATTTGACTGCTCTTTGAGAGAGCTCAAACCACAGGCATCTGGCTAAACTGCGCTTGGATTTCTTGTCCTCAAATGTTTGGGGAAATAATAAGTAGTTATTGTTTAAGCTCTCAATGTGATGAGAGATTGGTTACCACTGACTGACAGCAAATCAGGCAAAATAGCTTTCATGTGTCATGTAAAGTACTTTCTGCAAGAATGGGCTGTACATTTCACTGACACATAGGAGGTTTTAGGGAGTGGTAGCCATAGACCATGCATGAGCTGGTTGATCAGGTTCAAAGCTTGGTCATATAGGAGAAAGGACTATGTGAGGAGAAATCTAGAAAGCTTGGCTTTCTTAGTACCAGATTCAATCAAACTGACAAATCCAGGCTTGTGGGTGTGTCCGAGGATAGCCCTGAAGTTGCCCCACATGAAGACTTTAAAAAAATCAAAACCATTAGGATTTTTGTGAGGTTCTGAGTATGAACTTTGCATATGAAAACACGTGTTGTAATGTCAAAAGCTTTGGACTCTTCAGGATGGTCAGATCTCCAAAGTTTTTCTATTCTAAGTTTGGTCTAGGGACCAGCAGCACTGGTATGATTTGCAAGAAGGCTAAGACTGTAGCATCTCACGTCCAATGGCAAATTGACTGAATTAAAGTCTGCATTTTGTCAAGATCCCAGAGCATTGTGTATACTTCAAAGCTAGAGAAACCTTTAACTAATGATCATTTGTGTAGTGACTTTAGACTTAAATGGAATACAATCTAGAAAGATTGCTTCTGAAATGGGTTTCTTTCTTTCTTTCTTTCCTTCTTCTTCTTCTTCTTCTTCTTCTTCTTCTTCTTCTTCTTCTTCTTCTTCTTCTTCTTCTTCTTTATAAAAATAGGTTTCAAACTTGAAAGGAAACTTGTAACATCACTTCCTGGCTTGGAGCAAGCTGGAGATCATTTCTTCCAAAATTAACTCTCATTTCGAATACTCTGATAGTGTTTTGTGATTCTTGCCTCCCATTTCTTCCTGTCTTACATGTACAGCCCTTGTTTCAGGAGCCCCCAATCCTCTGGTTCACTGTCTTCTCTGTCTTACCCCTTGTGCTCTTGTTTGCTCTAGTGGGCCACACTCATCGAAATCTAATAATGTTTTCTCATAACAAAAACACATTTTGTGGGTGGGTGATTGTGATACGTTTAGGACAGGTGGCTTCCTGCTACAATGAGAAGGTAGACTGCTGCCTCCTGACATTTACATCCCAAGAGTCCCTGGCAGGATATAAATACATGCCCTGTGATCTGGAAGGCTAGGTTTGAAAGGACCAAGCAGGAGGCTAGAGAAGTCATTAATTATATTATCACAAAAATATTTGGTGCTTTTCCTTAGCATTGTAACTACCATTGCTGCTGGTAATGCCCTTTTATTTGTCCAGTGGGGTTTGCTCCCATTAGATTAGATTGAGTGTCTCTTCTAAGTCACGAAAACAGATTTGGCTCAATGGTTTAGCTGCTGGCTGTGGTTGACTGATACCCAAGCTTTTGACTCCCTGCTGCGTATCTAAGCAGTACAAGCTGCAGTCAATGCATTTAATCTACATAAAAGGAACACAAATTGCACGTTAGCCTTTTCTTGAGGCCAGTAATCAGCCCCTCCCCCCTTTTACGCTCTTCTGGACAATTTGAGGCACTCTTGTTCGATCCAGAGAGGTTGCAGATTTTTCCCCCCTCACAATTCAGGTAAAAAGAAAAGTCCTTTGCATTTTAATTACACTTGATCTTCTCATTGAGTGACCCCTGTAATTTATAGATTGTTCGTAGTGCTGTCCGCAGTCCTGCTGTGTGGCTGATAACATAATTCATGTGCACTCACACCATATGCTCTGTGGGGCAAGCGGCTTGAGTTTGTTTCTTCTTCAGCTTGCAGGATTCTCTGACTCATCCTTCAGAGTTCAGCTGCTGTGGCTGATGGCACTCACTGCTTATGCTGGTGGAGTGAAAATGCCGCTCAGTGAAGTCAGGCCCACACCTTTGTTTACACATAAAAACGATCTCCTCCTTTGTAACCACTTGGGTTACTTGCAGCGCCCTGGCTGTTCACTGCAAAGCTACAGACAGGGTGCTTTTGTGCTTTGGAAAATATTCTGATCCTCTAGGGCAAATTTATGGGAAGTCAAGTTTCCGTCTTAAATGTTTAACTGCTTAGTTACTTTATTTGCTTCATATTGACACTAGAGCTAGAATATCCGCATTCTCCAGAAGGAAAACTATGGAAATGAGTTCATTAGATTATTTTATAATCCTAATTCTGAATTTTTTAAAAAAATATTTATTTAATTTTACCTGTATGCATGTTTAACCTGCATAACTGTATGGGCATTATGTGCTTGTAGTGACTACTACGGCCAGAAGAGGGCATCAAATCCCCTGGGACTGGAGTTATCATGTGCCTACAGGGTAATCAAACCTTGTTTTTCTGGAAGAGGAGCCTGTACTCAGTCACTGAGCCGTCTATCTCTCCAGGCCCTTATATCTCTGATTTTGATGCGGCGCTTTTATTCTCAAAAAAATTATTTGATAGAAGTTGCCACCCAAAGCGTAGAGAATGGGCCAGCAACTGTAGTCTATCCTGAGAGATTGGTAGAAGTTCAGCCTCTCAGATCCCACTTTAAAACAACTGAGTGCCCATCTGCATTCTAGGAAGATGCCTATGTGGTGTTTGGGGAATGCAGCTTTAAACAACTGATTCTCAAAGCTGTATATACAAATCAGCTAAGAGCTCCATAAAGATTACCCTGAATTGTGGACTCTAGTGCCTGAGACTGATGCTGCATGAGAATAGTTTTACAAGCTCTGTGGGTTAATCTAACATAAAGCTAATGCCGGAAATCATTGGATTATACACAATTATAAAGACTGATTATTTGTTTATTTTGATGTATGTGTGAAGAGATGTATTGTGGAATGTGTCATGGTATGTTTTTGGTGTATATAATTGTTGGTATGGTAATGTACGTATATATGTGTGTGCATGTGTGTGTGTGTGTGAGTGTATGTGTGTGTGTGTGTATGTGTGTGTATGTAGCTGTGTGGGTGCATGTCTGCCTGTGTGCATGAGTGCCTGTGTGTATGTGCGTGCTAGTGTGTGTGTGTGTAGGCTAGACACTGATGTCAGGTGATTTTCTTCAATCACTGTCTATCTTTATGTTTGATAGTCTCTCACTGAACTTGAAGCTCATCAGTTCAGTTAGATTGGCTGGCTAATGATCTTTAAGGATCTATGTCTCTCTCCCAGTTTATAGGTATATGATACCAGTCCTTGATTTTTACTTGGGTTCTGAGAATTCCAGTTCAAGTCCTTATGCTTGTGTGATAGACATTTTACTAACTGAACCATCTTCCCAGATCATGAACTGGATTTGAAATAAATAATTCTAAACCTAAATCAGTGGCCCATGCACAAGTCCAAAACTTCCCTACTCATTTTCCCAGGGCAACTAGCATGGATTTCAACACAAATTAACCTGTACGTATTCATTCATTTCCTATTTTAGCCTATGTCACTATACTCTACAGGTTTACTCCAACAAGACAGAAGGCAGCATAAAAGTCTTTTTGTGCCATGATTCTTAAAAGTCATTCTGCTGGAATTTATGTAGCATAGTGCACCCTCAAATACCATTGAAAACTACCCTCTTTGTAAAAGTTAGAACTTACCAGTTTAGGTTCCTAATATCCAGGTTCAGAGAATCCCAGTTTCACAGGTAGACATAATTTAGGAATTGGGCATGCTTTTTTTCTGGCATATATTTAGCAAGTTTTTAAATTTTTTTATTATAAAAGGGAATCTTTGGGGAAAGATTTTCAAATGAAACTCGGAGACCTGACTTTGATTTCTTATTTTAAACCTTCTTATTGTTATTTATTTTAAATAAATAAAAATGTCATTCTGATAATACATATTTCTTGGGGAAAATCTTAGATGAAATTTTCAGTTAGTGTTAAAATGAGTATTAAAACTTTTACCTTGATTCCTCAAGACCCAGCTATACCACTCTTAGGCATATATCCAAAAGATGCTCAAGTACACAACAAGGACATTTGCTCAACGATGTTCCTGGCTGCTTTATTTGTAATAGCCAGAACCTGGAAACAACCCAGATGTCCCTCAGTT
>CM053742.1:8465598-8483496 GCA_028658305.1 Pachyuromys duprasi
GTTGGTGAGACTTGGGGAGAACAAGAGCTCCACAAAGACCAAACTGAGCAGGGCGTAGGGGTCTTGTATGAGACGGTTTCTACAATCAAGGACCATGTGTGGATATGGACTGCAACCCCTGCTCAGATGGGGCCCATGATAGCTCGTTGTCGAACTGAAGACCCTAGTGAGGGAAACAGGGACTGTTTCAGTCATGATCTTGATGGCTGACTCTTTGACCCTCCCCCATACAAGCTGGGGAGTGACAGATGGGCTAGATCCCAGGGGAGGACATTGCAGCCAGCCCTGAGGAGACAGGATGAGCTGGGGTTGGATGGAAGGGGAGGAGGTCCTCCCCTGTTGGTGGACTTGGAGGGGGTGGGGAGGAGGGAGATGAGGGAGGGAGTGGGAGGGTGGGAGGGAATGAGGGAGGAGGCTATGCCTGGGATGCAAAGTACGGAACCTGTGATTGATATAAAAATAAATAAATTAAAAAAAACTTTTACCTCTGGTTTTAAAAAATGGTAAATTATCAGGTGACAAGAACTTGACTTTATTTAATTGGAAAAAGTGATATTTGGGGAAAGATTTTCAAATGGAACTCAAACACCTGGCTTTGTGTTCTTATTTTATCAGATCTGAAAATTGAAATTCCTCACTAATTACACAGCAACATTATATGTGTCAAATGTAGATTAAGCAATAACCCAGATGCCAATCAAATGTACCTATACCAGGTTTGGTCTATGTGAATTCTCAGCCGAGAGAAGCCACCCACTAGAGCAGTGTGTTTCAACTTGAGGGTCGCAACCCCCTTAGGGAGCAAATGATCATTTCACATGGGCCACCTGAGACCATCCTGAATATCAGATATTTACAGAATGATTCATGACAGTAGCAAAATTACAGTCATGAGGTAGCAGTGACAATAACTTTATTGTTGATGGTCACCACAATATAGGGAACTGTATTAAAGGGTCGAAACACTGAGCGTCTGCTGTAGTTATTGCTGCTTATCCAGATCACTTAGGTTTTGCTAATGAGCACAGTAAGTGTCAGAAAGGAATTTTAATGATGAATAAATAACTCTCCAATTAGCATCAGGAAATGAGCCTCTGCGGATGAAATACAAGGTTTTAAGATATATGGAGCACAAATTTAAACAATATCTATCCACAAATCCAGCTCTACAGAAAATGTTAGAAGGAAAATTTCAACCCCACAACTCTGAGGTTCCACCTTACACTCTTCAGAATGGCTAAGAACAGAAACTCAAGTGACAGCACATGCTGACAAGAAGGTAGAGAAAGGGGAAAGCTTTTCCATTGCTGGTGGGAGTGCAAATTTGTACAACCACTTTGGAAATCAATCTGATACTTTCTCAAAAAATTGGAAATAGTGCTACCTCAAGACCCAGCTATACCACTGCTGGGCATATACCCAAAAAAACTTCTCCAACATATTTAAAGGACAAACAGAGTTAACTTACCCACAGGGGCCTACAGGGGCTTACAGAGACTGAAGCACCAACCAAAGAACATGCATGATCTGGACCTAAGCTCTCTACGCATATGTAAATGATGGTCAGCTTGGTCTTCAAGTGGGTCCCTTAGCAAGTGGAGTGGGACTGTTTCTGACATGGAGTCTGTTGCCTGCGTTTGGATCACTTCCCCTTAACAGGGCTGTCTGGCCTGGCCTCAGTGGAAGAGGATGCACTTAGTCCTGATGGGACTTGATGTGCTGGAGTGGGTTGATGTGGGACTGTGGGGGCTCCCATTTTCTGAGAAGAAGGGGAAGGGTTAAAAAGGAAAGAAGGTTGGAGGGAGGGGCCAGGAGGGAGGGGCTGTGGTCGTAATGTAAAGTGAATAAATAAATCAACTTAATAAAAAAAAAACTACAAGAAATAAATAATTCCACACCAGCAAAAAACAAAAGAAGGAAAGCACACACAGACACATACACACTAACACCACCAACATCAAAACAACAGGAGTTAACAATCATTGGTCATTAATATCTCTCAACATTAATGGACTCAATTTCCCCATAAAAAGACACAGGTTAATAGAATGGATGTGCGAACAGTTTCCATCATTCTGATGCATATAAGAAACATATTTCAGCAATAAAGATAGATATTACCAGAGAATAAAGGGTTGCAAAAAGGTTTTCCAAGCAAATGGACTCAAGAAGCAAGCTAGAGTAGCCATTAGGATAACTAATAATATAGACTTTCAATCAAATTAATCAAAAGGGATGGGGAAGGGTATGCCATTCTCATCAAAAGAAAAAATCCACTATGCTGATGTCTCAATTCTGAACATCTACGGCCTAAATGCAAGGGCACTCATATTTGTAAAGGAAACATTACTAAAGCTTAAATCACATATAGAACCACACACATTAATAGTAGGAGATTTCAAGACCCCACTCTACCAATCAAGACAAAAACTAAGTAAAGAAATAATGAAACTAACAGATGTAATGAATCAAATGGACCTAACAGATATCTATATTCCATCCAAACACAAAAGAATAGACCTTTTCAGCACTTCACGGAACCTTCTCCAAATATGATCACACAGTCAGTTACAAAGCAAGCCTCATCAGATACAAGAAAACTGAAATATCACCTTGTATTTTATCAGACCATGATGGATTAAAACTCAACTTCAACAACAGCAGAAACAACAGAAAGGCTACAAACTCATGGAAACTGAACAACTCTCTACTCAATGACCATTGGATCAAGGAGAAAACAAAAAAAGACATTGGACACTCTCCAGAATTCAGTGAAAATGGAGGCACAACATATCCAAACATATGGGAGAGAATGAAAGCAGCACTGAGGAAAGTTCATAGCACTAAGTGCCTTCATAAAGAAACTGGAGAGAGCTCATGCTAGCAACTTAACAGTTCACTTGAAAGCTCTAATAAAAGAAACCAAAAACACCCAAGAGGAGTAGACAGAAGGAAATAATCAAATCAAGGCTGAAATTAATAAATTAGAAACACAGAGAACAATACACAGAATCAACAAAACCAAGAGCTGGTTCTTTGAGAAAATCAACAAGATAGACAAACCCTTAGCCAAACTAACCAAATGGCAGAAAGACAGTATCCATAAAATCAGAAATGAAAAGGAGGACATACCAGCAGACAATGAGAAAATCGATAGAATCATTAGGTCTTTTTTTTATTCTTTGTCATAGTTTATAATTTTGCAGCCTTGAGTTTATAACATGATTGGCACAAACTCACATAAATAATAGTATAGAGAGCAGCACAAGAAAGATAAGATAACAAATTATGAAATTGCAAAAATAGATGGGATGTTACCACAATTATTTTACAGAACAGAAAAAGTAGCCATGGAACCATTAGGTCTTATTTCACAAACCTGTACGCCATAAAATTGGAAAATCTGAATAAAATGGATGATTTTCTTTGTATATTCCACTTACTCAAGCAATTAAACACTGTGATGTACAGTGTAACCGTGCTACAACTCACAGACCCCAAGAAGCCAAGGAGGCCCAAGTGAGGATGCTTGAATCCCATACAGAAGAGGAACTAAAATAGTGATCTGAAGTAGATGGAGGGAGGGAGCTGTGTAGGAGAGAAGGAGGAGAGGGTAAGGAGGGTGAGAGGTGGGAATGGGAGGACCTGGAGAGAGAACAAAATCGGTGGGGGAGCATCTCTGGGACAGGGAAGGCCCCAGTGTGTCTATGGCGCTAACCCTATTTGAGAGCCCTAACAGTGGGGTACATGAAGCCTGAACTCGTCACCTTCTGTAGCCAGGTGAGATTTCCAGTAGAGGGAGGGTGACACCAATCCACCCATAAAATCTTCAACCCAAAATTTGTCTTGCCTACAAAAGAGTAGGAAGAGTGGGAGGAAGGATTGAGGAAGTTGGAGAGGGGGTCAAGGATAACACAAGAATACCCACAGAGTAAAGTAACCTGGGCTCATGGGTGCTCAGAAGAGCCTGAGCCACCAACCAAAGAGCATGCATGGGCCATACCTGGACCTTCTAAACGTATGTAACAGATGTTCAACTTGTTCATGATGTGGGTACCTTAACCACTGGAGTAGGGGCAATCTCTGACTTTGTTGCCTGACTTTGGGTTCCTTTCCTCTAGCTGGGTTGCCTTGTCTGGCCACAGTGGAAGAAGATACATTTAGTCCTACTTTGGCTTGAGGTGCCAGATTGGGTTGGTACCCCTTAGAGGCCCCCCTTCTCTGAGAAGGAGAGGACAGAATGGGGGGCATGAAGGCAGGACTGAGAGGAGAGGAGTGAGGGAGCTGTTAAGCAATTAAGTAAATAAAATAAAAAAATACATTTTAAAATAAAATTTTGAAAATTGAAAAATAATAGAGTAGCTGAAATAATTCAGTAATTCTCTCTACTTCTGCCTGAGTAAGAGTAATAATCCAGTTGTATATACACCTTGTACCATCAAATAGTCTCAGGAATTGAACCCAGGCCAGTTTGATGGCTCAGCACTTGCTGCTAAGCCTAGTGATCAGAGTTCTAGCTCCATGAGCCACATGATGTAGAGAGAGAATTGAATCCCTATTTTGACTTTTTTCTCCACGCATGCCCCATGACACACACACACACACACACACACACACACACACACACACACATTTTGAAGGTGCACAGAAAAAAATGTAAAAAACAAAATGTATAAAACAAACCCCTAGACACAAACCTCTGCAACTCTAGAGGTGTCCTTCACCAATCATTGTTTTAGGAAGATTTTTGTTGTTTGATGCTAGGGTGATCTTATCTCTATAGTGTTATGTATGGTTGGTTATGTACACATCTGAGCGCAGTTTTCACGTAAAATGTATTTGTAGTTTGCAAATTGCTTTCCATATAATCTTCTTCAGTGGCTCCAGCTGGTGAGTGAACCCTCGTTCACTCAAACATTTTCCCTGGCCACCATTAGCTACCAAAACATTCAAATAGCCTAGGACAGACTAGTGAGCATGGATCAGCCACAACCTAATTGTCTATGATGTGACCTAGAGGGTTCTTTTTTTTTTGTACTGTGAAGCTTATTATTGAACAAATATTATAGAATCTCAATTGTTTATATGATAGCCCAGTTAAGAGACAAACAAAACAAACAAACAAAAAAATGAAGACAGTTTTATAAAAATAACTTTTAACAGATTGACCTGAGTTTTTAAATAACATTTTTTAATTCTTTGAGAAATTGGTAGACTTTATTTTGATCACATCCATCCTGTACTCTTCCCTGTGATTCTTTATATTCCTATTCCATACCTTCACACCCTTTCCCAACTTCATGTCCTCCTTTTTTTCTTTCCTTCCAGTGTGTGTTTTCCATACACTCAGGAGTGTGGTGCCATCCATTGGATCATGATTGACCTATCAGGAACCATATCCTGAAAGAAACCTGACTTTCCCTTCTCCAGAAGCCATCAACTGACAATAGCTCTTCAGTTACAGGTGAGGAGAACACCTCAGTGACTGGCAATAGCCTCTCAGTTAGCTTGTGTACCCCTTCAATACTACTATCCTGACTGGCTTGATTTTGCATAGGTCGTGTGCAGGCAACCACAAATGCTATAAGTTCATTAGTACAATTGTACTTTCATGTCCCAAATGACACTGTTTTGCTCTGGTCTTCCTAAAGACCTCTGGTCTTCTCTTTCATGATAGCCTTGGGCTATGATACTATGGTGTGTTTGTGTGTGTGTGTGTGTGTGTGTGTGTGTGTTATAGATGTTCCGTTTTGGGCTAAACACTCCACTGAAACTTATTCTCTTCACTTTGACCAGTAATGAGTTCCTGCAACCACCATCCACTGTACTAAGACATTTTTCTAATGAGTGACCTTGAGTATCATATCTAGTAGTAGTCTCATATCTACAGACTGCTGGTACTTTATGTAACAAATGCAAGAGGATTATTTTTAGACTCTTTTCCTGGCTTACTGTTCTTAGTTAAAAATTTCTCTTGTAGAAAAAAAAGCTAAATAGATTAAGTTATTCTAGACTCCAATTGTTCTTGTATTTGAGTTCTTATGTTTGCTACACACATCTCTCAATCATAGCCTACATTATGTGATTGTCTTTTCAACAATCTCAAGGCCCTAGGAAATTTAGCCCATCTTTTTAATTCCCTCTGTATGAACCTAATTAAATCAGTGAAGTGTAATATGGAATTCTGACGAGGCTCTGAATATTGATCAGTTAATACAATATTTGGGCAAAAAGCAGTATGGAGGAGGCGATACTTTATAATTGTCTCACTTAAGAGACTCTTCTTATTCTGAGAAACACTGGCCATGAAATTGGTTTCAATTTAACATTTTCCTTCAAAGGAACCTATACATGGCACTCATTTCCTAGTGTGGCTCAAAGGAAGCATTGAGGCTGATGACCCCAGGGCATAACGCTTTGTGGCCTGAGCCAATAACAGCTATTTCAAGAAGCACACCACAAGTGTTGAAGTTTGGTCCCTTGCAAGTTCTGGCAAAGGAAGAAAGCATGTTTACTTGGCTTGTTGGCACATTATTATTCTCATTTCATTCTCTTAAACAGCCTTGGTATCTTTCTATTGTGGCTTCCTAAGGATTCCTGGCATAAACCTTTTTTATAATTCCTATTGAGGCCATTGTACTATTTTCAGTCAAGAAATGGCTCATGAAACAAAGAAAAGACTTGATAGAGCTGTTTCCAGTGTATTTACTGAAAATAACCCTAACCTATCAGGGCCAAAAATAACTGAGATCTAGACAAAGATCAAGCCATTGTTATAATCTTGTGCAATACAACTCTAATGAGAAAAATGATAGGCAGCAAACCAACAGAGACAGGTCATCTAAAAGTTTGTTTCTTAGAAAAATTCCTCAGGACATCTGGTTCTAAGTTTGGAGGTTTTCATGTTTTACATTATCTAAATATTTGTTAAGTTTCCACATATATTTTATCAATATCTCCAGCAAATAATTTTGTTTTCTTTTCCGTCTAGGCTACAGAACTCTATTGCCTAGCTATGCAGTCTACTTTTAGAAAGAAGGACTCATGGAGGAAGCCCACCCAGGCTCTAAATGTTGACATAGATGATTTGTGCAGGACACTCTAAGGATCTTATCACCAAAGTAATGGGCTAGAAATGTTTAGCTTTACTGCTGACTCATTCTGTAAGGTAGGGCTTGACCAGAATAAAGTCTTCTAATGAGGAAGGTGTAGAGAATGTATGAGGAAGTTAAAGAAGATGCCCTTGTAAAACAAGATGATGTTTAGGTCCTCTAAACTACAGCTTGGTCCATTGGAACATGAAACTAGTGTTTTTATAATAGTCCCAGAGAGGAGTAAGTTATTCCATTTTTATAAGTCTCAGATATGGATTAAAATGTGGCTATACCAGCTATGTCTGTTGGAGTATTTGTCAATTAATATTAAGTTCAGCTAAACATTAGCAGAATTACATTTAGAAAAAAAAACACCTAATAATGTATTACAAACAAGATAAAACTTTTTTTTCGTCACACAAATGGCAGACTACAGTAGTGACTTCATAAACCCCAGGGTCACATAGTCTTTCTATTGTTCTAATGTTCTCAAGAACTGTTTTATCCTTCAAATTCCAAGCTATCCAATGCAGCTCTGTCTATTACATCCATAGTCTACCCAGCTGAAAAGAGGAAGCATGGAAAAATACATGCTTCTTATTTAAGGATACTTTCCAAAATTTAGACTAGAGGTTTATCTCAGCTGTTAAAGAATTTGCTGATCCCTAGACCCCACCCAAATGCTGGTAGATGTAGTGGCTAGCCTGTAGTTTGAGTTACCAAGCTCTGGTTTGATTGAGAGAAAACTCTCTGATATTAACCTCTGGTCTACACACACACCAATTCACACACACACTCACACATACTTAAAAAAGAAAAAGGATACCTTTCAAAATTTGCATATCTAAGTTATGCCTCTGAATCCTTAATCAGAACTTAGGTATGCAGCCACAAGTATTAATAGCTCTAAATTGGGCTCAGCTAAGAATGGAAAATCTATTTCCAATGAAGAAGGATTGGTTGGCAGCTTGTAGTATCTTCAAAAGCATTGTTTGAAAAAAATAGAACCCAACAATTGAAGATAAATGAAAGAGGCATTGTTAGACAGCTCTTTTTTTTATTATTTCTGGCAATTAGTACACCAAGTAGAGGGTCAGACTCGGAAACTGAACAGGTGAGTTTTCTAGCACCTTAGTGTAACTCTCAGAGGTGCCTCTACACACCAGTGATTAACTGTTGCCGCTGATTCATTGTGTACTTTCCGTCTCAACTTCTTGGCATCACTGTATCTAGTTAGGTCTGTGCATCCACTATGGTTGATGGTGAATATGGTAGGTGGCACAATATTGGAAGGTGTAAATATGCTTATTTCCATAATCGTAAGAAATTTGAATAGTCTAGTCTGAGATTAAGGTACCCACTCTGCCAAGCCAGTGCCAGCTAGTGTTCTTCACTAAGATGTGATACAAGCCAGGTTCGGTGGTGCGTGCCTGTATTCTCAGAACTCAGTAATCCAGAGGCAAGCAGATCTCTGTGAGTTCAAAGTCAGCCTGGTCTACAAAGTGAGTTCAGAACAGCCAAGGCTAAACAGAAAAACCCTGTCTTGAAACAAACAAGTAACCCTCTCCCCCAAAAAAAGATATGATAGAAATTTCTGGAAAGCCTGGTGCAGGGGCACACACCTTTAATCCCAGTACTCAGAGAAGTAGAGGCAAGTGGATTTCTGTGATTTCGAGGCCAGTCTGATCTACAAAACAAGTCCAAGACAACCAAAGCTACACAGAGAAACCCTGTCTCTAAAAATCGAAAGAAAAAACAAAAAAGAAATATCTGGAAATAGGAAAAGGGTTTAGAAAGTAGACTGCTAAATTGCAGGAAATACCCTGTATATACTTAAAGATTTTTGAATATTTTTACTTTTTATTATTATTTATTAAAATGTATTCACTTTGTATCTCAGCTGAGGCCCCCTCCTTCACCTCCTCCCAATCCCACCCTCCTTCCCTCCCTCTTCTCCTCCCACGCCCCTCCCCCAGTCCACTGATAGGGGCAGTCCTCCTCCCCTTCCATCTGACCGTAGCCTATCAGGTCTCACCAGGACTGCGTGTATTTTCTTGGTGACTACCCCTGTACCCTCAATTTTGCTTTTGTACAGTGTCTTGGATCATTTTGAGGATAGAAAAAGTAAAACTACCAGGACTATTTCAGTTAATAGAAGCTTACATATAATCATCAGTCATTTATTCCATCTGGCTTTGAACAACCAGCCGCAAAAGATATTGACGGAAATTCTAGTATGGACAGAGCATTAAGGGGGCAACAGGGAGCTCAGGACTCTGAAACCAAGTTACCACTCAACAGGGAGGGCCCAGCCTAACTTGAATGGGAACAGGGTGCAGCTCACTCCCACAGATGGGCACTGTGCAGCAGTAATCCAGAAACTCTCAGCAGAGGGATGAGCTCTATAGGTGATGTTGCAAGTTCTGCAGCGACTGCTTGGACGGAAGTTGAGTCCACGGATCCAGCGATGGATTCTTCCCGGAAAAGGGGAGCCCTTCTTTCCCCCCGATGTTACAGCTCAGAATAAACAGCCAGTCTCTGAAGTCCTTCAGTGAAGTAGATGGTCCTCACAATGTCTTATTTCATGTGAAACAGGGATGGTGGGGAGGGGTTTTGAGGATGAATGTGTTACACTGGCTGGGACTAGGATTTTGGCACTGCTCTAGTTACATAGGGAAAGATAACAGGTGACAAGCTCATGTGACTGACCACCTGTAGCCCGCTGAGGGTTGTGTCATGTGCTCCTGAGGCAGGCACAGAAATAGGAGAGCACTTTGCCCCACACCTTCCTTTCTCAGGATGAGATTTTAAATCTCAAGTTTGAGATTCCTGGGGTTTGAACACACTCCATCTGTGAAGTTCTGTGCCAGTTCCTCTGGAGGCGTGGCCCACAAGCCCCACATCACTCCCTGCTGACTAAGCATTGAACAGTACCAGCCTATGGGAGGGGGGTATTCTCATCCCAACCATCACAATACCTGATAATTTTCTAAGAGTTACCAACTATTAAATAAATGGTTAATAAATCTTTTTTTTATGGCAAAATGATTTTGTGTAGGTGAGAGAGTACCAGAACAGGGCTTCCTGAGTTTTTAAGGGTGAGTTACAGAAGATAAAATACTGTCTTGTATATAATACCTGGCAAATTTCTAAATCTTGATGATAGTTATATTCCTTAATCTTTCTTATTATTTTGAAGTGAGATCTCCCTTTGTTGCCCAGGCTAGCCCTGAACTCTTGGGTTTCTGTGAAGCCCTCTTGCCTCAGTTTCCCAAATAGTTGGCACTACAGGCAGGCATACACCACTGCATCCAGCAATGTATATTATTTTTCTCATTTTTTGTAACTTATTTAAGAAAGAAAGAAAAGTACTAAGTTCATAATAGGAATTCAGTATTTGAATTTCTTTTTCTGCTGCCATAGACTTTGGGGTTGTTTTCACCTAACCATCTCTACTTATTCCAAGACATCTACTTAAAGGCTTCTTGCCCATTTGGTAATGGGATTCTTTCCATGTATTTTTTATTTTTTTTAATTTATTTTCACTGATGTTTTTTAGACAGTATATTTGATCATGTTCTCTCCTTTCCCAGTTCTTCCCAGATCGTCATCTCCCTACCCAACCAATTTTATGTCATTTTTCTCTTTCAAAAACAAGCAAACAAACAAAAACAAACAAAAGCAAAAACCCTTACAAAATTCCAGAAATGAAAATCACAACAGTCAAAACACCAACAAGACAAAAATGTCAAACAACTGAAATGAACCAAAGACTACAAATACAAACAAACAAACAAACAGGAAGTCTGTTTTGTGTTGGTCAACTCCTTCTGAGCATGGGGTCTAGCGTGGTATGTGGTTGGTATACCCATTTCTATTAGAGACAACTGATTTTATCAGCAGGTATTAACTGTAAATGGCTTCTTGCTTACAGATGGGACTCAATTCTCACTCCCCCTCTCAGTGCTGGGACCCCATCTGATTTGAACCTCTGAAGATTTTGTGCATGTTATAGGAGTAACCAACCACTTTTTGATTGTCTGTAAGGGCTACTCAACGAGCTTAAACCTATACCTGACACTGCTGATGTGGCCAAGAACCTGAGACTAGATAGTTCTTGGACATAGGGAAAAATATATACTGTTATTCTGCTAAAGGAACATAGCAATAAAATGGCTCCTAATAATATATTGGTGTATCCATAAATTAGTGTCTCACTCAACCAACATCAGAGAAGCTTCTTGCAGTGGGTAGGAATTAACAGAGACCCACAACTGGACAATGTGTAGAGAGCGCACAGCCATGAATGGCATATTCTCATGAAACTCCTGTCCTCCAGCCCTCAGGAGTTTATGTGGAAGAGGAGGCAGAAAGATTGTAAGAGAGGACATGATAGAAGATTCCAAGAAAACAGTGTCTTCCAGATGCAACAGGGCTGATACACATATGAACTCACAGAGACCGTGACAAGCACTTACAAACCCTGCACAGATTCAAGACAGACAGGGTATCAGCAGTGAGAAGTGGGGTGGACACAGGGTTCTTCCCTAAGCAAGAAGCTGTCTGGAACTGGTACTCAAACAGAAAATCAGTTTTCTCTAATGGAGTCTCTTTGAGTTTATCAATCATATACCAGGGCAAGCCCCATGCTCAGTAGTGGTCGGCCAACACAAAATGCATTCCATACTTTTGTGTGGACTTTTTGTTCTGTTTTTTTTTTTGGTATTTTTTTGTCTTATTGTTTCTTATATTTGCTTTGTCAGTTTTTTATTTGTTGAGGGGGGAAGAGGGAGGGAAGGAGGGAGGGAGAATAGGGTATGAGAGAGAGAAAATGAGAGGGACAGGGAGAAAAATAGTATGAAATTGTTTGGGTAAGGAGGTCGGGAGGATCTAGGAGAAGTTGGAGGAGGAAAAATAATGATAAAAATGTATTGTTTGAAAAAATTTTAATTAAGAACAATTCAATAATAAGCCTTCTGCTTATGTCAGTACAGTAAATCACATTGGTTTCTGGATGTGTTTGTGTGCACAGATGCACAAAGATTACAAGAATCAGAAGAGGGTTCTGAGGAACTCGGCCACTTTGTAACAGGCATATAGCTGTGTTCTGAAAAGAAGTCACACTTCAAGGCTTTTCTAGTCTTACAAGTGATTGAAGATATTTCTAAGGCTTTTCACAGTGCTCCAATTCAAAACTAAGATAAGCTCAGACAAAAGATGAATACATGGAGAGCAGATATTAACAGCAACATTGTATGGCCAAACTACATGTTGGATGTCTTGAGAATGGTGATTCTGGGACCCATTTAATGAGTTGTGATCATCAATCAGAAGTGTCCCTGACTATTCATTTAAGCACAACCCTTTTAGGCCTATAAGATTCCCATAATTTAAAATCAAGCAAGAATCTTATTATATGTTAAAGCAAGCTACCATGAATGGCAATGTACATAGATTCAAATCTCCACATTGGCTGGAGGAAAGGAAATCTGAAATACAGGCTATAGAACAGCTATCTGGAAAATATTTAAAGAAATAAACTATGCAGTCATACAGATGAAAAGGCAACCATAAGATAAATAGCAGATAAAAATCTAGCTGAAAGGAAGATTAGAAATTACCCAGAATGCACCACAGAATGTCAAACATAAATCTAATAGGACTCCCATAGTGACCTAAAGAAGGAGGGAGGGATGGGATGCCGGAAAGGGAGGGGGGAGGTTGAAGTCAAGTGGTCTGAATCTTCTAAGACTGATAGAAAACACAAGAGCACATACAAAGTAGAATAGTAAAAGAAGATTTATATTTAAACACTTCGTAATTCAACTCTAGAGAATTAACTGCCTAAAGATCTTAAAAGGGCCTAGAGGGAAAGGATGGATAATCCTCAAAAGAATGAAAATTACACTACAGTTGTCTATGAGAACAATGGAAGACAAAAGACAGTGGAGTAATAGAAAGAAAATAATTGTCAGCTA
Source organism: Pachyuromys duprasi (assembly GCA_028658305.1). Classification (NCBI taxonomy): domain Eukaryota; kingdom Metazoa; phylum Chordata; class Mammalia; order Rodentia; family Muridae; genus Pachyuromys; species Pachyuromys duprasi. The sequence goes on from CM053742.1 coordinate 8,478,671, forward strand.
AAACTTGTATTTCAGGATGAAGGATAGAACAGAGGATACTTAAAAACACCCAAAGATGGGGGAGGGATTTACAGCCAATGCTAAGGGAACACTTTCTAAAAGATACACTTCACAAAGAAAAACAATACTAGCAGAAGGATAATCTAAGATGCAAAAAGAAATGATGGGCAGGAAAATGGCAAAAGTGCTTGTGCATGTGAGCAAATGGAATTTGAAAAAGCGACTGATAATGTAGTTTTTTGGAATTAAAAATGACAAAAATAAAATACTGAACATACAGTCATATGTAAATGAAAAGAGGAGATTAGAGTCAAAACCTCTTAAAACCTTAAGAGTGTTTTTATTGAGCAGAAGTTATCACTGTGTTCTGTTAAGGGTTATGTAGTAAATATTCTAATGTTTGCTACTCATAGAATCTTGGTCACAACTTCTCAACTGTCACTGTAGTGTAAGAACAGTCACATACAGTGTAAGATTGAAAATATATAGCCAGATATCAATATAGGCTTAGTTATAAAGATAGCAATTGCATAGGTTTTATTGTTGGGCTCTTAAATAAATACTTTAATTTTATTTTGTAAGTTAAATGTTTGTGTTTATATTTAAATAACAATTATCAAAAGATATACAGTCTCTAAAGTCGAAATAAAAATTAAAAAGTACACAAGAAAACACAAACAAAAACAATAAATAACAAATAATCACCCCCAACATAAATTAAAAAATGTGGAAAAAAGGAGCCAACCACGGAAGGCCTCCGAAAGGCTTTGCCCTGCAGGGTATCAAAGCAGATGCTCATAGCCAAACTTTGAGTAGAGTTCAGGGAATCTTATCAAAGAAGGGGGAGATAGTAGGATGTGGAGAGGACAGGAGCTCCACAAGGAGAACAACAGAACCAAACTATTTGGGCCCAGGGGTCTTTTCTGAGACTGATACTCCAACCAAGGTCCATTCACGGAGATAACGTAGAACCCCTGCACAGATGTAGCCCATGGCAGCTCAGTGTCCAAGAGGGTTCCCTAGTAATGGGAACAGGGACTGTCTCTGACTTGAGCTCAGTGGCCTGCTCTTTGATCACCTCTCCCTGAGGGGGTGGGCAGCCTTAACAGGCCACAGAGGAAGACAATGCAGCCAGTCCTCATGAGACCTGAGAGGCTAGGGTTAGAGGGAAGGGGAGCAGGACCTCCCCTATCAGTGGACTGAGGGAGGGGCATGGGAGGAGACAAGGGAGTGAGGGCGGGATTGGGAGGAGACAAGGGAGGGGACTACAGCTGGGATACAAAGTGAATAAATTGTAATAAATAAAAAAAGAAATTAAAAAAAGAAAATTAAAAAAAAACCAAGTTAATGAATTAGAGAGAGCCCTCAGGGATTTGAGTGGATATTACAGGATCCCTATTTACATAATGGCCCACAGGCTGGATGGAATCCATTATTAGATTCTCGGCACTGTGCATATGCCAGGAAAAACTGAGCAAAGGCAAGGCCATATGGCTAGCATAAGAATAAAACTAGTACAATCGACTCACAAAGATAATATCACTATACATAAAGAAGATCCCCCCAGATTCATTTCTTTTAGAGAATGACTGCTTGGCCAGCTAAGATAAACATAAGGAAAACTGAAGAATTCTGTAAGGAGAAAATGACTGAAAACACAATTCTGAGGGTACCATCATCATCATTATCATTATCACCATTGCCATCTTCATTCATCAATCAGCACAAGCTGCATCAGAGTGGATCTATTATTCAGAGTACCTGCTTTCTACTTTCAAAGACCAACCATTCTCCTTATAGAAAAAAGGCAAATATTCAATAGAAGAGCAAAACCTCTCTATCTGTTCACATAAATGAAGTGTATGTAAAATGATGAAGTACAGAGCTGGGTGGACCAGAGAAGTAAAGCTGAGTGGGTGTGCCTTAGGTTTTGAGTTGCCACAGACATAGTGAGGCATCTTTTTAATTTAATTTTATTTATATATTTATTACAATTTATTCACTTTGTATCCCTGCTGCAGCCCCCTCCCTCATCTCCTCCCAGTCCTGCCTACCCTCCTCCCTCTTCTCCCCTATGCCCTTTCCCTAGTCCGCTGATAGGGGAGGTCCTCCTCCCCTTCTATCTGACCCTAGCTTATCAGGTTTCATCAAGGCTAGCTGCATCTTCTTCCTCTGTGGCCTGGCAAGGGGAAGATGATCAAAGAGCCAGCCGCTGAGTTCCCCAAGTGAGGTAACCCAGAAGCAGGAAGACACATATATACTCATAAGCAGATATTAGCCATATAATACAGGATAAACATGCTAAAATCTACAGTCCTAAAGAAGCTAAACAACAAGGAGGACCCTAGGGAAGATGCTTAATCCACATTCAGAAGAACAAACAGGATAGTTATCAGAAGTAGGTGAGGCATGTTGATTATCTTCTTTGTCTGCTCTACCCACATCCATCATTGTCTACTTTCCCCTGCCTTTCTCTGTGCCTGTGGCTGCTTAAACCCATGGCTGGCACTTAGAAGAGATCTCATTTTAGATTCTGAATTCCCATGGAAGATCCCTAGATATTTAGATTTTTATACAATTTAAAGATGAAAAAAATTAGATGACCATTAGGAAGTCACACAAACCATTTTTATATACTTTCCAGTTACTGACTTAACAGTCTTATGTTATTAGGGAGCAGTTATTTTATTTCAGGTAGTTCCGCATTTACAGAAAAATAGAAAAGATGATATAAGGTCCTAACACACTTCCCAGAGCATTACAATGCAGGAAACAAAATCTATAGCTTGTTGTTTCCTGAATTCCAGTTTTTATTTGAACTTTCCAAAGTTGTCCACTATTGTTCTCTCTTCCAGATCCAACCCATGACACCAAATTGCATTTAATCACATAATCTTGGTCTCATAATTTGGTCACATAATTTGGACTTGAATAACTTCTCAACCTTTCCTTGCTTTTTATGACTTGGCCAGTTTTGAAGAGTTCTAATCAGGTATATTGAAGAATGTCTCTTCACTGGGCTTTCGCTAATTATTTTCTCATGATTATACTAGGGTTTATGAGTTTGAAAGATGATCACAGAGACAAAGTACTATTTTCATCACAATGTATCACAAAGGATAGATGCAATCAATATGACTAATTACTGGTGATTTGCCAGGTTTCTGAATTATGTTTTTCTCCATTGGAAAAGTACATCACTAAGCACAGCTAACACTTAAGGATGGTGTGTGGTGGGGATTGAACTATAAGTATTAATTTAAAATGTCATTTTGCTAAAATTTAATTAAAATTTAATGTTTTACCATAATTGTGTTTTTAATTTTAATTTATTGAAAATAAGTTATTTTCATATAGTGTATTCTGTTCAGTTTCTCCTCACTCATCTCCTCTCAGATCTTCCCCACACTTCCAACTCCAAGCTTTCTTTTTCTCTCTTTTAAGAAAACAGACAGGTCAATTAAAAAAAAACCAACAAACAAGGATTAAAAAAATCAACAAACAAAAAAGAATAAGAAAACTAAGAAAGAGCACAAGTAATGTATACACACAGAGATACACAAACATGTTCATAGAGTGCATAAAACTGGAAAACTTTGGTATTTATTAAAAAGTTGTGATATGAACTCCACACCTTTGAATTCGTTTTGTGTTGGCCATCTACTACAGGGCATGGAGCCTGCCAATTGAGTATGTGGATTACATATGCTGTGAGACTCCATTGGAGAAACTGATTTTTCTTTATGGGTAGTTGGTCATTGCAGAGAGCTTCTTAGTTGGGGGCAATAGTGTTTTAAGCAAATAGTGCCTACTATGTAGAATAGGAAAGTTATGTACAATTCCACATTTCAACATTATATGCAAGGGAAAGTTGGTAGATGAGGTGCTGAAAAAGGGAACTGATAGGTCTGAAATAAATAGAAAGGATAATGATGAGACATGAAAATGTCTCAAGCATAACTGCTGAAAAACAGAAAGCCAAGGGCCATAGATGGGTTAAGGATTTGCTTATGTCAAAAGAGGAAAGGGTGGTCCTGGAGAGATATTCAACAGAATACACACCTCAATTGTGTAACAAATTTTTGTAAAACATTTTTGAACTTACAACTCTAGGCACATGCTTTACTGTTGGTCGCGCGTTCGTCTCGCCAGTGAGAACATACTCGGACACCAGGATCCTTCTGCAGCAAGCGTTCGTTCTAACAGGGATGGGAGGAAGACCCCAAGCCTCGAAATGGCACGGCTTTTACACCCTCTGGGTGGTGTGTTAGTCTCTGATTGGCAGAGGCCGGTCAGGCCATATGACATGTTGGTTCCTGATTGGCAGAGGTTAGTCAGGCCATATGACGTATCTGAATAGTGTGACTCTAGGGCTGGTTTACCGCCCAGGCACATGCGCAATAACAGTTGTTTACCAGTCAGCCAGCTGGCTGCCGGCGCCATCCTGCAATGGTGCTTGCAGGCTCTCCACATATCCCTCTTTTTGTTTTATTAAGACACAATGGCCAAAGGTAGAGGTCTGATCCCTGGTGCAGATGGCACATGTACTGGTACGGTCTTTGAACCTTCATTCATTGACTGTCCTGACCCGGCCAGTGTCCTTTTTCCCAGGGGAGGGCAACATTTAGACACAACCCTCATGCAATCAGACATGCCTTTCAGAGAGCCTCCAGCCGAGGCGATTTGAGATTCTCTGTGCAGTGCCTCGCCTAGCAGACCAAGTGTGACGGAAATATTTTAAGCAAGCGCAATACCCTTCCCGTGCAATGGAGCAATCTCCCGGGAGTGCAAGGGCTATCACATGCTCATTTGTACAGCATAGAAAG
>CM053742.1:8483996-8513086 GCA_028658305.1 Pachyuromys duprasi
TCAGGGTCCCCAAAGATTCTATTTGCTGCCTCAGTCATACGAGCCACAAAATCAGAAAATGGCTCTTGAGGGCCCTGAATGATTTTTGTTAAATGTCCAGTAGGCTCTCCTTTCTTAGACAATGCCTTCCAGGCCTTAATGGCAGCAGCAGTAACTTGTGCATATGCCCCTAATGCGTAATTTGTCTGATTATTAGCATGGGGGCCTTGGCCAGTCAACAGTTCAAATGTCCAGGTCCTCTGATTCCCCTCTACTAGGGCATTTGCCCGTGCTTGTGTCTGGCAAGCATCGTGCCAAAGAGCCTTCCACTCCATGAATTGGCCCATACTGGGCAGGGTGGCTTTAACTAGAGTCTCCCAATCATTAGGTGTCAGGGAGGTGTTGGTTAATCTTTCCAATTGCATGATGGTAAAATTAGCATCTATTCCATATTTATTGACTGACTCTGCAAGTTCCTTAATGGTAGCATACTCCAAGGGCGCATAAACGCGTTCACCATCCTGTGCCTCCCAGACTGGATAGCTCAGACGTAATTTTCTTCTAACCTTTGGTGACATAAATGTAGCAGAACCCAGAGCAGAAGCATATGGAGGAGGCGCGGAGGGAGGCGCCACAGGCTTAGTAATGCCAAGCCATTTCCTCCATCTATTATCAGGGTGATATCTCTCTTCCTCATATTTTGCAGCTTTCTCCTCTAACTCCTCCTCCTCAGAGGGAGGAAGTTCATCCGAATCAGAATCGGAAAGCCCCAAGGCTTCCAATTCCTTTATTGGGTACAATGGCTGTTTTTGTTTTAAACCTCTATTTAACTCCTTTTTTCCTTTCACTCCCAGGGCGTACTTTCCCTGTTCTTTCTCCTCCTCAGAGGGGTCTGATTTCTTAACTCTATTCTTTCTTTTTCGGGCCCGTAAATGTTCTGTTTCTGACATGCTATCCTGAAGTTCCCCTAACACTGCCTGCCCTTCTTTGACTACTGACTGGCATTTAGAATCTTGCAAACAGGAGCAGACCAGCTTCCACAGTGGTCTAGTTCCCGCACGCAATTTTCCATTAGCCTTTTCTTGATCTAGATCCTTCTCAAGCTTGTCCCAGGCACCCAAAGACAGATTTCCCGAAACGACAAACCAGGGTGCGACTCGATCAATTTCTTTGACAAAACCCTCTAAAGTCTTAGTAGATATTTTAAGTTTATGTTGACGTGAAAGTGACTGTAAAGCGGTAATCACGGAGTGTGACGCTCCCATGTTGCTCACTTATCTATGAGAGAGACTGACACACAGGAAAGAAGACCACGGCTTATCTACGTTCGACTTACGTTTTCTAAAATGAAACCAACAGTCACACCGATGAAAACAATATCCAATCAGGCAGAACAAGACAAGAGCAACCAAGACCAATGCTACAGCCACCAGGGGAACAGGCTCAGGAAACATACCTCTCAGAGCTTACCTATCAGCTGCAGTTCTGAATCCTCCCTGCGAACAGGGGGTCTCCTCTGTGCCGGCGATGGAATTCCCGGGTTTCGGCACCAGTTGTTGGTTGCGTGTTCGTCTCGCCAGCGAGAACGTACTCGGACACCAGGATCCTTCTGCAGCAAGCGTTCATTCTAACAGGGATGGGAGGAAGACCCCAAGCCCCGAAATGGCACGGCTTTTATACTCTCTGGGTGGCATGTTAGTCTCTGATTGGCAGAGGCCGGTCAGGCCATATGACGTGTTGGTTCCTGATTGGCAGAGGTTAGTCAGGCCATATGACGTATCTGAATAGTGTGACTCTAGGGCTGGTTTACCGCCCAGGCACATGCGCAATAACAGTTGTTTACCAGTCAGCCGGCTGGCTGCCAGCGCCATCCTGCAATGGTGCTTGCAGGCTCTCCACACTTTACCTATTCTTTTTCTGTGATGGAGTTGGAGGAGTCCCAAATTGTCTAAACTTGCTTCTTTATCTGTACACTACAGTATGTGTGTTAGATTTCCATTATACTAACAAATGCTAAAGACAAATCAACTTACAAAGAAGAAAAGTTTCTTTCGTCTCATAAGGTTGAAGGTTTCTTTTTACAGTTTATTTATTTTTTATTCATTTTACATCCTGGTTGTCACCCCATGCCTCCTCCCCTCCCAGGTCCACCCTCCTTCCCTCCTCTTTCCCCTCTCACCACTTCCTCAGAAAAAGGGAGATCCCTTCGCCATGCACCAGTGCTCATCAAGTTGCATTAGGACTAAACAGGTCCTCTTCCCCTGTGGCCTGGTAAGGCAGTTCCACCAGGGAAAAGTAATCAAAAAGCTGGCAAGTGAGTCTGTGTCCAGTGCAGTCCTCTTGTCTCTTACTAGAAGACCCACATAAAACCTAAGCTGTCTATGTGCTACATCTTTGTAGGGGACCTAGGTCCAATTCATGCACTGACCTTGGTTGATGTTTCAGTCTTAGCAAGCCCCTCTGGGCCCTGGTTGGTTGGCCCTGTTAGTGTTCTTGTGGAGCTACTGTCACCTCCTGGTCTTTTTCTTTATCCTCCCATTTTTCCACAAAACTTCCTAAGCATTGCCCAATGTTTGGCTGTGAGTCTTGGCCTTTGTTTTAAGGCACTGCTGGGTAGCACCTCTCAGAGGACAACTCTGTCAGGCTCCTGTCTGCAAGCTTAGCAGAGTATCCTTCATAGTGTCAGGGGTTAGCACTCTCTGATAAGGTGGCTCTTTAGTTGGGCCAAGCATTAGTTGGGCATTCCCTCAATCTCTGCTCTATCTTTATTCCTGCACATCTTGTAGGCAGGGTAAATTTGGTGTTGAAGTTTTTGTGGGTGGGTTAGAATTCCCCTCTCTCTGCTAGGAGAAGAAGCTGAGTGTGGGCTTATCTCCATGACAAGTTGGAGACCTAAGTCAGAGTAGGCCCCTGGGAGGATATGAGGGGATTCAAGCAGGGACTCTTAGTAGCAGAGGCCATAGAGACTGAAGAGGACACCCTCTAACTAGAAGTTGGAGGTTTCAAACTACGACCAATTGGTCCAATTGCTTTAGGCTCATGGTATCATAGTACATAATGGCAGAGCAAAATTGCATGTCATATTGTGGTCAGGGAGTGAAAAAGAGAAGAAGTGACGGGGTCCTCAGAGCTCCTCTAATAGCTCCTCCAATATAATATCTCCCACTAGATACGTCCTCTCAAAGTTTCTACCACCTCAGAGTACTGCCATGGATTAGAGGGCAAGCATTTACTACATAGCCTCAGGATACTTACTGAAACCATAGTAGGGTAGATCATAATACTTATGGGCATATGATGAGGTGTAAAGTACAGATCTTGGACCATACCTGTACATGGGGATATATCGTGGTGGGGGCGGGGGGACATGAACATTTTCTATACACATTAGCCAACAGTTTCAAGTGGTATAACATTAGTGTCAACAACTGGGAATAACAAAGCCGGGAATAGCCAGATCCCTTATTCTTGGGAAGAATCAGGAACGTAGATTTGGTCAAAAAGAATGAACTGGAGCAAAAACTGGTGATCTAAGAATGGGCATGGAGAAGTTGAGAGAGAGGAGAGTGATTTGTGGGTTTTTCTCTTTTGGCTCGCTATGTTAAAATCTCATCTGCTTTGCTAAAAGCTATAAAACCACTAAAATCCATTTTTGAAACATTTGAGGTCTGGAAGTGTTGGGACATATGGTGGCTGTGTTAGATAGGAGTGACATAATTGGAATGTATGTTTCCTGGGGCACTTTTCCTTTTAAATGTAAGGGGTAAACAAAGCCTTATATTTTGAGTGTAGGAAATGGTGAGGATGGTGGCAGCGTTGTTAAAGGTGAGACTTGTACCTAAATGAAGTTTGATACTAAATCCCTTGGGTTTGCTTGAGAATGAGAGAGAGTTCGGGAACCGTATCTGTAAAGTTATTTTATTTTTTAAAATATTTATATTTTAATTTTTATTGATCACACTTTATTCACTTTGTATCCCCCTGTAGTTCCCTCCCTTGTCCTCTCCCAATCACATCCTCCTTCCCCCTTCTACACACATGCCCTTCCCCAATTCCACTGATAGAGGTGGTCCTCCTCTCCTTCTTTCTGATCCTAGTCTATCAGGTCTCATCAGGAGTGGGTGCATTGTCTTCCTCTGTAGCCTGGTAAGGCTGCTCCACCCTCAGGGGGAGGTGATCAAAGAGCCGGCCACTGAGTTCATGACAGAGACAGACCCTGTTCTCCTTACTATGGAACCCACTTGGACACTGAACTGCCATGGGCTACATCTGTGCAGGGATTCTAGGTTATCTCCATGGACGGTCCTTGATTAGAGTTATCAGTCTCAGAAAAGACCCCTGGGTTCTGTTGCTCTCCTTGTGGAGCTCCTGTCCTCTCTAGGTCTTACTATTTCCCACTTCTTTCATAAGATTCCCTGCACTCTGCCCACAGTTTGCCTCTAAGTCTCAGTGTCTGCTTTGATACCCTGCAGGGTAGAGCTTTTCAGATGCCCTCTGTGGCAGGTTCCTGTCCTGTTCCCTGTTTTCTCCTTCTTCTGATGTCTATCCTCTTGCCTTTCTGAATGGGGATTGAGCATTTTAGCCAGAGTCCTCGCTCTTGATTAGTTTCTTTATGTGTACAGATTTTAGTAGGTTTATCCTATATTATATGTCTAATATCCAATTATGAGTGAGTATATATCCTATATGTCTTTCTGCTTCTGGGATACCTCACTCAGTATAATCTTTTCCAGTTCTCACCATTTACCTGCAAATTTCATGATATCATTGTTTTTTATTGCGGAGTAATATTCCATTGTGTAGATGTACCACAATTTCTGTTCCATTCCTCAGCTGAGGGACATCTGGGTTGTTTTCAGCTTCTGGCTATTACGAATAAATACTATGAACAGAGATGAGCAAATGTCCTTGTTGTGTACTTGAGCACCTTTTGGATATATGCCTAGGAGTGGTGCAGCTGGATCTTGAGAAAGATCCTAATTGTCTGAGAAAGCACCAGCTTGATTTCCAGAGTGGCTGTACAAGTTTACATTCCCACCAGCAGTGGAGTAGGGTTCTCCTTTTCCCACAACCTCTCCAGCATGTGTTGTCACTTGAATTTTTGGTCTTAGCCATTCTAGTGGGTGTAAGGTGAAATTTCAAGGTCCTTTTGATTTGCATTTCCCTGATGTCTGAGGATGTTGAATATGTATTTAAGTGTTTTTTGGCCATTGGATATTCCTCTATTGAGAATTCTCTGTTTAGCTCTGTACCCCATTTTTAAATTGGAATCTTTGATTTGTTGCTGTTTAACTTCTTGAGTTCTTTATATATTCTGGATATTTGCCCTCTGTCAGATATAGGGTTGGTGAAGATCCTTTCCCAATCAGTAGGCAGTCGTTTTGTTCTGACGACAGTGTCTTTTGCTTTACAGAAGCTTTTCAGTTTCATGAGGTCCTATTTATTGGTTGTTGATCTTCGAGCCTGTTCTGTTGGTGTCTTGTTCAGGAAGTAGTCTCCTGTGCCAATGGGGTCACAACTCTTCCCCACTTTTTCTTCTAACAGATTTAGTGTGTCCGGTTTTACGTTGATGTCTTTGATCCACTAGATTTTAGTTTTGTGCAGGGTGATAAATATGGATATATTTGCATTTTTCTACATATAGACATCAACTTAGACCAGTACCACTTGTCTTCCTCTTTATTACTGTATAATAATTGCACATGGGTATTTCATCATGACATTGCTTTATAGTCATGACTAATATATTGGAAGTACGAAGGATGGAGCTGTGATTTGGATCTTAAATGCCCGCTAAAATCCTCACATTGAATGCTTGTTCCTTAGCCTCTGGTGTTATTTGGAGGTCATGGAACATTTAAGAGCTGCAACCCAGTGGGGAACTTTTTGTTTAATGGGGCTGTGCCCTCAAAGGTGATCCTATGACACCACTTTTTCTTTAGCTCCCTACTCATGACATGGATAGCATTGCCTTGCCATGACATAATGCTGCTTCCCACTGTAGGCCTAAAATCAATAGCATTGTCTAAAAATGGACCTAAACTTCTGAAGATATAAGTCAACATAAAACTTGTCTCCTTACCAGTCGCTTATCTTGGGAGATTTTCCTACTAATGGAAACCTATCACTGATGATGAGAGCTCAAAGAGAACAAAAGAAAAAAATGAGAGCTACAAAAACTCCGGGTTTGTGTTTCTGGCGCATGAGAAATGGGCCCTGAATTGATATAAGAGAAATGTTTGTCCTAAAACATTTGTAGAAGTGAGGATGCTCAGTAGGACCTGCATTTGTCAAAAGGAAAGAAATGTAGGGCAACAAGTATTTTGTGTAGATTTGACCCTGGTACGTTTTCTGTTTCTTTGTTCTGAAAAGCACTGTTGAAAGCATGAGCATGAGCATGAGCATTCTGAGGGTTTGAATTTGAAGGGACTATCCTTTAAAGAAGAAGGCAGTTGAAGAAAACAATAACCCATTCAAAAGGAAATAAAAATCTATTTTAAAGGTGAATGGGAGTTAACGAAATGGCTCAGCAGTTAAGAACATTCATTGCAAGGTCTTGGGTTCAAATTTCAGCACCTTCACCAGGCAGCTCACAACCACCTGCACCCTCAGTTATGTGTAGGAGTATTTTGCCTGCACGTGTGTACTTGCATCTCATGTGTGTCCAATGTCTGAAGGGGCATCTTATTCCCTGCAATTGGAATTGTGAACCAAACAGAACCTGGGCCCTCTGGAAGATCAGTAAGTGCTCTTAACCAGTGAGCAATCTCTCTAATCTCAGGTTATATCCACTTTTTCATCTAGACACCAAGGATACAAACATTACTAAGAAGGATGACAAAACAACTTTCAAAAACGTAAGACAGGTATAAAATAAATAAGAAAGCATGTATACAATATCATTTAAACAACTAGAAAACATTAACTAAACTTAATAGAACTATCATCTAATTTTTAATTGGATGCATTTTTTAAAACATTTATTTATATTTATACACCAGTCTTCCTAGATACCAGATCTCACTATAGATGGTTCTGAGCCACCATGTGGTTGCTGGGAATTGAACTCAGGACCTTCGGAAGAACAGCAAGTGTTCTTAACCTCTGAGCCATCTCTCCAGCCCATGGATACATTTTTTTTTTGATCAGTGATGCATTTGCCATTTTAGTAAGCTGCTTAGCAGGTCCAAGATCTTGTTATTTTTCCTACAAAATCCACTTGTTGGTCAATAAACAGTGAAAGAAAAGATTTGGATTAGAAAGAACCAATTTTTTAATCAGAGATTTCAAGTATAATTAGAACAAGGGGTGAAGGCCTTAAGTCAGAACCTGCTTGAATATGACAGACATTAAGTTAGTGATTCAAGTGGTTAGGTTAGACACTTTAACAATCACTGTGGATAGAGAAAGTGGAGACCAAAAGACCAAGAAGAAACAGAACAAAGTGGATAATATTTGTAATCTATTTATCAGTCCAGTGTAGATATTGTGTAGTTTTGATGTTCTGCTATAGTCGCATAATGTCATCCTTAAGCAAAGCTAGAGGAATAGTACATGACATTCTGCATACATTTGCTGCATCTGTCTCTGAGTTCACAATTACTATAAAATAAAATATTTTTGAGAAGTCCTATGCCTAGCCAAAAAAAAAGTCCCCTTCCCCGTGAGAGTAAAAAGAAAAAAGAAAGAAAAATTATTTCTGTGTTCTTCGAAGGTTTTGAAACACGTTCACATATATCAGCTTGCTTGTTATTCCCAACAAAACAGTAAGAAGCAAAGGCATACTGTTATTCCTATTCTGCAGATGGAGAAATCGGTTCCGTATGATCAAATATCTTACATATGGTTACAATCAACCACAAAATCAAGACTCCAAAGTGTGAGTGAGTTCTATCTGGCCAGTTGTGTCTCCTCCACACTAACCTTAATAATCTTGAAACAAAGATTTGAATAAAGGTAACTTTTTGAAAGGTGATCTAAAACATAGCTTCTCATTTTTTTGTTTTGTTTTGTCTTTTGTTTTTCAAGACAGAGGTTCTCAGTATAACCATGGCTGTTGGAAAACTTACTCTGTACACCAGGCTGGACTCAAATTAAAAAATCCACCTGACTCTGCCTCCGGAGTGCTGGGATTAAAGGCGTGCACCACCAATGCCCAGCTAAAACATAGCTTCTTAAACTATGGTTGGGGTTGTATAACAGAATGGGAAGGGGTGGTCATGAAAATTTGACAACAATAAGAGAGTCATAAAGTACAACCAAAGTTAATTTAAAATCAAATGCATGATAAACCCAAACTGTTTCTCCCAATAGCTACCTGTGTTAAACCCCTTGACTTCACTACAACCTTAGTTATAAACACATTAAACACACATACACTTGATACTGCATGTGCCTTCACACAATACAATGCCAGAAAACTCTTCCTGGAATACTTCTGCTCAAATTCAAGACAATTATGTTATGAACTGCAGTGTGTTACTGTACATACAAACATTTCTGCTCTTATAGAAGCATAACAGTTGAATTATAGGAAACAAAGACTATTAATATTTTCTAATGTTATTATTGAGAATTTTAAGTAGCTAATTGGTATATCTCTGGAATGGGTTGTTACAACATTTGATTTTAAAAATTGCTATTTGAATTGGTGTTTTTAAAATTTTGTTATGGCTTGGCAGGATTAACATAGTAAAAATGGCCATCTTACCAAAAGCAATCTACAGATTCAATGCAATTCCCATCAAATTACCAACACAATTCTTTACGGATCTTGAAAGAAAAATTCTCAACTTTATATGGAATAACAAGAAACCCAGAATCACTAAAACCATCCTCTATAGTAAAAGATCTTCTGGAGGTATCTCCATCCCTGATCTCAAGCTGTACTCTAAAGCAACAGTAGTAAAAACTGCATGGTATTGGCATAGAAACTGGCTGGTGGATCAATGGAATCAAATAGAAGACCGAGAAAGAAGCCCACACACTTGATTTTTGACAAAGATGTCAAAACCATAAAATGTAAAAAAGATAGCATCTTAAAACAAATCATGCGGGTCTAACTGGATATCTACATGTAGAAAAAATGCAAATAGATCCATACTTATCACCCTGCACGAAACTAAAGTCCAAGTGGATCAAAGACCTCAATATAAAACCAAACACACTAAAGCTGCTAGAAGAAAAAGTGGAGAAGAGCCTTGAACTCATTGGTACAGGAGACAACTTCCTGAACAGAACAGCAACAGCACAGGATCTAAGATCAATCATTAATTGGGACCTCATGAAACTGAAAAGCTTCTGTAAGGCAAAAGGCACTGTCATCAGAACAAAACAACAACCTACAGACTGGGAATTGATCTTCACCAACCCTATGTATGACAGAGGGCTAATATCCAGAATATAAAAGAACTCAATAAAGTTAAACAGAAACAAACAAAGTAATACAATTAAAAAGTGTGGTACAGTGCTAAACAGAATTCTCGAATGATAGAGAAACACATAAAGAAATGTTCAACATCCTTAGCTATCAGGGAAATGCAAATCAAAACGACCCTGAGATTTCACCTTACACATATCAGAATGGCTAAGATCAAAAACTCAAGTGGCAATACATGCTGGAGAGGATGTGGAGAAAAGGGAACCCTTCTCAATTGTTAGTGGGGATGTAAACTTGTACAACCTCTTTGGAAATCAAGCTGGTGCTTTCTCAGACAATTAGGAAAAGCGCTTCCTCAAGATCCAGCTATACCCCTCCTAGGCATATATCCAAAAGATGCTTAAGTACATAGTAAGGACATTTGCTCAGCCATGTTTATAGCAGCTTTATTTGTATTAGTCAGAATCTGGAAACAACCCTGATGTCCCTCAACTGAGGAATGGATACAGAAGTTGTGGTACAGCTACACAATGGAACACTACTCAGCAATAAAACAAAGAAACCATGAAATTTGCAGGTAAGTGGTGGGAACTGGAAAAGATCATCCTGGGTGAGGTATTCCAGAAGCAGAAAGACACACAGGTTATATGCTCACTCATAAGTGGATATTAGACATATAATATAGGATAAACATTACTAAAATCTGTACATTTAAAGGAGCTAATCAAGAAGGACGACCCTGGGTATGATGCTCAATCCTCATTCAGAGAGGCAAAAACAATGGACATCAGAAGAGGGAGAAAATAGGGAAGAGGACAGGAGCCTACCACAGAGGGCCTCTGAAAAACTCCAGTCAGCAGGTTATCAAGGCAGATGCTGAGACTCATAGCCAAACTTTGAGCAGAGTAAATGGAATCCTATGAAAGATGGGGGAGATAGAAAAGTCTGGAGGGGATAGGAGTTCCACAAAGAGAGCAACAGAACCAAAAAAATCTGGACACAGAGGTCTTCTCTGAGACTGATACTCCAACCAAGGACCATGCATGGAGATGACCTAGAACCCCTGCACAGATGTAGCCCATGGCAATTCAGTGTCCAAGTGGGTTTCCTATTAATGAGAATAAGGGCTGTCTGTGACATGAACTCACTGGCTGGCTCTTTGATCACCTCTCCCTATGTGTGTGTGTGTGGGGGGGGTCGCAGCCTTACCAGGACAACGAAGAAGAAGACAATGTAGCCAGTCCTGATGAGACCTGTTAGGCTAAGATCAGATGGAAGGGGAGGAAGACCTCTCCTATCTGTGGACTGGGGGAGGGGCATGGGAGGAGATGAAGGAGGGAGGGTGGGATTGGGAGGGGATGAGTGAGGACCTACAGTTTGGATACAAAGTGAATAAAATGTAATTAATACAAAATAGTTAAGATCAGAAAATAATTTAATTCACTTTACATCCTTTGTAGCTCCTTCCCTCCCCCTTCGCAGTCCCACCTTCCCTCTCTTTCTCTCTGCTCTTCCTGCTCACCTTTTACTCCCATTTTCCACCACAGCTCATAAAGTTGCATCAGACTGAACATGTCCTCTTTTTCTCTAGCCTGGCAAGGCAGTCTCCCCAGGGAAAAGTGGTCAAAAAACTGACAAGTGAGTACCTGTCTCATGCAGTCCAAAACAGTTAGGGTAAGAGTAAGGGTTAGGGTTAAGGTTAGAGTTAGGGTTAGGATTACTAGAGGACCCACATGAGGCCTTAGCTGCTCATCTGTTACATCTTAGTACGGGGCCTGGGAAGTTCATGTGTGGTCCTTGGTTGTTGCTTCAGTCTCAGCAAGCCCGTCTGGGTCCTGGTTGGTTGACACTGTTGGTCTTCTTGTGGAGCTACTGCCACGTCCATGTCCTTATCTCTTTTTTCCCACTTTTCCACAAGACTCCCTAAGCTTTGCCCAATGTTTGGCTGTGAGTCTCAGTATCTGTTTTAACGTGCAGCTGGATAGAGCCTCTCAGAGGACAACCCTGCCAGGCTCCTGTCTGCAAGTTTATCAGAGTATTCTTCATAGTGTCAGGAATTGGCACTCTCTGATAAGGTGGCTCTTTGGTTGGGCCAGGCATTGGTTGGGCATCCCCTCAACCTCTGCTCTATCTTTATCCCTGCACATCTTGTAGGCAGGGTAAATTTGATGTTGAAGTTTTGTGGGAGGTTTGGTGTTCCCCTCCCTTTGCAAGGAGACTAGTCTAGTTAGTGGGTGTTCTCTTCAGTCTCTATAGCCTCTGCTACTAGGAGTCTCTGCTTGAGCCTCTCTCATATCCTTCCAGGAGCCTACCTTGACTTAGGTCTCCATCTTGTCACAGAGACACCCTGACTCTCAGTTTCTCTTTTCTCTATAGGCCTTCTGTCTTCTTGCCCTTGCTCTCCCCAGATCTGATCTTTAACCTCTTAACTCTCTATGCCCACTCTCCTACCTTCTTCCCTCTCTTCAGCCACTACCTCTGTTTATTCTATCTCCCCTCCTGAGTGAGATTTAAGTATCCTGCCTTAGATCCTCCATGCTACCTATCTTCTTTGGGTCTTTGCCTCGTAGTATGTTTATCCTGTACTACATGGCTAAAATCCACTTATAAGTGAGTATATAAAATGTAAAACCTAGCCCTACAGAAGGAAAACTCCAAACCAAGGAGACCATATACACCCAGGAAAAGACAGGTAATAAATAACCCCACATCATCAAAACCCCACATCAGCAAAAGAAGGGAATCAAACACACGTTCTCTATCATGCCAACATCAAAATAACAGGAAGTGGAATTCCCTAGTAAGGGGAGCAGGTGTTGTTGTCTCTGCTGAACTCAGTGGCAGGCTCTCTGATCACCTTTCCCTGTGGGGAATCCCTTGCTAGGCCAGAGGGGAAGACAATGCAACCAGTCCTCATGAGTACTGATAGGCTAGGATCAGAAGGAAGAGGAGGAGGACCTCCCCTATCAGTGGATTAGGGGAGGGGCATGGGGAAAAAGAGGGAGGGAGGGTTGGATTGGGAGGAGACAAGGGAGGGAGCCACAACTGGGATACAAAGTGAATAAACTGTAATTAATCATAATCATAATCATAATTGTGATGAAAAATAACAGGAAGTAACAATTAGTAGTTAATATCTCTCAAAATCAATGAAATCAAGTTCCCCATAAAAAGACACAGGTTAACAGAATGGATAAAAGAAAACAGGACCCATCTTTCTTTTATATGTATATATATATATATAATTTTTATTTTTTATAATAATTATAGATTATTTACTTTGTTTCCCAGCTGTAGCCCCCTCCCTCATTCCCTCCCAATCCCACTCTCCCTCCTTCATCTCCTTCCTGCCCCTCTCTAAGTCCACTGGTAAGGGAGATCCTCCTACCCTTCCATCTGACCCTAGTTTATCATGTCTCATCACGACTGGCTGCAAGGTCCTCCTCTGTGGCTAGCAAGGCTGCTCCCCCCTCGGGGTGGGGAGGTCAAAGAACCAATCACTGAGTTCATGTCAGAGACAGTCCCTCTTCCCCTTACTGGGGAAACCCACTTGGATGCTGACCTACCATGGGCTACATCTGAGCAGGGGTTCTAGGTTATATCCATGCATGGTCCTTGGTTGGAGAATCAGTTTTAGAAAAGTCCCCTGTGCCCAAATATATTTAGGACTCATCTTTTTGATCATAGAAGAAACAAGACCTCAGCAATAAAGATAGACATTTCCTCAAAGTACAGGGCTTGAAGATGGTTTTCCAAGCAAATGAACCCTAGAAGCAAGCAGGAGTAGCCATTCTAGTATCTAATAAAATACACATTCAACCAAAATTTATCTAAAGAGATGGAAAAGGACACTTCATACTCATCAAAGGAAAAATCCACCAAAATTAAGTCTCAATTCTGAACAACTATGTCCCAAATACAAGTGCACCCACATTAGTAAAAGAAACATTATTAAAGCATAAACCACACATTGAACCTCACACACCAATATTGGGAGACTTCAACACCTGAATCTCTCCAATGGACAGATCGTCAAGACAGAAACTAAATGGGGAAATAAAAAAAACTAACAATGTAATGAATCAAATGGACCTAACAGATATCTACAGAATATTTCACCCAAACACAAGAGAATTTACCTTCTCAGCACCTCATGGAAACTTCTCCAAAATTTACCATGTACTTGGTCACAAAGCAAGACTCAACAGATACAAGAAGTTTGAAATAACCCCCTGCATCTTATCAGAGCACCATGGACTAGAGCTGGAACTCAACAACAACAGAAAAAACAGAAATCCTATAAACTCACGGAAACTGAACAGTTCCCTACTCAATGAGCACTAGGTCAGGGAAGAAACAAAGAAAGAAGTTGAAGACTTTTTAGTATTAAGTGAAAATGAAGGCACAACATACCCACACTTATGGGACACAATGAAAGCAGTGCTAAGAGGAAAGTTTGTAGAACTAAGCATGTTCACATATGAAATTGGTGGTTTGATTTTATAAAGAAGTATTCAGTAAATTTGGCTTATGATTAGCATAGAATTCCTAAAATTTATGAAAGGACCCTACCACAGAGGTCCTCTGAAAGTCTCTACCAATTAGGATATCAAAGCAGATGCTGAGGCTCATAACAAAACTTTGGGCAGAATGCAGGGAATCTTAAGAAAGAAGGGGGAGATAGAAAAACCTGGAAGGGACAAGAGCTCCAAACGCACTTCTGATACTTCACACTATGTATTTTAGTAAAAGCACATTCTCAGAAATGATGATTATAAAAATTGTATCATTGATCAACTCTGAAAATGTTGAAGGTGCTTTAAATCCTTTAAGAATATTCAGCCAAAATAAAATTATTTATGTAACAATAAATAAGCCCATCCATTGCATGGGTGTGAAAATTCTTTTTGTCTGTAACAATTGGTAAAATTGCATGTACACATAAGAATTGCTTTAAAATCAATCATTTTGTGATTTACAATCAATAAATGTTTGGTTTGTGTGCTCATTTTATATACATATATACCTGGGACTGTGTTAAGTTCCCTGGAGCAACAAAAGATTGTAAGTGGGAAAGTTAAGGAGCCTTGAGTTAAAAGTTACCACAGAAGGACAAGGAGGGTGTATTATGGAGTTGATTGGCTGTGTCTAACGAGGGCTTAATTCCACTAGAATCCTCTGGCTGGGGTGGGAGAGTCTAGGTGTCCTATTAAGACAATGTGTATAGAGCCTCCCATGCTCTCTCTATAACTGAATGTGGGTTATTCTCCTGGGAGCTTATTCCATGGATCCTCTTGGTTTTTCAGTCCAAGAAAGAATCTCACAAGGACAAAGTCACAGAGGCTCATTTTTATAAAAACCTGGTATGATATGATGGATGATTTCAAGTACAAGGAATATAGGAAGAGTTACCATGAATGGCTCCTGAGTGTTTATTCTAGCATCCACACTCCAAACTTGCTGCCCCCTGGAATGTCTTCTCTTAATTTAGAATCTTACACACACATACACACACACACACACACAAGCATAAGGTAAGGCTGGGAGATAGCCTTTCATCTTACTTGTATTCCAGTATCATTATTAAGGAGAAAGAGCAATATGATCAGGGTGTGTATGTAGACAGAGTGTATATATGCATCTTATTTATTTATTTATTTATTTATTTTTATATCAATCACAGGTTAGGTACTTTGCATCCCATGCATAGCCCCCTCCCTCCCTCACTCCCCCCTCCCCATCCCTCCCTCATCTCCTCCCTGCCCCCTCCAAGTCCACCAACGGGGGAGGGCCTCCTCCCCTTCCATCCAACCCCAGCTCATCTTGTCTCCTCAGGGCTGGCTGCAATGTCCTCCCCTGGGATCTAGCCAAGCTGTTACTCCCTGGCATGATGCATCTTTTACATATCTAAATATTTACTAACTTATTCTAAAACTCAGGAAAATAAGTGACTGTTGGTAATTAGAATTTAAGTCAAAGTGGAAAGTTTGATAGCATTTTTTACTATACTGAAAACAACCTGGTCTGTCTCATGGAGCTCCTTTTAAATGATGTAAACATGAACACACAGAGAGAGATAGAGAGGAGAGAGGGAAATGGGGGAGTTAGAGAGGTGAAAGGGAGAGGGAGGAAGGGACAAGATGGAAGGAGGGAGGAAGGTAGAAGGAGGAAGGGACAGCAGGAGGGAAGAGAGAAAAGGAGAGAGAGAAAAGAGAGGGGAGGGAGAGGGAGAAAGAAAGGGACAGAAGAAAGAAAGAGAGGAAAAGGGAGAAGGAGAGAGAGAAAATTGGTAAGGATTAGAGATGTACACAGTATTTATTTAGTTAGTTAGTTTGGAAGATACCATAGATGAGAGTAATGAGATTGAAGACATTGGGTGCAATTATGATTGGTGTGACAATGGAAGTAGAAAGATTTTGTCATGGTGACTGCTGCCCATGAAGGAATTGCTCACCTCTTTCCTTACTCACATGGCATTTCTTTCCAGAGTGCATGCTGATATACTCTTCATCTCTGTGGGATAATTTAGTCATTATGTGCACACTTTAGAAATTAGTGCCATTTCCCTACTCATGCCTGAAATAGACATTTCAGACATTTATAACTCTCAGTCATTTTAATCCAATCATTTTGCCAAGTATGTTCCCAATTAGAGTAATTTTGCTCTATGCTTGATACCGTGAAGTGGAACATATGTTCTGTTCTTATAAAAAATGTCATAGCAAATGTATACTGTATTTCGCTGTATAACATGAATGCAAAGGTAGCTGATGGAACCTTTTCCAAGAGTTTACTCAACCCTAAAAATTTGTTCCTTGAATTAAAATCAAATAAAAACATTCTATGAATTTAATGCCTCTAAATAGAGATGGTTTGTATGTCTAGGAAACTTCCAACAGCTTTAAATAATTATATTCTTGCATTTTTCTAATATTTAAAAGATACCATAAGGTTGAATGAGATACCTACTTGTAAATAATAAAATATTGTCCCATCTCAGTACATGTAACATTTTTGTATTTCCCAGTTTAGCATCAGTTCTTTCCAAATCACTTCAATATTCTGGTATTAATGCTGTCATATTTCTTAAATCTACGTATAAACAAACACAAAACCATTTTAACTTAGGAAATGTGCCTCAGGCCATCCATATTTTTCTGTCATGACTTTTTTGTACTCCCGAAACTTTAAAGTTCTTCCCCCTCACCCCATTTTCTTATCATAAATTGTGCTCACTGGGAGCCCATCAAAATTTCCCAGGTAAAAGCACACATGTGCCTTCCTTTACAAATTGAAGTATATCTGACTTAGAAAACAGAGATTAGCTTGGTACCCACTTATACTTGGCATAAGCTGAAACCATAGCAGCACAAACCTTAGCTAGGATCACTTTTCAGTTACTCACTACCAAATGGATGCACCTGAATATTAGAATGCCAAACAAGTGATGGAAGGAAACACAAACCCAATGTTCCAAGCAAGAGTCACCAATACAAGCATGGGCAGTCAGTATGAACAGAGCCTGCCATTTAACTTATGCCATATGACTTGTTATTATCAATTTTACTTTTGTTAAGAAGACACAATTCGGGGCTGGAGAGATGGCTCAGAGGTTAAAAGCACTGGCTGCTCTTCCAGAGGTCCTGAGTTTAATTCCCAGCAACCACATGGTGCTCACAACCATAAATAATGAGATCTGATGCCATCTTCTGGCATGCAGGTGTACATACAGGCAGAACATTGTATACATAATAAATAAATAAATAAATAAATAAATAAATAAATCTTTAAAAAAAGACACAATTCAAGATTAACCTGGCCACCAACCACTGTATCAATTTATCAAAGAAAGACTGAACAGTCAGGAGGTACCAGAAGTAAATTTCTCCTAGCAGCATCTACCTCACGGCCTGTGATGATAAAAATGGTATTCTAAGTGAGGTGGGCCTTTAATTTAATGGATGAGATCCATCTTCTTATTTTCCCAATTTTTTATTTTTATATTAATTACCATTTATTCACTTTGTATCCTAGCTGTAGCCCCTTCCTTCATTCCCTCCGAATCCCCACCCACCCTCCCTCATCTCCTCCCTGCCCCTCTCTAAGTCCACTGATAGGGGAGGTCCTCCTCCCCTTCCATCTGACCTTAGTTTATCAATTTTTATTACGGCTGGCTGCACTGTCTTCCTGTGTGGCCTAGCAAGGCTGCTCCTCCCTTGGGGTGGGGTGTGTCAAAAAGCCCGCTACAGAGTTCATGTCAGAGACAGTCCCTGTTCCCCTTACTAGGGTACCCACTTGGATACTGAGCAGCCATGTGATATGTCTGAGCAGGGGCTCTAGGTTATCTCCATGCATGGTCCTTGGTTGGAGTATCAGTCTCAGAAAAGACTCCTGTGCCCAGATATATTTGATCCTTGTGGAGCTCCTGTCCTCTCCAGGTCTTACTAAATCCCCCTTCTTTCATTTGATTCCCTGCACTCTGCCCAAGAGCTCCATTTTCTAATGGAGAAACACAAACAATATCTTCACCTTTTGGAAGGGGGCTTTACCTGGGAGAATACAAGAATAGAGATCTCCTGTGAGCATAGCCACAGCCTTCACTCCAAAGCCTAGATCCTTCTAATTTTCCCCTTTATTGGGAACTTTCACTCATAACTCTGCCATTTTAGAGATAACTTTCAGAACAGGGTGCAAATATGGACTGAACATATTAATGGATGCTTAACTGTGTCTACATTTGTGTGATCACTATTAGATCAAGCTATAGGACATTTCTGGCTTCCCAAATGACTTCCTAATGCTCCTTTCCTACCAGTACCCCCTACTCAAGTCCCTGTTCCACTAATACCCCTAACACTATTCTGACCTCTAGTGCTGTAAGGTGGAATTACTGTATCATGAGGCATAAACGTGTTTTGTTTTAACTGGTACAGCCAAAACTTTTGCAAAAAATGCTGAACCAATGAATAGTCCTAACCCATGACTTTTTGCTTGCCTAGGTTTTCTGCTGTTGGCACTGAAAGTAGTCAATTTCTCTTCTTTTTCCTTCTTTGCTTGACCTAACCTAGGATAAGTTTTATTATCCTCCTGGGTTTGTAAAGGTGTAAAAGCCAATATGGCTGTCATTTGTCATGTGCTTGGGAAGTATGTCAGAATGAGTGACATGGTGACATACTGTGAATTCACAGAGTGAATCTTATAGTAAATTTCCACGAACCTAAAACAAGGTCAGATCAGTAAATCTCCACAATGCATGCATGACCTGTGGTAAATGCCTTATGAGAGCTGAGAGCCTGAAGTATTTCTTCTGCTTCCCATGTCCCAGGATGTACAATTCTCAAAGGGAGCTAAGTTCAACCTGAAAACAGCACATTTTGTTCTGTTGACAGTGTCTTCTGCTTTACAGAAGTTTTCAGTTTCATGAGGTCCCATTTTGATCTTAGAGCCTGAGCTGTTGGTATTCTGTTAAGGAAGTTGTCTCTTCTGCCATTGGGGTCAGGGCTCTTTCCCACTTTTGCTTCTAACAGATTCATTTTTATATGAGGTCTTTGATCCACTCGGACTTTAGTGAAGGGTGATAAATATGGATCTATTTGCATTTTCTACATGTAGACATCTAGTTAGACCAGCACCTTTTGGTGGAAATGTTATATTTTTTTCAATTGTATGGTTTTAGCTCCTTTGTTAAAAGTCAAGATTCATAGGTGTGTGTGTTTATTTCTAGGTCTTCAGTTCGATGCCATTGATCCACCAGTCTGTTGCTATACCTGTACCATGCAGTCTTTATTACTGTTGCTCTATAGTACAGCTTGAGACAGGGATGGAGAAACCTCCAGAAGATCTTTTATCATACAGGATTGTTCTGGCTATTCTGGATTTTTTTTTTGTTTTTTCCATATAAAGTTGAGAATTGTTCTTTCAAGGTCTGTAAAAAATTGTGTTGATTGATAACCTAGGGGCAGAAGGCAGAGGAGGAGAACTCTCTCTTTCATTGGACTAGGGGAAGAGGTTAAGGCAGAAGAGGAAAGGAGGGTGGGACTTGGAGGGGTTGAGGGACTGGGCTACAATCGGGATATACAATGAATAAATTGTAAAAAAAAATAATTGTGTTGGTATTTGGATTGGAATTGAACTGAATCTGTAGATTGCCTTTTATAAGATGGACATTTTTACTATCCTGATCCAACTGATCCGTGAGCATGGAAGATCTTCCCATCTTCTGAAAAGACACTGTCAACAGAACAAAACGACAGCCTACAGACTGGGAAAAGATCCTACAAATCTAAATCTGATAGAAGGCTAATATAAAAAATATGTGAAGAACTCATGAAAATAAACTCTAACAAACCAAATAATCCAATTTTAAAAATTGGCAGAGAAATATTTTTAAAATCCTCACCATCCTTAGCCATCAGAAAGATGCAAATCAAAATGACCCTGAGATTTCACCTTACACCCATCAGAATGGCTAAGATCAAAAACTCAAATGACAACACATGCTGGAGAGGATGTGGAGAAAGGGGAATCCTCTATTGCTGGTGGGAAAGTAAACGTGCACAACCACTTTGGAAATCAATCTAGCACGTTCTCAGACAATTAAGAATAGTGCTAGGTATATATCTGAAATATGCTCAAGTATACAACAAGGACATTTGCTCAACTATGTTCATAGTAGCTTTATTCATAATAGCCAGATTCTGGAAACAACCTAGATGTCCCTCAATCGAAGAATGGATACAGAAATTGTGGTACATACATATAATGAAATAGTACTCAGCTACTAAAAACAAGGAAATGATGATATTTGTAGGCAAATGGATGAAACTAGAAAACATCATTCTAAGTGAGGTATTCCATAACCAGAAAAAAAAAACCACATGGAATATACTCACTTATAAGCTGAAATTAGCCATATAATACAGGATAACCATACTACAAGCCACAGAAGATAAATAACGAGGAGAACCTTAGGGAGGGTGCTTAATTTTCATTCAGAAGGGCAAATAGAATAGACACCTGAAGCAGCTGAAGAGAGGGAACAGGATGGGAGCCTACTATAAATGTCCTCTGAAAGATTCCGTCCAGCTACAGATTGAAGTAGATGCTAAGACTCACAGGCAAACTTTGGGTAGAGCTCAGGGAGTGATAAGAAAGAGTAGGGGAGTGGAAGGACCTAGAGAGGACAGGAGCTCCAAAAAAAGACCAAAAGAGCCAACAAATCTGGGCCCATGGGGGCCTGCAGATACTGATGCACCAGCTGAGGAAAATGCATGAAGAGGATCCAGACCCCCTGCTCAGATGTAGTCAATAGGCATCTCAGTCTTCATGTGGGTTTTCTAGTAAGGGCAGCAAGGCCTGTCTCTGACACGGACTCTGTTTCTTGCTCTTTGGTCACTTCCCCCTGGTGTGTGTGGGGGCATTGCCAGGCCACAGAAGGAGAAGATGCAGGCAGTCCTAATGAAATTGATAGGCTGTGGTCAGATGGTAGGAGAGAAGAGCTCTGCCTTCCTGAAAAATAGAGGAAGGGAAAGGAGGAAGAGGGGGAAGAGGATTGGAGGGTAGGACTGGGAGGAGAGGAGGGATGGGGCTACAATTGGTATGTAAAAAATAAATTTAAATTTAAAAACAGCACATTTTAAATGCTTAGAAGTGTGAGAAAAGCCCAGAGGTTGCCAACAGAATGTCATCATTCATGCCTTCTTTCAAATAGAAACCAGCTGATGCTGACTCTTTGTAATTTTTCTTATTTTTTAAAATTATAATTAGGCTAAAATCTTTTTGTTTAAGCTATTATTCGATTAGCCTTAAAGAAATGTGCACTTTTAAAAGACTTGGGTCTAGCTGACAAGTGTGTATGAGACACAAATACTGTTTGACATTTGTGCCATGGACTATTAGTGCCATTTATTTATAATTTGGTTTATTTTAAATGTTGTTTGTAGAAAACAAAACAAGAAAAAAAGAAAGAAATAACAAAATGACAAATGGTCATTTATCCAATTTGCTAAAAACGTTATATTTAATTGAATACCTTTATAGGGATTTAGACATGAAAATAAATATATAAATGTTTATCAGAGATATCTTTACACTTATTTAGCTTCCAACTAAATCAATAGTGTTTGTCTGATGACCTGAAGTGTTGTCTGGGGCTTGATTTAGAAATATCCAGCAAATGGAGAGGCATAAATTGAGTACTACTGTTGTATTGATCAATAGATATGTTGTTAAACTGTCTTCTAAATACTTATGTTTATACCCACAGATCAAAGCTTCTCTCAGAAGCTTCTTTTTGCTATGACAGTGGTTAATACAAAGTCTAATAACTGGTCAAAGTGCTAAGAATATGTGACTATTGAGCTTTTGATCCTAAATAAGTTCATCTATATTGTCTGCCTCCCCCAAACTCAGAGAATGTTATGGAAGAGGAGGTGAAAAGAATGTAAGAGTTAGGGGCTTGGGTGGAGTCCTGGGAAATACTGTCCTTTTAGCATGCTATGGCTATTGTATTTATAAACTCACAACAGTGATTGTTACCTTCACAAGCCTAGCACCAGACTAGGTGCATCAACATTCCTGCATGGATAAGAAAGGAACTCATGGAGTCCAAGATGGCTGCAACACAGGAGCACAGGATCCAAAACTCTGAAATGGATGAGTAGAGGGGCGGATGAAACCAGAATATCGACATTGAGGTTTCCTGGGAGAGAGGGGACAACCCATGAGCTGGGAGAGTTTGGATCTAGGGTCACTTGTAGACATCTTTGAGGCCTGAGAGTGGCAAACATTCAAGCCCTCCTGCACTTCCCTTTGCCCCAAGAATGAGACTCCCTGTTCTGGGGAGGCTACAGTGGTTGCCCCAAACACCAGCCTCCATGGTGGGTGACTAAGACAGCAGAGGCGGCTGCCCCAAGCAGGAACCTCCATGCTCCATGACAGGTCTCACTTCCTGGAGGGCAAACAGTGGACACCACTGAGCTGACAGATGCCCTAAACACTCATTTGGCCCTGCAGGCCCAAATCTGAGAGTAAAGAACAGGGGAAAACCTTGTATTTTCAGATTAGGCCTGCTAGAGAGTGAGTGCACCTTTAAGTGAGTGCCTGCAGAGCCCCAGATCCAGGGTCCCTCTATGCTGGCATTCAGACATCAGATCCCTTCCAACCACAGCCCCACTATGGGCAACATAGGGATCCTTAGGACAGCGTTCTTAACAAGGAAGGCCTTGTTCTATGGGTCTCCCAGTGGAGTCCAGGCAAACAATGCCTGGAGCCCAGACAGAGCAGAATAGCAGGGGACAGTATGACAAGCCTCTAGGTCACTGAGGTATACAGGGCACTGCAGATGCACATTGCACCCACTAACAGCGCCAGCACACCACCCTGCGCTTAAGCTCCACCCTTCCAGGGATCTAAGTGCTCTATTGCCCTGTCCTTCAAGGCATGCTTCCATGCACACCCCCGCACTAGCACACATGTGCCTGCAAAATTCCTTCCTTAGCTACAGCTGAAACAGCAACATCCACTCTTGAACTGGTGGGCCTCTCTCATCTTTCTGAAGAATACTTAAGACAAGAGACAGACAGAATCAGTTTGAAGTACAGACTCCAGGAACAAACAGCAAAGGCTATGGACAAGCAGATGGCTACAGATCGGCACATGAACACATCTAAAAAAAAAAAAAAAAATGCCTTCACCAGCAAACCCAAAAGTCAAAGGATAAATAAACCCACACACCTATGGCTACTTTATTTTATTTTATTTTTTTACAAAGAACCTAAAACTATGCAGTGGAAAAATCACAGCATATTCAACAAATGGTGCTGATCTAACTGGATGTCTACATGTAGAAAAATGCAAATACATCCATACTTATCACCCTTCATAAAACTAAACTCCAAATGCATTAAAGACCTTAACATAAAACCAGACACACTAAATCAGTTGGAAGAAAAAGTGGGGAAGAGCCTGAACTCATTTGCACAGGAGGCAACTTTCTGAACAGAACATCAACAGCACAGGCTCTAAGATCAACTATCAATATATGGGACCTCATAAAACTGAAAAGCTTCTGTAAAGCAAAGGACGTTGTCATCAGAACAAAATGACAGCCTACAGATGGGGAAAGAATTTTCACCAACCCCATATCTGACAGAGGGCTAATATCCAAAATATATTAAGAACTCAAGAAGTTAAAAAGCAACATATCAAGTAATCCAATTAAAAAAATGGGATATGGAGCTAAAAAAAATTCTCAATAGGGGAATATCCAATGGCAGAGAAACAATTCAAGAAATGTTCAAGGCCCTTAGTCAACAAGGAAATGCAAATCAAAACGATCCTGAGATTTCACCTTACACCCATCAGAATGGCTAAGATCAAAAACTTAAGTGACAACACATGCTGGAGAGGATGTGAGGAAGGGGACCCCTCCTCCATTGCTGGTGGGAATGTAAACTTGTACAACCACATTGGAAATCAATCTGATGCTTTCTCAGACAATCAGGTATACTGCTTTCTCAAGATCCAGCTATAGCACTCCTAGGCATATATCCAAAATATGCCAAGTATACAACAAGGACATTTGCATGTCCATGTTTGTAAGCAGCTTTATTCATAATAGCTAGAATCTGGAATCTAACCAATTGTCCCTCAACTGAGGAATGGATGCAGAAATTGTGGTACATTTACACAACGGAATACTACTCAGCAATCGAAAGCAAGGAAATCATGAAATTTTCAGGCAAATGATGGGATCTGGAAAAGATCATCCTGAGTGAGGTATCCCAGAAGCAGAAAGACACACATGTATATATTCAGTTTTAAGTGGATATTAGACATATGATATAGGATAAACATACTAAAATCTGTACACCTAAAGAAGCTAAACCGGAAGGAAACACTCAGAAAGGCAAATGGGATGGACATCAGAAGAAGGAGAAAACAGGAAACAGGACAGGAGCCTATCACAGAGGGCCCTGAAAGACTCCAGTTAGGAGGGTATCAAAGCAGATGCTGAGGCTTATAGCCAAACTTTGGGCAGAGTGCAGGGAATCTTATGAAAGAAGGAGATAGAAAGACTTGGAGGGGACAGGAGTTCCATAGACTGAACAACAGAACCAAAAATTCTGGACACAGGTGTCTTTTCTGAGACTGATACTCCAACCAAGGACCATTCGTGGACATAAGCTAGAACCCCTGCACAGATATAGCCCATTGTAGATTGGTCTCCAAGTGGGTTCCCTAGTAATGGGAACAGGGACTGTCTCTGACTTGAGCTCAGTGGCTGGCTAATTGATCACCTCCCCCTGAATGGGTAGCAGCCTTACCAGACCACAGAGGAAGACAAATGCAGCCAGTCCTGATGAGACCTGCTAGGGTAGGGTCAGATGAAAGGGAAGGAGGACCTCCCCTATCAGTGGACTTGGGGAGGGGCATGGAAGGAGATGAGGGAGGGTGGGATTTGAAGGGGACAAGGGAGGGGGCTACAGCTGAGATACAAAGTGAATGAACTGTAATTAATAAAAAATAAATTAATTTAAAAATTGTGTGAAACAAAGGGTTTCATGATCATTTCCAGGTCCCACCATTTGCCTGAAAATTTCATGATTTCCTCATTTTTAATTGCTGAGTAGTATTCCATTGTGTAAAAGTACCACAATTTCTGTATCCATTCCTCGACTGAGGGACATCTGGGTTGTTTCCAGCTTCTGACTATTACAAATAAAGCTGCTACAAACATGGTTGAGCAAATGTCCTTGTGTACTTGAGCATCTTTTGGATATATGCCTAAGAGTGGTATAGCTGGGTCATGAGGAATCACTATTCCTAATTGTCTAAGAAAGCACCACAATGATTTCCAGAGTTGTTATACAAGTTTACATTCCCACCAGCAATGGAGGAGGTTTCCCCTTCCTCCACAACCTCTTCAGCATGTGTTGTCACTTGAGTTTTTGATCTTAGCTATTCTGGAGGGTGTAAGGTGAAATCTCAGTGTCATTTTGATTTACATCTCCCTGATGGCTAAGGACGTTGAGCATTTCTTTAAGTGTTTTTCTGTCATTCTACAATCCTCTACAGAGTTCTCTGTTTAGCTCTATACCCCATTTTTAATTGGATTACTTGATTTGTTGCTTTTTAACTTCTTGAGTTCTTTATATATACTGAATATTAGCCCTCTGTCAGATGGAGGGTTGGTGAAGATCCTTTCCCAGTCTGTAGGCTGTCGTTTTGTTTTGATGACAGTGTCTTTTTGCTTTACAGAAGCTTTTCAGTTTCATGAGGTCCCACTTATTTATTGTTGATCTTAGAGCCTGTACACTCATCCTGAGTGAGGTATCCCAAAAGCAGAAAGACACACATGGTATATACTCACTTATATAGACCTATAAAATAGGATAAACGTACTGAAATCTATACACCTAAAGAAGATAACCAAGAAAGAGGACCCACGGTAAGATGATCAATCCTCACTTAGAAAGACAAATGGAATGGACATTGAATGTAGGAGAAAACAAGCAACAGGACAGGAGCCTACCACAGAGGACCTCTGAAAGACTCTACCTAGCAATGTATCAAAGCAAATATTAAGACTCACAACCAAACCTTCCATAGAGTGCAGGGAATGATATGAAAGAATGGGGAGTTAGTAAGATTTGGAGAGGACAAGAGCTCCACAAAGACCAAATAGATCAGGGCACAGGGGTCTTTTATGAGACTGTTTCTCCAACCAAGGACCATGTATGGATATAACCTAGAACCCCTGCTCGGATGTGTCTCGTGATAGCTCAGTATCCAACTAGGTACCATAGTAAGGGGAACAGGGACTATTTCTGTCATGAACTCAATGGCTGGCTCTTTGACCCCCCTCCCTTCCCCCTGAGGGAGGAGCAGCCTTGCTAGACCCCAGAAGAGGACATTGCAGCCAGCCCTGAAGAGACCTGATAAACTGGGGTCAGATGAAAGGGGAGGAGGCCTTTCCCTATCAGTGGACTTGGTGGGGGTCAAGGAGGAGATGAGGGAGGGATGGGGAGAGTGGGAGGGAATGAGGGAGGGGGCTATGGCTAGGATACAAAGTACATAACCTGTGATTAATATAAAATAAATAGAATTTTAAAAAGGGCTTCATGTGGTCCTGCCTCACATAAAATTATTAAAGTTGAGGGGTGAAAAAAAAATAAACATGAAAGTGGGTGGGGTAATTGTTGGGAAGAGGAAGACATTTAGTGGAAGAGTAGGCAATAGGGGATAAAACTGAACACAAATTTTTTCTAGGAGTAATATGGCTGTGGTTTTTCATGGAGCTTTCCTTTTTCCATACATTGCCATACGTTTGGGACCATGACTGATACACTTCATATCAGAATATGATACCTCTTGGTTACAGGGCTTAATTAAAGAATGAGCATGTAACTCCCAACAAATTAACCATGGCCTTCACTGAGACTTTGTTGGAGCTTTCAGTAAACAAATAAAAAATAAAACCTACTGATTTCCGTTCCCTCTCTCAGCTCTTCCCTCAACATCCCAACCTCTCAATCCCCCAACCCTCTAACCTCCTCTCTTCCCACATCTGTTAGCCTCTCCACCCTCTCTCCCACCCAGTTCCCGTGATCTATCTACTTCACACATCTATGTTATTTCCTCTTTTGAGTGACAGTCAAGCATCTTCCCTTGGGCCTTCCTTGGCTTCTTTGGCTCTGTGGATTGCAGCATGGTTGTCCTGTTCTTTATGGCTAATGTCCACTTATAAATGGGTACATACCATGCCTGTCTTTCTGAATCTGTGTTACCTCACTCAGGATGATCTTTTTTTTTGTTGTTACATCCATTTACCTATTTCATGATTTCCTTGTTTTTAATAGCTGAGTAGTATTCCATTGTGTAAATGTACAACATTTTCTTTATCCATTCTTCATTTGAGGGACATCTAGGTTGTTTCCAGATTCTCGCTATTGCAAATAAAGTTGCTATGAGCATAGTTGAGCAAGTGTATTTGTGGTATGGTAGAGTATCTTTGGGTATATTGCCTGGAGTGGTATAGTTAGGGCCTGAGGTAAAACTTTTCCCAATTTTCTGAGAAACCTCCAGATTGATTTCCAAAGTGGTTGCATAAGTTTACATTCTCACCAACAAAGGAGGAGGGTTCCCCTTTTTCCACATTCTCACCAGCATGTGCTATCACTTGGATTTCTGATCTTAACCACTCTGATGTTTATAAGGTGGAATCTCAGAGATGTTTTAAATTTTATTTCCCTGATGATTATGTTGAACATTTCTTTTTTTATTGACTTTATTCACTTTTGTATCCCTCCATAAATCCCTCCCTCCTCTCCTCCCAATACCACCTTCCCTCCCCCTTCTCCACACATGCCCCTCTCCAAGTCCACTGATAGGGGAGGTCTTCATTTACTTCCTTCTGATCCTAGTCTATCAGCTCTCATCAGGACTGGTTGCATTGTCTTCCTCTGTGGCCTGGTAGGGCTGTTCCCCCATCAGGGTGAGGTGATCAAAGAGGAGGCCAATCAGTTCATGTCAGAGGCAGTCCCTGTTCCCATTATTATGGAACCCACTTGGATACCGAACTGCCATGGGCTACATCTCTGCAGGGGTTCTAGGTTTTCTCCATGCATGGTACTTGGTTGGAGTATCAGTCTCAGGGAAGACCCCTGTGCTCAGATTTTTTGGTTCTGTTGCTCTCCTTGTGGAGCTCCTGTCCTCTCCCTATCCTACTATTTCCCACATCTTTTGTAAGATTCCATGCACTCTGCCCAACAGTTGGCCATAAGTCTCAGCATCTGCTTTGATATTGTACAGGGCAGAGCCTTTCAGGGGCCCTCTGTGACAGGCTCCTGGCTTGTTTCCTGTTTTCTTCTTCTGATGTCAATCTGCTTTGCCTTTCTGGCAGGGGATTGAGCATTTTATCCAGAGTCATCCTCCCTCTTGATTAGTTTCTTTAGGTGTACAGATTATAGTAGGTTTATCATATATATGTCTACACGAGCGAGTATATACCATGTGTGTCTTTCTGCTTCTGGGATACCTCAATCAGGATGCTTCTTTCCAGTTCCCACATTTACCTGCAAATTTCATGATATCCTTGATTTTTATTGCTGAGTAATATTCCATTGTGTAGATGTACCACAATTTCTGTATCCATTCCTAAGTTGAGGGGCATCTGGGTTATTTCCAGCTTCTGGCTATTAAAAATAAAGCTGCTACAAACATGGTTGAGCAAATGTCCATATTGTGTACTTGAGCATATTTTGGATATATGCCTAGGAGTAGTATAGCTGGATGTTGAGGAATCACTATTCCTAGTTGTCTGAGGAAGCGCCAGATTGATTTCCAGAGTGGTTGTACAAGTTTACATTTCCACCAGCAGTTTCTTCACAACCTCCCCAGCATGTGTTATCACTTGAGTTTTTTATTTTGGCCATTCTGATGGATGTAAGGTGAAATCTCAGGGTCATTTTGATTTGTGTTTCCCTGATGGCTAATGACGTTGAGCATTTCTTTAAGTGTTTCTCTGCCATTCAATATTCCTCTATTGAGAGTTCTCTGTTTAGCTCTGTTCCCCATTTTTAATTGGATTACTTGTTGCTTTTCAACTTCTGTAGTTCTTTATATATACTGGATATTAGCCCTCTGTCAGATAAAGGGTTGGTGAAGATTCTTTCCTAATCTGTAGGCATTCGTTTTGTTTTGATGACAGTGCCCTTCGCTTTACAGAAGC
>CM053742.1:8513186-8526464 GCA_028658305.1 Pachyuromys duprasi
TTGCTCTTAGAGCCTGTGCTGTTGGTGTTCTGTTCAGGAAGTTGTCTCCTGTACCAATGAGTTCAAGGCTCTTCCTCATTTTTTCTTCTAACCTATTTAGTGTGTCTGGTTTTATGTTGAGGTCTTTGATCCACTTGGACTTTAGTTTTGCGCAGGGTGATAAGTATGGATCTATTTACATTTTTCCACATGTAGACATCCATTTTTGCCATCTTACCAAAAGCAATATACAGATTCAATGCAATTCCCATCAAATTACCAACACAATTTTTTACAGACCTTGAAAAAAAAAACTCTACTTTGTATGGAATAACAAAAAACCCAGAATTGATAAAACAATCCTCTACAATAAAAGATCTTCTGGAGGTATCTCCATCCCTGATCTCAAGCTGTACTATAGAGCATCAGTAATAAAAACTGCATGGTACTGGTATAGTAACAGACTGGTGGATCAATGTAATCAAATTGGAGACCCAGAAATAAACCTACACACTTATGGACACCTGATTTTTGACAAAGATGCCAAAACCATACAATGGAAAAAAGATAGCATCTTTAAGAAATGGTGCTGAAAATTTCTTTAAGTGCTTCTAGGCCATTAGATATTCCTCTGTTAAGGATTCTCTGCTTAGCTCTGCACCCCACTGTTAATTGGGTTATTTGCTTTGTTGTTGCTTAATTTCTTGAGTTCTTTATACATTTTGGATATTAGTTCTCTGTTGGATGCAAGGATGGTGAAAATATTTTTCCCATTCTGTAGGTTGCTGTTTTGTCTTATTGACATTTTCTTTTGCCTTGCAGAAGCTTTTCATTTTCATGAGGTCCCATTTATTGATTGTTGATGTTAGTTTCTGAGCTGTTGTGTTCAGAAAGTTGTCTCCTGTGCTAATGAGTTCAATGCTTTCCCCCATTTTCTCTTTTAATAGATTTAGTGTATCTGGTTTTATGTTGAGTTCTTTGACCCACTTAGATTGACTTTTGTGCAAGGTGATAAATATGCAACAAGGGAGCATCCCGGAGTCTATGGGGTGACACTAGCTAAGATTCTTAGCAGAGGAGTTTAAGGAGCCTGAAGTTAACAGGTGCGACTTCCAAGGGAGGAGACACCAACCCACACATAAAACCTTTGACCCAAAATTTATCTTGCATACAAGAATTGTAGGCATAAAGATGAGTAAGGTATTGAGAGGGTGACAAACAAATGATTAGCCCAACTGGGGACCCACTCCATGGGAGAAAGTCAACCTTTGTCACTATTAATGTTATTCTGCTATGTTTGCAGAGAGAAGCCTAGCATAACTGTCTTTCGAGAGGTTTCGTTCAGCAGCTGATGGAAAAAGATGCAGAGACACACAGCCAAACAATAGGATGAGCTCAAGGAGTCTTGTCAAAGAGTGGGAGGAAAATTAGAGAGAGCTGGAGGAGTCAAGGACATCACAAGAAGACTTACAGAGTCAACTAATCTGTGTTCATAGGGGCTCAGAGAGACTGAGCCACCAACCAAAGAGCATGCATGGGCTTGACCTAGACCCCTATAGGTATGTAATAGATATGCAGCCTGGTCAACATGTGGGTCCCCTAACAATGGGAGTAGTGGTTGTCTATGACATTGTTGCCTGCCTTTTGATACCTACTCCTGGCTGGGCTGCTTTGTCAGACTTCAATGGGAGAAGATACATTTAGTCCTGCTGCTACTTAAGATGCCAGGGTGTGTTGTTAACCCTTCGGGGTCTCCTCTTCTCTGAGAAGGAAAGGGAGTGAATGGGGGAGGAAGAATGAAGGTGGGACTGAGAGGAGAGGAGGGAGGAAGATGGTATTAGGCTATAAAGTGGTTAAATAAATAAAGGAAAAAGGAAAAAATGAAATAAAAACTACAACTATGACGGGGTTTATACTGGCTGATTTTGTGCCAACTTGACAGAAGCTAGAATCATCAGAGTGAAAGGGGGATAAGTTGAGGAAATGCTTCCATGATATCCAGCTTTAGGGCATTTCCTTTTAAATTTATTATTATTGTTATTATTTAATACAATTTATTCAATTTGTATCCTGGCTGTGGTCCCCTCCTTCGTCTCCTCCAATCTAACCCACCATCCCTCTTCTCCCCCATGCTGCTCCCCTAGTCCACTGATAAGGGAGGTCCTCCTCCCCTTCCATCTGACCCTAGCCTATGAAGTCTTATCAGGACTGATTGCATTGTTTTCCTCTGTGGCCTGGCAAAACTGTACCCGCCCAGGGAGAGTTGTTCGGAGAGCCTGCCAATGATTTCATGAGTAGGGCATTTTCTTAGTTAGTGATTGATGGAGAAGGGTCCAGCCCATTGTGGGTAGTGCTATTCCTGGGCTTGTGGTCCTCAGTTCTATAAAAAAAAATCAGGCTGAACAAACCATGAAGAATAATCCAGTAAGCATCATTCCTCCATGGCTTCTGCATCAGTTCCTGCCCCCAGGTTCCTGCACTGCTTGAGTTTCTGCTCTGACTTCCTTTGATGATGACCAGCAATGTCTAAGTGAAAGCTGAATAAACCCTTTCCTCCGTTTTTAAAAAATCATTTATTTATTTATTTATTTATTTATTTATACAATATTCTACCTTCATGTGTACACCTTCCGTCCAGAAGAGGGCACCAGATCTCACAGATGGTTGTGAGCCACCATGTGGTTGCTGGGAATTGAACTCAGGACCTTTGGAAAAGCAGCCAGTACTCTTAACCTCTGAGCCATCTCTCCATCCCCTTTTGCTTTTTGGTCATGGTGTTTCATTGCAGCAATACAAAACTCTAACTAAGACAGGGTTGTTGAATGGACAGATGCAAATTATGGACTTGGCTTTTCCAGAGGCTTGTGTGACCAAGAAAACAAAAATAACAACAACACAAAACAAAACATAGAGACCTGAACTGTCATTTAAATTGCTCACTCTAGCTATGCCGGAAGCTGAAGAAACAACTCCCAGGATCTTTTGTTGTCTAAAACCAAAGGTGCTAAGGAATTTTTACCCATGTACTGTAGTATTGATTTTGTTTTGTTTATCTCTTGGAACTCTCCACATGCCAATCCAATGACTCCCTAAACCACATCTGTGCCCCAAGGTTTCTCTCCTAAGAAACAGAATTACAGAAATGATTTCCAAATTGAATAAGTTCCATACAGATGTCCTACCAGAATCTCAAATACAATATGCTGTTTTCTCAGTAATAACAACTGGAATCACACTATAAACATAGACCTACTTGTAATGTTGTTTCATCCTCCACCAGATTTAAAATTTTATGAGGACAATAACAGTACTTGCTTATTCACTATTGTCAGATAAATGAAAGAAAGGGATCTTTCTTGATGTGTGCTATGATCTCATTTACCATATGCAATGAGTCCTATAAATTTTGACTCATGAGTATCTCAGGTCTCATATCTGTTCCCATAGTCACAATCTACTATTCAATTCAAACCTAAATTACTTCTTGCTCAGCTCAAACCAGAAATTTTCTATTGCCTGCACTTATCCACCCTCCTCCTAAGTTCCAAGCTCTTTATAATAGAACCCAGATTCTATTGGGCCTTCCTTAAAGTCAGTTTGCTCCACTCCAGAGTTGCCTAGATTGAGTCAATGCACCTTGCCTTTCTCTCCAGGTTTTCTCTCAGCTCTCTACCTGCAGCCATTGATCACGGAAGATAAAGCCCCTTCACCCAAAATTCATCAGTATATTTCCTGCCTCTGCATCTATGCTATGATCTCTTCCCATACTCTTTGCCATCCTAATTATTCTATAAAACTCATGTTCCATCCTTCAGAAGCCTTCTCTGGTGTCTGTCTCCATATTCTCATTTAAAATGAATATATGTGTTTATAAATATATATGCACATGTACATATATGTATACACACATATTATATTTTATGCATATATATTCCTGCACATCCCTTTTTCTACTAAAGCATTTAAGTGGTACAAAGTTTCAATGCTAACTAGTATCTGTACAGAATTTTGTTTCCCTCTTGTGCACATGGTTACATTAGGTTTCCTAGTCTCCCTTGCAGCTGAAGATGGGAAAATGGCCATATGCTCCAATCCATGCCAATACAACATGGGAAGAAATGACATGGACCACTTCCAGGCATGTCCCAGAGAAACCTCGAACTTATGGCCTACACTCTCTTTACTTTCAGTTCATTAGAGATGACTGAGGTCCCATAATGTGTGGAGAGCCAATTACAGTTTTAACTTGTCTCATTCTATGGTCAAAACTGATAGATAAAACAGATAACACCCCCACACCGAAATAGGAAATTCACACTGACTTCATCAAGTTACTACTTCTCTTCCCAAACTGCCAACTACTGTTTATTATTTTTCTACCCTCGGGCAGTTGTTTCTTTGTGTTCTGTATTCAGCCTAGAGGATTGGGCTGTGGTTAATGGGAAAGATAGAAAAGAAAGATCTTGTTCTATTGAGGGCAGTGACCCCTTCAACATCTTGTTTTGAATCTAAATCGGTAATGGAATACTCAATTTATAATGAATTGTTACTAGATATAGTAATGAATTATCCAGATTCACAAGGTCCCCTTTGATATCCTCTTACTAGAAACATTTTGTTGCTGTTGTTATCTTTACATTTTATGTAAGTGGAAAGAAAATTCCCCACAGTTCCTGGGAGAACCACAGATATGATTAAGAATAGAAAGTAGTTGCTTTGGAAGAGGCAACACTGTAGCATTACTTAGCTTTCCTGATGGGAAAAGGAGGGGTGACAAATTTGGACCCAGATTTTTCGTGGGAATAAAGGATAGACATTTGTAGATCTCCCCACAGTGTGCTTTGTTTCTTTGTTTCTTTTTTTCTTGTATCATACATATATACATACATACATACATACATACATACATACATGGATTTGAAGCAAATATAAGAAATTTGTGCTCATATGTCTGTGGAAATTTTAATGAATAAAATCTTGCTTTCTGAATAATAGCATTTATAAAGTGTTTCCTTTTGAGTCAGGGTCTCACTCTGTCATCCTGTCTGTTCTAGAACTCATTAGGTAGACTGGGCTGTCCTGGAACTCAGAGATCCACCTGCCTCTTCTTCCCAAATGTTAGAATTAAGGGCATGCACCATCATGCAAAGCCATTTATAGTTTCTCATTTCTGTTTATTGTACATAAACAAAAATGTCATTCCTATAATGCATATTTCTTGGGAAAAATTTAGATGAAATGTTCAGTTAACGTTAAAAAAATTCATCTCTAGTATAAGAGAATGGTAAATTCTCAGGTGATAAGATCTTGACTTTTTTTTCAAATCACTTTCACTCTTGTTGCCCGTAAGGTCAGTTTCATCAGTCCCATTTATCAGAATCTACAGAGGATATGAAAGTTTGCAGAATCTGTTCCTGACCACACAGTAACATCACAATTGAGGTTCTTGTTCAGGTCTTCGAGTTCTCATTTCTTTTTGTTTATCCTTATATATCAGTCTAATTGGGAGATAAAGCAAACCATTTCCAGATGCTTATCTGATTGTTCAGAGCACACCATGACAAATGTCAACATGGAAAAAAAAAAGCAAGAAGCAAACTTCCCAGCCCCTTTTCCTCCACAACATTTTAGGAAGGGCACTCCTGGCATGGTGGCTTAGTCTCAGTACTAAACTTATGGTTCTAAATATTATTTCTGCCCCCATGAAGTTATTAATATTTTGTTAAACACATAATAAACAGAGCACAAAAATATTCCATCAACACCAAGGCCAAAGCAGTGAGAACAAAACATCTTCAGTTCCAAGTCTGCACAAAGCAAGCTGTGGATAATACTCAAGGTGGTTCCAATAATCACTTGCAGCTATTTCTCACCGAGGAACTGTGAAAACTTAGCTAATCAGTTGCCTTTGCAAGGAATTGATCTGCAAATCTTGGGTGTCAAATTAAGATACTCATACAAAAAGAAATCAATTCAGAGTGAAAGTCTGGGAAGTATGAACAGGATTATTTAAAGGGGGGCACAAGGGCATATTTAGGGTGGAGAAATATTCTAAAGCTTATTGTGAGTAGGGGTTACTCAAATGCTTATACCTCATAGGCAAAGAACCTTTATGATCTGTTGAATTTAGTGGACATTAATTACATTTCTGCATATTTGTATTTTAAATTTTTAATCAAAGCCCAATGACTGCCTGCCCCCTTCCCTTAACCCAACCTCACTCATGTCCCCTCCCTCCAACCACTCCTATGACTTCCTCTCACTCCTCATATTTATGGTCTCTTTTGCTTTGATTATTTTCTTACTCATATATAAACACATTAATATATAAATACAACCCCCTGAGTCTGTTTGGTGTTACTCGTGTGTAAGATTTCAAGGCTAACTTTGATGACCAATTAGGTCACTTTTCTCCAAGGGAGGATAACCCTCTTTTTCTCAGCAATCCTTAGTTGCCTGTAGTTCTTTTTCTAGGGATGGAATCTGTGAGGTTTCCTTCTTCAGAGTTAGTGTATCTACAAGACATCTCCGTTTTTTAATGTATGGAAGAGTACACAGTTTTCCAAAATTCTTTCTTGTGCAGCATTAAGCTGAACTTTGCAGACCCTGGCCAAATATTCTACCTCTGAGCTATAACTTCAGCCACCAAAATGTTATTTTAGCGTCTGGAGAGATGGCTTAGCAGTTAAGAACACTTTCTGAGAACACACAGGTCTGGTTCCCAGTGGCCATATGATGTCTTACAACTATCAGTATTTCTAGTTTCAGGGGATCTGACATCCTCTTCTGGCTTTGAGGGTACCAGGCATACTGAGGGTTTCCTCTATGACTCGGCCCTGCCTCTCATTTTCCTGCATTGCATCTGTGGCACTAAAATCTTCATAACAAGCCCAATCCTGCAAAGCAGATGTGGATCCCAGGTTTCTTTACCCCTCCCAGCACAGTGAAAACAATAGTCAGGGTAGTCTATCCTTTGAATAATAGTCCAGTCTGCTGGCCTCTTCTGACAGGTGTTGCATGACTTCAGGACTATTTGCCAGCCAGCTATTTTTCTGTAGCCGGCTTCTGTTCTGAAAGGCTAGCTGGTTGTTCCTTTGGGCTTGAGCTCATCCCTGGGATTTCTGAGAGCTGGTCCTTCTTTTCAGACATGGCAGTAATAAGAGACACAAAGAGAACTACACTTAGATTATTCTAAACAGCCATCTTTCCTCAAGTCCCCAACTACAAGAATACTTGGAGGCGTTAAATTTCTTGTCTCTGTAACTCTACCTATCCACCCTTAACAGTAATTTCTCTCCTAGTGTAATCATTTAAGGAAAGAGAGTTAAGGTCATCATCCCCCCTTCTCACTTTTGTCACATTTTTTGACCACTTGCATTCTTTGTTTTATCATTCATTTGATTGGGTCTCAACAGCTTCTACTGTATTATTTCAACCCCCTAACTGCTCTGCTACTGTCTCCTTCAGCGCCCACATGTCAATGAATCTGAAGCAGCAGCTATATGCCCTAGCTTTCTCACCAGGCGTTTCTTCATTGGAGTACCATCTTCAACAGTTCTCTTTCAAATGCTATTTTCTTCTTCACTTTGCTCCACTTGATAATGGCTTGGAATATCGTTGTTATGGCTTCAGAGTGATGGTAAGATTCTTAGCTTATCTGAGAAACAGCTTGGATCTATCAGGGAAGTTGTAATAGCCAAAGGCTTGTTCCCAAGGACCCCACAGTAGCATAGAGCATAACTGCTCCTGCTTATCTGCCACCACTTCTGAATCTCTGGTAACCCTGACATTGTAAACCCACTATGGCAGGGGACAGGTCACCTACTACCTGCAGGATCTATCACAGAGTACCAGGTGTAATAGTGCCTATTGTATAAATCTAATCAATTGAATGGCTTTTTCTTGGGAGAAACTGCAAGCACTAGCAAATGTTGAACACGGGGTAGAAGTGGAAGATGATGTCATTTTGGTGCTGAAGAAATTGCAAATGCTTGATTGAAACTTGCAGCTGTTGCATGTGTCACTCTTCCAATGGGTACAGAGGGTATCAGTTACAAGTTCCAAGGCCTCAGCAGCATTTCAAAGCAGTGCATAGCTAAGCATTTTAAAGAACGACTTTTTCTTCCTGGAATAATCTATGCTTTTAATGTGTTATGTTAACTAGACTTCCAGCTACCACCTATAACAATAACAATAATGACAACAACAACAACAACAAAAGTAGTAGTTGTAGTTCATGTCTATTTGGCACCTTAAAATGTAACCTTATTTGGAAATAAGGGCTATAAGTAGCTAAGATTAATTCACACTGGAGTAGCATGAGCCATGGTCCAGTAACCAATATCTATATAAAGACGGGGGAAGACAGGGACACACTGAGAAGGAAATATAGCAACAGAGACAGATTACAGTGTGATGTATCTTCAAGCCACTGAATGCCAGGGATTGTTGACAGTCATCAGAAGAAAGGAAAATGTAATGAAATAGCTTTCTCAGGAGCCTACGTGGAGAACATGGATCTGCTGAATCACTGATATTTTATCTCCAGCTCCCAGCACTGTGGAATACTCATCTTTCTATTGTTTGAGGGCACACAGTATAGGCAACTTTGTTACACAGGAAGCTAATGTTCTTTCCTTCATTGTCCATACTCTGTATTATTGCCAGATGCTTCTCTAAGCCCATACCAATGAAAATCCTGTTATGGTTCTAAAGATAGATTAATTGGGTTTAAACCTCTATACTGTCATGGATCAGCTTTGAGCAACTGAGGGTTCCATGCCTCTGTTTTTCTGACCCATAAAACAGGAATTAGATGAATTAATGTTAAAGGTTTATGTGGTTTTGTTGTATGAAAAATATCCAGGGCTCAAATAGCCCTGTGTAAATGGAAATGATTCCAAGAAGGAGGAATTACAGTATAAGATAGATCCTCAGGATTTGGATGAGGCTGACCAAAGATTACAGAGGTAGGAGAAAGTGTAGTAAAGGCTTGTTGGGGACATACAGGAATAGAGAAGCAAAATTCCATTACAGCAGGGCTCCCTAGCCATTTCCCCATGATAACCACCGTTGAAATCTACTCTATTTATGTGCACATGAGTTCAATAAGGCTATTTACATATGGACCTTGAGAGTCACTGTCCGAATTTCTAAGAGCTGGGGAGAGGCAATACCCACTGAAGTGACTAATCTTTTGACACTGAAACTGACACTAATATCGTCAAATTGTTAGAGTATGTTCATAGCTGTCCTGGGTTACATACACACTGCTAGCTACACATTGGACATGCCTAGAACATATATAATTCATTCCCAGTACATGTGGGGATGCTTAAGTTTTGACTGGCTTCTTTTGAAATTATAATTAAAAATTATTCTTTGGGAACTTCACACATGTATGTTTTTCTTGATCACACCCACCACACCATGTACCATTCCCAATTTAATATTCTATTTCTTAAATAATAACCTACTGAGTCTAATTAGTGTTATCCATATATTCATGGGTATAAAGCCATTCCCTGGGGGCATCAGCAAGCTATCAGGCCACATACTCCTGAAGAAAAGGAACTCTCTCACTTCCAAAAACTGTCCAATGCCAATAGCATTTGAGCAGCTTCTTGAACTTGAATGTGAATTAAAATG
Organism: Pachyuromys duprasi; assembly: GCA_028658305.1. NCBI lineage: Eukaryota > Metazoa > Chordata > Mammalia > Rodentia > Muridae > Pachyuromys > Pachyuromys duprasi. Next base: position 8,522,814 of record CM053742.1, read on the forward strand.
CAGCTCTGACTCTAAAGGAGTCTGTAATTGGTGGGTATTGGGAGTCTTAATTTCTAACAAATTGAGGATGCTGAAGTTTCTGAACTAAAAGCTATGTTTTAGCTCAAAAACCTTGCTACATTCATGAGGCAGTAACCCCAGCATTGCTAGGAACTTGTTAAAAACACTGTATCTCAGTGTTCCCCATCTTCAAATGTAGTGAATCACAATCTGCACTTAAATCAGGTCGTTGGCCCATGAGCTGTGCCTTAAGATTTGAGAGCTGAGACTGATACACCAAGGACCATGCATAGAGATAACCTAGAACAGGGCCCTGCACAGATGTAGCCAATGGCTGCTCAGTGTCCAAGTGGGTTCCATAGTATTGAGAACAGGGACTGTCTCTGACATGAACTCAGTGCCTGGATCTTTGATCACCTCCCCCTGATGGGAGGAGCAGTCTTACCAGGCCACAGAAGAAGACAATGCAGCCAGTCCTGACGAGACCTGGTAGGCTAGGGTCAGTGAGAAGGGGAGGAGGACCTTCCCTATCAGTGGACTGGGGGAGAAGCATGGGAGGAGAAGAAGGAGCGAAGATGGTATTAGGAGGGGACGAGAATGGGGACAACAGCTGGGATACAAAGTGAATAAACTGTAATTAATTAAAAAAATAAATGAATTTTAAAAGAAAAGATGTAAAAAAAAAAAAGATTTGACAGCACTGGAACCCTGATTACAACAGGGGATGATTTAGCCTTACCTTTCTTTTCATGACAAGGTACACATTAGATCCTCACAGGGAAATCTTACATATCTTGATGCCCAGGCAAAATCAGTTCAATTAAATACCAGTCCCTGGACAATTAGGGCTCTGGAAAATTAGTGCTTCTTTTTAAAATCTTTGGATTATTATTATGTGGAACCAATATTGCAAGCCACTGAGCTAGAAAATAACCTCTGATGACGGCCAGAGACACTGAGACCAAGAATAGTTCTTTATGGGGTCTGGGCTTGCTGATGTGTCTAGCATATCACAGTAATCAAAGTCACGGACTTTGAAGCAATAGTTCAAAGCCTATTTGTACCATTTGCCTGTGCAATGTCAAGCATGGCATTCTATCTATTTTGCCTTGTTTCTTTAAAACTGGGAATGACAGTAATAGTAGTTATCTCACAGGGTACTGTTTACAGGAATAAATGTAAAAAATCCTCAATGTAGTGCTTGACACATAACAAATGCTGTGGTAATATGTCTCCATTTAAATACACATCTTGTTCCTTCTAACTTTCCCACTTTCTTGCTTTTCACCTTCTTGTACTCGGCATCCAACACAGCTCAGTCCTGGAAGCCTGACTAGGTCAAGAAGGGAATAAAGACAGGGCAGGTACACAGACACACATTACAGAAAAAGTGGGATAGAGCATGTTATATCCACTCTAGGGAACCACACTAACTTTGTAACAGCCTGTAACCTCGGTGTTTGGGCTTAGCTAGTCTTGGAAGGTGGTAGAGGAGCAGTCTCAGGTTGCAGTCATTCAGGACTGGGAAGGTTCAGTTACTAGTTTTTACATACACTGCTTGATTATTCATAACTACTCTTACGTGGACAAGAAAAAGGCTTTGGCATTGCCTTTGAGCCTCACCCAGCAGAAGGCTTTGACATATTGGCATTCTTCTCGTGGCTTTGCCCATGCCAGTGATACACAGGCACTCAAGACTTCATCCATTCCTTACACACTTCTTCCTTGACTCCCCACACTTGTCACCCTGTCTCACCCATCTTCAGTGCTCGGCTTGAGGACAGCAATCTTACCTTTGATTGGACGCACAATAAATATTTGAAGCATGTGTGACTGGATGGGGCTGAATGATTACAATGCTCCCTTGTGTGTTTGATGGAAAATAATTAAAAAATGTACAGTTCTTGATTTTAGGAGAGGTAGTGTTACAAATTCTTCTGGTTTAGGTTAAAAGAGGAATTATCTCAGATGTGAGACTTTTGCTTCTAAAATATCCTGCAAACCAGAATGAGTTACAGACCAAAGACTGTCACTACTTGGATATCCTTTTCATGAAATATTGATCATATGTAACCATAAGGAGAAGATCTTGAGACCAACTCATTTATGTGCACATAGTAAAGACAATTCCAAGGTCAATTTGCTCTCTTCCTCTGTGTGTGTGTGTGTGCGCGTGCGCGCGCGTGCGTGCGTGTGCATGCGTACTTTATACATATCTGGAATATATTCACAGTGTAGCACATAAAATGCAGCATAATAAGCACTTTACATGCCCCTGCAAATATCAGATGATCCACACAAAATTATAGTTGTGCCATTTGTATTATGAAATTTATTAGGTTGGCTTGTAGGATAGTTTAGGCAGTTCAACAATGGCTGTCTTTACAGTGGAAAGGCTAAGTCTATGAAACTGGATGCTTTAGCAGTCTCAATATGGCATGGAAGGCCTGGAAGATACCTGGCAAGGAACTGTGTTTAGTGTATATTAAAGGGCTGAAGAAACGGGGTTCTCATTTCTATGAAGGAAAATGGCAATAATAACAGCAACAAGCAGCATAGATGATCTAAAGAGAGTGGGTAAATTCATCAGCAAGACGTGAAGGCAATGAGACAATGAGCAAAACAATTTTCCCTTTGTGTCCTTTATTTGTTTCTTTTCTCCATGTAGCCTTGGCTGTCTTGGACCTGCTTTGTAGGCCAGGCTGACCTGAAACTCACAGAAATCTGCCTGCCTCTGCCTCCTGCGTGCTGGGACTAAAGCTGTGCGCCACTAGGCCCCACCCTCTTTAATCTTCATATGTCTGGGCTGCCACCAGAAAGTCCCATCCACATTTAAGGTGGGTCTTAGCATTTCATTTACCTCAATCAAGAAAATCCCTCACATGTATGCCCATAAGATTTTATCTTAGTTCATTCTAGTGTCAGTAAAGCCAGAAATCAAGGTCAAAGCATTTAATAGCCTTGTGAGGTTGAAGCACATCACTTAACCTCTCTGTTTCAAAAATAAAGAGAGCAGTACTTCTAATCTTACAGAACTATTAGAACGGGAGTATCCCCACATTTGAACTCATCAGAGTGCTAGGCATTCACTAACGGTTCAACTGAACTTAGAAGATTTTTAATCTTGCTATCAATCATCACTAATAGGCAGTCCAGAGCCCTTGCTTGCTTCTTTTTCTTTTTATCCCTTTCCATTTCTCCCTTTTTGCCATGAGCCCTTTGCAAAACCGGATTTCTGTGTTTTAGCTCTGATTGTCCCCCAGCTAGAGGGATTAGCAATCATTTTACCATTCTTTCCAGGATTTTATAGACTGAGTCCCTCATAAAGGAGCCTAGATCTAGATGGGCTGTGTTCCCAGCCCTTGCACCAAGTAGAGTAGATGCCGCAAAGAGGTATCTTTAATTTTTTTAAGAAATATATTTATTTTTATATTAATCAAAGGTTATATATTTAGTATTCCAGCCGTAGCCCCCTTCCTCATTCCCTCCCACTCTCCCCACCCCTCCCTCATCTTCTTCCTGCCCCCCTCCAAGTCCTTTGATATGGGAGAACCTCACCCCCTTCCATCTGACCCTAGCTTTTCGTGTCTCTTCAGGGCTGGCTGCAATGTCCTCTTCTGGGGTCTAGCAAGGCTGCTCCTCCCTCAGGGG
>CM053742.1:8526564-8555508 GCA_028658305.1 Pachyuromys duprasi
CTTGGTTGTGAGTCTTAATATCAGCTTTGATTCATTGTTAGTTAGAGTCTTTCAGAGGCCCTCTGTGGTAGGCTCCTGTCCTGTTGCTTGTTTTCTCCTACATTCAATGTCCATCCCGTTTGACCATCTAAACTAGGATTGATTATCCCACCCTGGGTCCTCCTTCTTGCTTATCTTCTCTAGGTATATAGATTTCAGCATGTCCATCCTATCCTATAGGTCTATATAAGTGAGTATATACCAAGTGTTTCTTTCTGCTTTTGGGATACCTCACTCAGGATGATCGTTTCCAGGTCCCACCATTTGCCTGCAAATTTCATGATTTCCTCATATTTAATTGCTGAGTAGTATTCCATTGTGTAAAAGTACCACAATTTCTGTATCCATTCCTCGACTGAGGGACATCTGGATTGTTTCCAGCTTCTGGCTATTATGAAAGCTGCTACGAACATGGTTGAGCAAATGTCTTTGTTCTGTACTTGAGCGTCTTTTGGATATATGCCTAAGAGTGGTATAGCTGGGTCTTGAGGAATCACTATTCCTAATTGTCTAAGAAAGTGCCAAATTGATTTCCAGAGTGATTGTACCAGTTTGCAATCCCACCAGCAATGGAGGGGAGTTCCCCTTTCTCCACACCCTCTCCAGCATGTGTTGTAACTGGAGTTTTTGTTCTTAGCCATTCTGGTGGGAGTAAAGTGAAATCTCAGGGTCGTTTTGATTTTCATCTCCCTGATGGCAAAGGACATTGAGCATTTCTTTAAGTATTTTTCTGCCATTCTACAATCCTCTACAGAGAGTTCTCTTTTAGCTCCATACCCCATTTTTTAATTGGATTTCTTGATTTCTTGCTTTTTAACTTCTTGAGTTCTTTATATATACTGGATATTAGCCCTCTGTCAGATGTAGGATTGGTAAAGATTCTTTCCCAGTCTGTAGGCTTTCGTTTTGTTTTGATGACAGTGTCTTTTGCTTTACAGAAGCTTTTCAGTTTCATGAGGTCCCATTTATTTATTGTTGATCTTAGAGCCTGTGCTCTTGGTTTTCTGTTCAGGAAGTAATCTCCTGTGCCAATGAGTTCTAGGGTCTTCCCTACTTTTTCTTCTAACCGGTTTAGTGTGTTTGGTTTATGTTGAGGTCTTTTCTTAATTTACCTGAAGAGTATGCAAGCTGTGATGGAGATTTGTTGATGGTATGGGGAGAAACAAGTTCGGTGATTTTATCTATCTATCTATCTATCTATCTATCTATCTATCTATCTATCTATCTATCTAATTTATTTATTTTATTCACTTTTCATCCTTGTTTTAGCCCCTTCCCTCCACCCCTCCCAGTCTCACCCTCTCTTCTTTCCCCTCTGCTCCCTTTTCCTCAGAAGAAGGGAGGAATCCCCTTACCCATCCAGCTCAGCTCATCAAGTTACATCCAGACTGAGCATGTCCTCTTCCCCTGTTGCCTGTCAAGGCAGTCCTGCCAGGGGAAAGTGATCAAAAAGCTGGCAAGCGAGTCCATGTCTGATGCAGTCCCCACTTCACTTACTGGAGGACCAGCCTGAAGCCTAAGCTGCCCATCTGCTACATTTTTGTACGGGGCTTAGGTCCAATTCATGCATAGTCCTTGGTTGATGCTTCAGACTCAGCAAATCCCTCTGGGCCATGGTTAGTTGTCTGTGTTATTCAGTAAGTTTGGTGATTTTATTTAATATCTCAAGGCTTTGAAATCTTCTGGCTGCCAAGGTCATGCTAATCCTGAACAGTATTCACTTTCTGCAGATTAATGATGGAGGCATCTTTCCAAGAATCCTAGTGAACAGGATTTTTGTTTGGTTTATTAAAGACATTTTTTCAATATTTAGCTGAGACTACCTGACCTAGGAACAGCATGCATAATGTTTAAATTTTAGTTTTTTCACCATCTACAATAACAATGTCAAAAATGATTTATTTGTAAAAGATATTGGAAGAAGCCATATGTGCTGACTCATGACTTGAGAGTCTAAAACAAAAGCATCAACATGAACTTGAGACTAGCCTGAGATATATAGAGAGTACCTGGCCAGCCTTGGCATCACAGAGCAGCAATAACCAAAACAAAAAAAGAGAGATTATAAAAGATTAGTTTGAAGAATTTGAACCATAGTATAATATGCAGACGAGAATAGCATAGAATACATTTTACACATCACCATGAAATATGAAATTGTCCTTATCTTAAATTCAAATTGTGTATTAAAAAAATTGTACCGTTCTGGACTAGAGAGATGGCTCAGAGGTTCAGAGCACTGGCTGCTCTTCCAGAGGTCCTGAGTTCAATTCCCAGCAACTGCATAGTGTCTCACCACCATCTGTGGTGAGATCTAGTGCCCTCTTCTGGTGGCAGGTGTATATGCAGACTGAACATTGTACACATTATAAAGAAATCTTTAAAATAAATTATGACATTCATCACTTATATTCATCCTTTAGATGTAGTTTAATATTATATTAAACATTGAGAAATTGTGTGTGTGTGTGTGTGTGTGTGTGTGTGTGTGTGTGTGTGCCAGTTTGGCAGATAATTAAGGTTCTATGCCTTGTAGAATATGTCTGCCTCCTGGAGATGCCTTCAAATTCAGCATAGAAAATATTAGAAGAAGCAAATATCTCTTGCCTATTAACTCTCTTTTTGCTAGTTACTTTTTTAGTTATTAATGTAGAGACAGCATTGATAAAAACTAAGTGAAATTATGAAAGCATCAACCTTTGTTGACATTGCAGCAGAATCCTAAAAATCAAGGGATTTTACAGACTAAAGCATTTCATTAGTCACTACCATCCAAAGTCTGAAAATAACCAAATTACGATTTTTTAATAAGGATGAGGGAACCAGATTCAATAAACTGAAGACTGAGCTATTAATCAAACATTTCTAAATTCTGAGACAACATTGCTTGTTAAAATCTAGGAAAGTATTGGACAGACATGGGCTATAGACCTTTAATACTGTTAGTATTTTGAAACAGAACCTGCTTCTGGCTTACCTAGCAACTTGTATGTCTTGAGAGTAAAATAGGAAGAAGGGCCCATGTGTCTACTCTGTGCATAGGCTTCAAGAGGCCCGTGCACTTTAACTTGATCTCCTTTGCCTCTTCCATTCTTGTATTAGAGGTTTGTTAACCTTAGTGAAAAAATAAGAGACATGCAAAACAGAACCACCAGTCACCATAGCTTGAAGCACAGTCACCAAGCCAGCTCCAGCTGAGGTTACTGACAAAAGATGCAAAACAAGCCCAGAACAGATTAAAGATTCACGCAATTCACCTTTAAACACAGCAGCTTAATGCATACACTTTATGTCATAAGCCTCATGGTGTTCCTAATCTAATAAATAGTGTGGAAATGAATACAGAAAATCAACATACTATTTTTGTCCTTTGATAAATCAACAAGAGCCCTAAGTAGATGGCAAGGGATGGGAATGTTATCCAATAGTGTATATTTTGTTGCTACAACCTTAAAAATGAGGTGGAGAATCATAAGCTTATTACTATTAAATTGCTATTAATGCTTGAAGAATGATTACAAACCTGAAATAATAAAGTCTGTGATGGAACACTAAGGCTTTATTGCTTTTATCCCATTGACTATTTATCGTACATGATTTGAATGAAAGCATAGAAGCCACATAGCAAATATATGGGTGTTTAGAAAAATAACAGATAATTTGAATGAGAAGCTGTCACTGCCCTGGAAGCAATGAGTGAAGTATAACCAGATCAAATTAACACTGATAAATAATATGTAACATGTGCAAAGATCTAGATAAAGCCACCTACCCATGTGCAAATTACTACATTATATCAGGTTATTTATTGCATACTTAATACATCAATCTAAATTAGTATGGACCACCATAGCATATATGCTGTGACTAACATATTTTTATGTAGTAAGCAATGCAACGATGTATAATGTATTACATAATATAATTTTACATATCCTATAGACCCAACATTTTACTCCTAGAAATTAACACTGAAAAAGAACTGTATGTGTGGGTAGATAAAGAGACTGGTAAAGACAGCCTAGAAGTAAGAATATTACATAATCAAAAAGCAGTCTAATATATGTTTGTGGAGCTTGGTACCAAACTTATGAAAGCTATAACAAGAAAGTGAGGCAGTCCTTAAATATTGCTCTATTTTAGCAGTGTTTCTCAAATTGAGAACTGAAAATCACCATATAGAATTTTCTGGGTGGCTGGTTAAATAAATATAGGTTTCCATGAGGCTCAGTACAGTGCTTGTGGTGCAAATATGAGAGCTAGAGTTCAGATTTCCAGCATCCATGTAGCGGCATGGTGTCTCAAACATTAGAGCTGTGATTGGGTGTGACAATAGGTGGGACCTTGGACCTTATTGGCTAGCCAGCCTAGCAGAATTCATTGGGTTTAGGTTTAGTGAGAAACCATGTCTCAAAAAATAAGGTGGATGGTGACTGAAGAAGATACTGATGTTGATTTGTTGGCTTCTGGCCTCCACATTTATGAATATACTCACCTAGCATGCACATGTGCGTGCACGCACACACACACACTCACACACACACACACACACACACACACACACACACTAGCATGCATAACACATACACACCAAAATTAATAAAACTGTCAAATACAGATTCTCAGATTCTTCACAGACTACTAAATCAGAGTGTGCGGGCACAGTACAGGGACATATATTTTAAAACTATAATAGTTAATATGTGTGTGTCCATACATATCCTTTTATTTTAAAATGAATTTTCTTTCTAAAATCAGTAAGCAAAGTAATGTGTTTCATTACAAATGAGGTATCCCAGAAGCAGAAAGACACACATGGTACATACTCACTTATAAGTGGATATTAGATATATAATATAAGATAAACATACTAAAATCTGTACACCTGAAGAAGCTAAGCAAGAAGGAGGACCCTGGGTAAGATGATCAATTCTCGTTCAGAAAGGCAAAAGGGACAGACATTAGAAGAGGGAGAAAACAGGGAACAGAAGAAGAGCCTACTACAGAGGGCCTCTGAAAGACTCTGCCCAGCAAGGTATCAAAGCAGATGCTGAGACTCATAGCCAACCTTTGGGCAGAATACTGGGAATCTTATGAAAGAAAGGGGAGATAGTAAGATCTGGAGGGGACAGGAGCTCCACAAGGAGAGCAACAGAACCAAGAAATCTGGGCACCGGTTTCTTTGCTGAGACTGATACTCCAACCAAGGACCATGCATAGAGATAAGCTAGAATTCCTGTACAGTTGTAGCCCATGGCAGCTCAGTGTCCAAGTGGAGTTCTTAGGAAGGGGAACTGGGATTGTCTCTGACATGAACCCAGTGGCTGGCTCTTTGATCACCTCTCCCTGAGGAGGGAGCAGCCTTACCAGACCACAGAAGAAGACAATGCAGCCGTTCCTGACAAGACCTGATAGGCTAAGGTCAGATGGAAGGCAAGGAGGACTTCTCTTATCAGTGGAGTTGGAGAGGGGCAAGAGAGGAGTTGAGGGTGGGATTGGTAGGGAATGAGGGAGGGGTTACAGCTGGGATACAAAATGAATAAACTATAATTAATATTAAAAATCAAATGAAATAGAGAAATAAAAGCTCTTTCTCACTGTGGCAGTAAGTTAGTAATCGGAATCATCCAGGAAGAGAGCCTCGATGAAGGATGATCTATAACAGGGTGACCTGTGAGTATGTAGGTGGGTGTTGCCATGATCGCCTTCATTGATGTGGGAAGATCCACCCTCAGCGTGGGTAGCACTTTCTGGTAGTGGCCCAGATAAAAGAACCTAGAAGAAGGAAAGCTTGGTTTTTGCATGCTTGTCCTTCACTCTCAAGTTCATCTACTACTTTGCTGCTGCCGCTGTCTATTGCTTTGCTCATATTAGAGCTTCTTATAATTAAGAAGTTCCCATAATTAAAAAAATCTGAAGACTAAAGACTAGTGACTCTCTTAACATCAGGCTGAGATTGCTGTGGCATCTGGCTTTATGGACTGAGCAACTACTTTTTTCTTCCCTCTCCGGTATGAGACAGCCGTTGTTGGACTACTCCAGTAGTACCATGTAAGCCAAGCTAAAATATTCCTTTTTAATATATATTCATTCAGTTGTATGTTCCACTAAAGAATCCTGAGTAATATACACTCAGAATTTCTTCTTATTGAATCTTTCCCCTAACTTTCTTCTCTCAAGTCCCAGCCACATTTTAATGGAACACCTTCTTTCCTTCACTGGGCCCTCTTTTGCTTTCAAGTCACATATATTATACAAGTATATGGTTATATAAGTCATGACAGCAGGCAGGAGAACATGAAACAGGGAAAGGTAGTCTTAAGGGAAGGCTAGAGAGGCGGGGAAAAGAAAGAAAAATTCTTTTTACTAGTATAAATTAACTGCATATAATTTAATTATGACATTTTCCTACATGCGTCTAATATATTTTGATGATGTTCATTGCTCATTACCCTCTTTACCTCCCTCCCACTTCTGCTTATCCTCTTTGTCTTCTCAACTAGTTTCCGGAAGGCTTTCATGCCTTTTTAAACATTACCCGGTTAGTAACTTTTAGCCCGTGTACAGGAGAATGAGTGAGCGATTTTATTTTACAGAATCATGGGTACCTTACCAGTGACTCCAGCGCTGAAACAAATGTCTCTCCCTTCCCCATCATGCATTAATTGTGAATGAATACACATGGACTCTTGACGCTTCATGAGCTCCTCCCACCTCCTTGACAAGTTGGTGACAGGTTTAGTATTGTGAAGATAGCTGTCATGATTTCAAGAGAGCCACTCCAAGTGATGTGCCACAACACCACTCCCTCACCTCCTCCAGTTCTTATTGTATACCAATGACAAAATATACCGAGGGAAAGAAGAACTGTATCTTTAACAAATACACTCTGATAATATACTCTCTTAAAATTTAAGAGCACTCCGAGGAATAAACATTTAATGGTAGAGGGAAATACTTGTGGCATGGTAACAAGATAAGTTCTGAAACCAAATGGTTCATTTTCTGTAAAGATGCACATTTGACTAGAAAAAAAATGAAATGAAAAGGTTGAAGTGATAACTATATTCAATATGATGTTATGCTACATTAAGGTACAGCAATATACAGGATATCCTCCAAGCCCCCAGTAAGTGTTGGAAACTATAATAGTAGCAAACCATATATCTGAGCATCTGAAAACCTAAAACAGCGCTTCTGAAAACTGAGCTGACTACCAAGTGATGAATAGGCAGGCATTACACATGTTATCTGGACACAGGCATGTCTCACATCCCAGGTGGGATGGACTATGGCAATGATATGATAGTTCATCATGCCCCTCAGAATAGCAGTTGACAACATTTGAAAAAAAAAAATTAGTTCTGGAACTTTCTATTTACTATTTCCCTGCTATACGTTCTTGGCCACTAAAGTTGCTCAAAGTGAAAGAGAAGATAAGGAGCCCACTATGTAACCTTTTCATGGCGTTTTGAGACAGTGTTTCACATAGCCAGGGCTAGATAGCCTTGAACATTTAATCTTCTTGGGTCCGCTTCCCAAGTACTGGAATTATAAGAATGCAAGGTCATGTCTGGCCTAAATTTGGGGAGATAATTTATAGTTCCTCCCCCTGCATTCCCTATTTTCCCTGCTTTCTTGCCATGACAAAGGTTTGGAGGTGGACAGAGAGTTAAAGTTACCTACAAAATATTTCCCTTCCTGGATTTTGGTTACAAAAGCCTCACCCTCTCAAAAATTGTAGTAGTGTCTTTGAAAATGTGAGGCAAGAGTTTCTCTAAAAAGAAATTCTAATCAGAAACAAGAGAGGAGAGTCTGAGAGCCTGGAGAGCTACAGGTATCTATATTTTGTGTACTGACATTTTCAAGAAAAATAGGTGGATTTCAGACAGCTCGGACGAGGGTTGGAGGCTAGCCAAGTGTTAGGCTTCCAGCAGCCAGGGCTTCCCCAGTCCCTTCTGCAGCCAATAACCTGAAGACTCTGAACCCTTTGGGCTGGTGGCTCTGTGAACTATCTGCCCTAGATCCACAGGATCACTCTGGTGCTGCAAATCCAAGGCACACCTTTGTAAGCAATGGAAACGGACTAAGAATGCCTGGAGCTGAAATTTCCAGCAGCTTGAAAAGACCATGGTAAGAGATTTTTGGAAATGGAGACATTGCATTGTTTTCTTACGTGAATGTGGGCATCAAGATGTATGTCTGAGAACCACAGGAAGTTGGGTTTCTATCTTAAGCGAGATGTATTTTTCCTTCATGTGGAAAGAGAGAGTCATGGGAGTAGAATAGATATCTGTGGATGATGTGACAACAGGTATGTAGTTAGCCAGCAGGACAAATGGAGACAAGTAAAACCAAACAAAACAACAAAATCAAACAAACAAAACAGCAAGATGGCATCAGGAAAGATTTCTAGTTTATCTTTATGGGCTTCAGTTTCTCAATAAAAAAAGAAAATATTGGAGTGAGTGAACACAAAAGCACCCTTTTCCCACCCTCTGGGACCTTTTGGTTTTGTTCTATCCTTTCTTGTGGTGAACTGTATTTCTTCTCTCTAAGAAATGAGGTAGATTAATCATCCCCCATTGTGGCTAAGCTACAATGAACTTGACCTAGCACACTGGAGGAAGCAGCGTGTGCTAGGATAGTTAGCACTCTGAGTAGGCTGTAAGTGTGCATTTCACTCCGCACAGTTCCAGGATTTCAGATGCAGTGCATCACTCCATGCTGATTTAATTGAAGGGTATGAAACCATGTTTCCTTTTTAAGCTTGAGCCATTCAGTAAAGATGGGTTTTCATACTTGTCTCAGAAGGCTAATTTGTCACTCTGGAGAGCAATTTCGCATTAACACAATGTCAGTGGTGCTGGCGATTGGCTGGACCACCTTTAGAAGAGGTTAAATTACCTTTTAATCAGCATGGGAAAGAATAAATGCCTCTGTTCCATCATGGGGTTGCAGCCTTGCTGATCTGACATCTGATAAAAGCCATGGTAACTCCAACAATGCTCGTGGAACTTGGCCTGTATCATTGCCAGAGAGGCAAAAGACAGCAAAGAAAGGTTGTTGGGGCCGTTATCCAAACTGGCATAATTGATGTGCGTGCAGTGGGTTAGAGCTAATGGTCTGCGTTTAATTATGGAGGCAGTGACACGGGGCCTCTAGGATGATCAGACACTAACCAGATGATGTACCACTTTCTCACTTATCAGCTCCCTGAGTGACTGGAGAGAGTCCCAACAATGGCACGGTGGTCTCATTTCCACATTTCTCCTGGGTTTGGGGCCGAGACACCAAGAAGCACAGGGCTATACTTATAAGATATATTCATATTCAGCAAAGTCTATGGGGAATAGTCATAGATAGACCCTAGCTAAAAGTGTTTTGAAATCTACTGCTGTAGGAATCCAATCATCCATTTTAGTTGGGATTTTTACATTAACATGTTTCCAAAATTTATCAGTCATGTACGAAATATGTAACTTTTCATTTTGTTTCATTCCTTGAAACAAACAAATAATCTTATATATATTATGTCAATAATATTACCCCACATCCATTCTCAACTTAGAGCAATAGAACCTTCAAGTTCTAGCTGTATACATGGCTGCCCAGCTAGGCACTACATTTCCCAGCCTCCATGGTGGCAATGAGTTGTTATTTAACACAATAAAGAACTTTCCAGATGGCAAATACTTTTGCATGTTTCTCACTCAGCCATACAAGAGTAGCTACATGACATATATATCTATGATGATAAAACACACACACACACACACACACACACACACACACACACACACACAGACACACACACACCAGGAATCCAAGTCTTTGGACTCCTAGGATTCCTTTCACTATAATCACTTTCCCCTCTTTGAAAGCCTCAAGACACAATCTGACACAAGAAGGAAATTTCCACTCATTGAAATTCATAGCTCTTGCAATTTTGATTGCTTAAGCATCCAATCTCCATCCAGCTCCTCTCCTGCTTTCATATCCTACAGGCCTCCAAAAACAACAAAAGAGAAGTTTTATAAAGCAGTGTTCTTTAAAAAGAAAAACAAGAAGAGTCTGGGTTGGGGAGGGAGTGTGTGTGCTGTGGGAGGAGTATTTTATCAATGACACTGTTTAGAATTGCCAGAACATTTTTGTAATAAAAAAGCAGAGCGGCTTTTAGTCGGTTTTATTATTGTTTTTAAATTGTATAAGAGATGAACCCCTTATTGCCTGTCCCCTTTTGCCTGCACTGAAGACCGCTTCCATCACCTCCTCCATTAATATGCAATACAATACTTATGAAGGAAAGAAAACATTTGGCTTTTGCCTTGTTCTATTTGCTATGTATACATACATGTTCAGGAAATGGCTGGCATGTTTGTGCTGATTGCCGCCTGTTTCATTTAAAAGCTTCTGTAAAGAAGAGGAAAGATTGCCGGCTTCCTTGGATTATTCCTTCCCGCTTATCTCCATAGTTACAAGAGTTGGTTTTGTGCAATTTTTTTTTATATAGCTGGCATCTTGCCCAACTCAAATTGATTATAAAGGTTGGGAGGGACAGTCGAGATCTGCAGCTTGATTCCCAGGGAAGTTGGCTGTTTGGAAAGCTAGCAGTGACAGCTGAGATAGCCTGCAGATGGGAAGGCAAGGCTGGAGATTCCAGTTTCATTACAGAGCTTAAGAATGACTCACTCTTCTAGTTCTCTCTTGGAGAAGCATGGAAGATGAGTGCCTAGAGGAAATCAGTGAAAATGTTCTCTCCTGAAGGCTGAGTAGGGCTGCCATATTAAATATAGGGTAAGGGTTCCTTTCAGATTAATAAACAGCAAATGCATTTCAATATGTGTCCTCAAATAAGGCATGGGATAAACTTAATACTAAAAACTTGGATGTCCAGTTGGTTTTCACATAAACAAGGCAGTGTGTGTTTGTGTGTGGGTGGGTGTGAAAACATATGACCCTCTCCAGATCATACTAACTCCCCCTTCTTTCATATGATTCCCTGGACTCTGCCAAAGGGTTGGTTATGTGTCTTAATATTTGCTTTGATACCCTGCTAGGTAGAGTCTTTTGGAGGCCCTCTGTGGTAGGCTCTTGTCCTGCTACTTGTTTTCTCCTACATCCAATTTGACTTTCTAAGTGAGGATTAATCCTCTTACTCCAGGTCCTCTTTCTTGTTTATCTTCTTTAGGTGTATAGATTTCAGTATGTTTATCCTATCTTATAGGTCTATATAAGTGAGTATATAACACCAGAAACATAAATAGGTTAGAAGAAAAAGTGGGAAAGACCCTAGAACTCATGGGCACAGGAGACTACTTCCTGAACAGAGCACCAACAGCACAGGCTCTAAGATCAACAATAAATAAATGGGAACTCATGAAACTGAAAATCTTCTGTAAAGCAAAAGAGAAAACACTGTCATCAAAACAAAATGACAGCCTACAGACTGGAAAAGGATCATCACCAACCCTATATCTAACAGAAGGCTAATACCCAGTATATATAAAGAACTCAAGAAGTTAAAAAGCAACAAATCAAGAACTCCAATTAAAAAATGGGGTATAGAGCTAAAAAGAGAACTCTCTGTAGAGGATTGTAGAATGGCAGAAAAACACTTAAAGAAATGCTCAATGTCTTTTGCCATCAGGGAGATGCAAATCAAAACGACTCTGAGATTTCACCTTACACCTGTCAGAATGGCTAAGATCAAAAACTCAAGTGACAACACATGCTGGAAAGGATGTGGAGAATGGGGAACCCTCTTCCATTGCTGGTGGGATTGCAAACTGGTACAACCACTCTGGAAATCAACTTGGCACTTTCTTAGACAATTAGGAATAGTGATTCCTCAAGATCCAGCTATACCACTCCTACGCATATATCCAAAAGACGCTCGAGTACACAACAAGGACATTTGCTCAACTATTTTCGTAGTTGCTTTATTTGTAATAGCCAGAACCTGGAAAAAACCCAGATTTCCCTCAGTTGAGGAATGGATACAGAAATTGTGGTACATTTACACAATGGAATACTACTCAGCAATTAAAAATGAGGAAATCATGAAATTTGCAGGCAAATAGTGGGACCTGGAAATGATCATTCTGAGTGAGGTATCCCAAAAGCAGAAAAACACACAGATAGTAGTTCTATTTCAATTATTTTCTTATTTAAAATTTTTATTGGTACTAATTGTAGCAGCTATGAATGCTGATGATATTTTCTGCCATTTTAATTTCTTTTTTATTAATTAGTTAATAAAATTTGTATAATTTTATATAATTTATAAGTAATTAATTTTTATTAATTACAGTTTATTCACTTGTATCCCAACTATAGCCCCCTCTCTCATTCCCTCCCAATCCCCCCATCCCTCCCTCATCTCTTCCTTGCCCCTCTCTAAGTCCACTGATTGGGGAGGACTTCCTCCACTTCCATCTAATCCTAGTCTATCAGGTCTCATCAGGACTGGCTGCATTGTCTTCCTCTGTGGCCTGGTAAGGCTGGCCACATCAGGGGGAGGTGATCAAAGAGCAGGCCACTGAGTTCTTGTCAGAGACAGTCCCTGTTCCCTTTAATAGGGAACCCACATGGATACTGAGCTGCCATGGGCTACATCTGTGCAAGTATTCTAGGTTATCTTCATGAATTGTTCTTGGTTGGAGTATCAGTCTCAGAAAAGACACCTGTGCTCAGATTTTTTTTTTTTTTTGGTTCTCTTGCTGTCCTTGTAGAGCTCCTGTGCCTTCCAAGTCTTTCCAGCTCCCCCTTCTTTCATAAGATTCCCTGAATTCTGCTCAAAGTTTGGCTATGAGTGTCAGCCTCTGCTTTGATACCCTGCAGGGAAAAGACTTTCAGAGTTTCATTTTTACCTGCAGTGTATAATGTTCTCTTTCTCCCACATCTTAACCAGCCTTTGTTTTCTTAATGGAGAGCTAAGTTATAGAATCAGCCTAGATGTCCATTAATATATGGACGTATAAAGAAAATGTAGCACTCACACCTACACAGTGGAATATTATTCCACTATAAAGAAGAATGAAATTAGGTCATTTAGTAGGAAATGGATGCAACTGGAGATCATCATATCAAGTTTAATAAGCTAGACTCAGAAAGACAAATCCTCCACCCATGTTTTCTCTCTTTTGTAGATCTGAGATTTTAATTAAGTAAATAAAATCACACATGAGATATGAAAGCAGAAGCAAGGCTGCTTGGAGGAAGGAGGAGGCTGGTGTGCGTAGGGATAAATATGGAGGATGTGAGGATGTGAATCTGCTCAAAGTACATGATGTACTTGAATAAAAATGTCTGTGAAATCTATCACTGCATACAATGAATGTACACCAGTACCACTTTTAAGTTGAACTGCCCAATGCACACATTCCTTCCTTGCTAAGGTCAAACAAGGTAAAGTTCTTTCTTGTCGTAGCTCTCAGGATGTAAATAAGGATCCTTCTCCTGCTCTATTTAGATCCATAGTTTTTGCAAGTTCTCAAGCAAATTTTGCAGTGTGACATAGTGTCTGTAGTGATAAGGAGGCTGTAACGTTCCTTGGAGAAAAGATGTGCTAGATAAAATTCAGCCACTCAGCAGTTACAGTTGTTAGCTATGAGTTCAAGATTACTAAGACAAACAAACATATATATATATGTGTGTGTGTGTGTGTGTGTGTGTGTGTGTTTAGGCTCAAAGATAGACTGCATTATATATATATATATCCATATATATATCCATATATATATCCATATATATATCCATATATATATAATGCAGTCTATATATCCAAGATATATATATATATCCATATATATATATATATGTAATGCAGTCTATCTTTGAGCCTAAAAACATATTTAAACAGTATTTGCTGGTGGAAATAGCTCCTCTTTCCCTTTTTAGTCCATTCAGGACTGCTGCCCATGAAATGGGACTCTTCACATTCAGGATGGGTCTCCCTTCCTCAATTAACCTAATCTATATAATTACTTACAAATATGTCCAGAGATTTCTCCATGGTAATTCTAAATTCTATAAGGTTGGTAATCAGTATTAACCATCATCCCATAATTTATTTAGATTTCCTTAGAAGTTCTAGCCAGGGAAAATAATTCAGCATTCACCAACCCAGTGCTCTTTTTAAAAATATTTTATTTTATTAATTACAGTTTATTCACTTTGTATGCCAGCTGCATCCGTTTTCCCTTCCCAATCCCACCCTCCCTCCTTCTTCTTCACCCATGTCCCTCCCCAAGTCCACTGATAGGGGCGGTCCTCCTCCCCTCCCATCTGATCCTTGTCTATCAGGTCTCATCAGGAGTGGCTTCATTGTATTCCTCTGTGGCCTGGTAAGACTACTCTGCCCTGAGAGGGAGATGATCAAAGAGCGAGCCACAGAGTTCATGTCATAGACAGTCCCTGTTCCCATTACTAGGGAACACACTTGGACACACATGGGCCACATCTGTGCAGGGGTTTTACAGGGAACAAGACAGGAGCCTACCACAGAGGGCTTCTGAAAGACTCTACCCATCAGGGTATCAAAGCAGATGCTGAGGCTCATAGCCAAACTTTGGGCAGAGTACAGGGAATCTTGTGAAAGAAAGGAGGATAGAAAGACCTGGAAGGGACAGGAGCCCCACAAGGAGAGCAACAGAACCAAAAAATCTGGACACAGGTGTTTTCTGAGACTGATGCTCCAACCCAATGTTCTTAATTACATCATAAAACATAACTAATGTAGCTAATAATAATTGATTGTGCTTTTTGTTTTAGAACAGTTTAAGATATCCAGAAAAGTGAGCAGGTAGTGTTCCTATACTTCAAAACAACTTGCCTGATCACAGGCCCTTAAGCAAGTATGATACATTTATTATAGACATATTTTTGTTACAGGTGTATTTATTGCTATATATTCTTATTATTAATGATAGCCCATTTGTGTTAATTATTTGCCATGTTTCTGTGACAAAATACCCTGACAAAAGCACTTAAGCGAGCAAAGGTTTATTTTGTTTTGTGAGGCAGGGGTGGGAGGGTCAGGGCATTGTCTATAATGGCAGTGAAATCATGGTAGCAGGAGCCTGAGGCGGTTGATCACAGTTTATCAACAGTCAGGAAGAGGGGAGTGATGAGTGCTGGTGCTCAGCTCATTTTCTCCTTTGCCTTCAGTCTAGGACTCTGGCTATGGTGTTGTCCATACTTAGGATGGACCTTCCAACTTCAACCTAACCTAGACAATGCCTTGCAAATATTCCCAGACATTGTCTTCATGGTGATTTTAATTCCATAATGTTGACAGTCAAGATTAACCATCAGAATTTATTTAGCTTTCCTTAGCTTTTGCTTAATACCATTTTTTCTAGTTATCAAGACACCATTTAATATTTAGTTGTCAAGTCTCTCTTGGCTGTGAAAGTTTCTCAGACTTTCCATGCTTTTGATGACCTTGGTAATTATAAGGAGTGTTAGTGCTTTTGATGACCTTGGTAGTTATAAGGAGTGTTAGTCAGGCGTATTAGAGGCTTTACTTTTATTACAATTCATCTGATTTTTGTCTCATGTTAAATTGGAGCTATAAGTTTTGGGGAGGAAGATCACAAAAATGTTATTTTTATCATATATCATATCAGGGAGTATACATACTCAATATGATTTATGACTTTTGCTACTGGTGTTGGTCCCTTGGGCAGAGCAGCATTTGTTAGGTTTCTGTAAAGTTACTTTTTACCTCTTGCTTTTCACTACTTGTTCTCTATGGAAAGAATTCACTGTGCAATCCACACTTTAGAGTAGTGAGTTGTGCTCTACCATTTTTGAAGGCAGAATAGCTGCATAATTTATTTGAAATTCTTCTGCATGAGAAAGTTGTCTCTTTCTTTTCATTTACTGATATTTTACTTTATTTATATCAGTACAGATTCAGGGATATTAATTTTATATTTTGGATTATAACAAAATATGTCATATTTTGTTGTCCAGAGGTATCTTTGTGTCATATAGCATCTTTATTAGATACAAATAAAACACATTAGAATATATTCAAATTTCTAAAAGTTGAGTTGTTATTAAGTCAAATGGTGTTTGAAATTCTTGATGTATATTTATCAACTTCTTAAGTTTGACTTCTATTAATTCATGTCAAAATTACTACCAAAGAGAAGGCTACAAGCTCTCTCAAGTGCTCTAGACTCATGTGGTTGCCTTTAAATGTTTCTTTGGAGAAACACAAAGACCAGATATGACCCAGAGAGGCAACTGCTTGGTTTTCTTTTTATATTCTGATATAAATTCAATGTGCCACAGACAATTCAGGGTCTTGAAACATTGCCATTCTAATAGCTGACATGTGTTGAATGTTTCCTACATGCTAGGCATTCTTCCATTTGCTTAAGCTGTTTTCCAAACACAGTGGTTTCCCACTTACAGGTAGATATGAATGCAAAAGGAAGTTAATTCAGTTGTCTAAGGTCACTTGAAGTTAATTCAGTTGTCTAAGGTACCTAATAAAGTCAGGACTGAAATACAGGTAGTCCAGTACCACCAACCATTTTCATAGTGTCTACTTGGTGGTTGTGTATCATGAACTAATAAAGTGATACCCTTATTGCTCTTTTGTACTACTCTTTCTCAACATGAGAATTATAAAGGGATCATAATTTACATGTCACTTCTTTAAAATTTCTATTATCGAAAACCTGTCTAATTTAAATAGGTCAAATAATATAACAAGGTCACTTTCTTTACTGACAAGATTTCCAAAACACAAATCGGTGTTTCTAATGATAAAACCTTCAGCACAGATATAAGCAATGGCTCAATATTTTAGAAAAGATGGAAGTGCAAGGATGTCCAACCCAATTCAGCAGCTGCAATCAAGGCTTTCCTAGTTCTTAAATGCTAATCTTTCCTTATCACTACAAGGGTCCCTCTCTTTAAAAAGGCACGAGACTCCAGCAAATTGTTTCTTACATGTGAAAAGGTCAGTACCTTGTCTTTCTGCATATAATATCTAGGAATTGTACTTCCTATATATATACAGGGCTCTGATTGGCAAGACCTTCAAAAGTCACAATTACAGAGAGCATTCACAAATATTATGGACCTCCATTCCATCTGTACTACCATATTTTTTTTTATAGCTTCACTAGAATATCAGCAGATTAACCCATCGATCATTTACTCTTAACAAACAAGGCCAACTCCAGAGCCAGAGTTTTGATATCTGGTAGTCTCCTATTGCCTACTTCTGAGGCTCAAGCTCTTTCTTGTTTGCTCTTAGGGTCCTAAGACCTCATGTTTGGTGGTATAGAAAGACCTCATGCAGAAAGCACACCTGCAGCTTAAGCTTCTTAGTTCAAATATTTTAACTCACATTCTCTTAGTAATAACCAGTCTTCTGTTAGCCACCATCAGAAGTCTGTGAAATGTCCTCTTGGACAGGTGGCAGCTTTCTAGCCTCACCTCCATATCATGGAGGCAGAACATCCCTGTGGCCAGCTATTTTTCTCTGCCACAAGAACCTTGGATAGAACAATTTATTTCCAGTTTCCTAGGCTGATGATGGCAGTAAGAAAGCTCTATAGAAGGGCCTGGCTCTGACACTAAATTGCTGTTGTTGTTGTTGTGCATGTCACATGTCAACTGGCTGTCCCTAACTACTGGCATGACAAAGGAGTTGTCTTTTCTTGTGTCAGGGACAGAGACTTTGGGGCAAACATCATAGTCATTGGTGATTTTACTTTGAGAGGAGCACAGAATAAGGAAAGAAAAAAAAAAGCAGAATACTGTGTAGAACAAATAAACAAGTGTGGGGGTGGGGGGAGGCTGGATGGTTTAGCCACAGGCACCATCTTGGGTAAACAGCAGAAAAAACTACCCCGTGTTTTAGGAAGAAAAAAGCCTGAAAAACAGTTGCTTCCTAGCTGCATGGCCTCACATATGACACTTGGCCATTCTGGGGCTCAGTTTATTCAAAACTGGTGATGCTGGACCAGGTATTTCAAAAGTATCTTCTGTGATCCTATGACCTATAAAGTACAGAGCAGTAATGAGTATTTCCAGAGCCCTGAGAAGAGCCTTCTGTTGTGTATCTTGATTAGGCTGGTGGTTACTGGATGTGTTTACTTTGTACCATGTCAGTGGACTGTACACTTAAGATTTCGAGCACAGGGGTCTTTCCTGAGACTGATACTCCAACCAAGGACCATGCATGGAGGTAAACTAGAACCTCTGCAAGATGTAGCCCACCGTTCAGTGTCCAAGTGGGTTCCATAGTAATGGGAACAGGGGACTGCCTCTGACATGAACTGATTGGTCTGCTCTTTGATCACTTCACCCTGATGGGGAAACAGCCTTACAGAGGAAGACAATGCAGCCACTCCTGATGCGAGCTGATAGACTAGGATCAGTAAGAAGAAGAGGAAGACCTCCCCTATCAGTGGACTTGGGGAGGGGCATGTGTGGAGAAGGGGGAGGAAAGGTGGGATTGGGAGGGGAGGAGGGAGGGGTTTATGAGAGGATATAAAATGAATAAAGTGTAATTAATAAAAATTAAAATTAAAAAAATATTAAAAAAAGATTTCAACGCTTGTCTTCATGGGTGTTATTCTTTGATCTCAAAACTTTACAAGCCACAAAGACCAGTTACTTTATCCACCATTTTAAAAGCCTAACATATTTTCAAGATTCAATTTTGATCACAAGCTATGCACAAGATGTAGGTATCCTGTGCTGAGTGGCCCTCAAGACAACTTTCCTCTGTATCCTGTATAGTTGAGGTCCAGAAAGACAGCTATTTGCTTCAGATCTGCCCCAACTTTTCTAGAACATCTGATTCTCAAAGAAATAAACAAATGAAAGCAGAAAATAAAGTCAAACATGTAGTGCATATTTAAAATCTATTATTTGGGTTCCTTGTGCTTCTAACTCTCTTCCAACCCACCACCACTAAGTAGGAGAAAAAGAGGTTAGAAAGGACAGGAGACATAGACCTCTTTAGCCTTAGTACATCAGGGCAATTCCAATCTTTGTTGTCATATATCCAGGAGTCCAGCTAATCAGCAAACCAGCAAACAGAATGCAGTAGCAAAACTAACCAGCGATAGCCTTATTCTTCCTCAGATTCCCTTTCCTCTGGGTGTGCTGATATTTATACCCTCTCAGAATCTCCAGAATTAAACTATCTGCAAGTAGCCCTATATATCCCGCAGTTTGGATTAAAACAAAACATTTACATAACATAACTGAGTATTTATATATTTACATATTTATTTAATTTGTTCACTTTGTATCCTCCCTGCACCCCCCCTCCCATAATCTCCTCTCAGCCCCACCCACCCTCCAACATCTCCTTTCCCTAGTCCTTTGATATGGGAGGACCTCCTCCACTTCTATCTGACCCTAACTTATCAGGTCTCATCAAGGCTGGCTGCATCATCTTCCTCTGTGGCCTGCAAGGCTGCACCCCCCCCCAGGGGGAGGTGATCAAAGAGCCAACCACTGAGTTCATGTAGAGTCAGCCCCTGTACTCCTTACTAGGGAACCCACTTGAAAACTGAGCAGCCTATGGGCTTCCTTTGAACAGGAGGTCTACGTCCTCTCCATGCATGGTCCTTGATTGGAGTATTGGTTTCCACAGGCCCCCTGGACCCAGGCTTTTTTGGCTCTGTTGTTCTGCTTGTTGTGAGGGGCCGCACTCACATTCGCCATTACAAGATGGCGCTGATATCCTGTGTCCCAAACCGATAAACAAGAAAGCTGCGCATGTGCGAAGGAAATTTCCACTCATTGTGCTCTGCCTCTACCATGGCGTCATCCCGCCTGATGAGTAACAGCCAATCAGAGGCTGACACATCCTAAGTGGAGGATAGTTTTCTATATAAGGGCTGGGTTTCTGCCGCTCAGGGTCTCCGTCTCTACTCGTTGTAAGCTTATGCTCTCCCTCTCAAGATGCATTAAAGCTTTACTGCAGAAGGATCCTGTGTGTGCCTCGTCATTCTTGCTGGTGAGACGGTAACGCGACTCACAGCTTGTGGAGTCCCTGCCCCCTTCAGGTCTTTCTACCTCCCTCTTCTTCCATAAGGTTTCTGGCATTCAGCCCAAAGTTTAGCTATGAGTCTCACTATCTCCTTCAATACACTGGTGGGTAGAGCTTTTCAGAGGTCCTCTGTGGAAGGCTCCAGTCTTGTTCCTTATCTTCTCCTACTTCCAATGTCTATCCTGTTTGCCCTTCTGAATGAGGATTAAGCATCTTCCCTAGGGTCCTCCTTGTGTTTAGCTTCTTTAGGACTATAGAATTTAGCATGTTTACCCCTTTGTAAGTGAGTATATTTTATACGTGTCTTTCTAATTCTGGGATACCTCACTCAGGATGATCTTTTCTAGTTCCCACCAACTGCCTGTAAATTTCATGATTTCCTTGTTTTTAATTGCTGAGTAGTATTTCATTGTGTAAATGTACCACACTTTCTGTATCTATTCCTCCGTTGAGGGATAGCTAGGTTGTTTCCAGATTCTGGCTATTACAAATAAAGCTCCTATGAATGTAGCCGAGGATATATCCTTGTGGAATGGTGGGGCAACTTTTGGGTATATGCCTAAGAGTGGTATAGCTGGATCTTGAGGTAGCATTATTCCTAATTTTCTGAGAAAGCACCAGATTGATTTCCACAGTGGCTATAACAAGGTTGCATTCCTACCAGCAATGGAGGAGGGTTCCCCTTTCTCTACTACCTCTGCAGCATGTATCATCTCCTGAGTTCCTGATCTTAGTCATTTTGATGTATGTGAAGTGAAATCTCAGGGTCATTTTGATTTGCATTTCCCTGATGAATAATGACATTGAGTATTTCTTTAAGTGTTTCTCTGCTATTTGATATTCCTCTATTGAGAATTCTCTGTTTAGCTCTGTACCCCATTTTTTAATTGGATTACTTGGTTTGTTGGTGTTTACCTTCTTCAGTTCTTTTTATATTCTGGATATTAGCCCTCTGTCAGATGTAGGGTTGGTGAAGATCTTTTTCCAATCTGTAGACTGTTTTGTTCTAATGACAATGTCCTTTGCTTTAAAGAAGGTTTTCAGTTTCATGAGGTCCCACTTATTAATTGTTGATCTTAGACCCTGTTGGTGTTCTATTTAGGAAATTGTTTCCTGTGATGAGGAGGTCAAGGCTCTTCCCCAACTTTTCTTCTAACAGATTTAGTGAGTCTAGTGTTATGTAGAGGTATTTGATCCACTTGGAAGTTAACTTTGTGCAGGGTGATAAATATGGGAGTACTTGCATTTTTCTACATATGGTCATCCAGTTATGTCAGCACTCATTGTGGAAGATGCTGTCTTTCTTCCAATGTATGGTTTTGGCTTCTTTGTCAAAAATTAAGTTTCCATAAGTATGTGGGTTTATTTCTGGGTCTTTAATTTGATTCCATTGATTCACCAGTCTGTTTCTATGCCAGTACCATGCCATTTTTATTATTGTTGCTCTATAGTACAGATTAAGATCTGGGATGGAGATATCTACACAATACCTGTTATTGTACAGGATTGTTTTAGCAATTCTGGGTTTTTTTGTTTTTCAGTATGAAATTGAGAATTGTTATTTCATGGTCTATATATAATTGTGTTTGTATTTTGATGGGAATTGCATTGAGTGTAGATTGCATTTGGTAGGATAGCTATTTTCACTATTTTAATCCTACTGACCCATGAGCATTGGTTATCTTTCTGACTTCTGATATCTTCTTCAATTTCTTTCTTCAGAGACTTGATGATTTTCTCATATAGTTCTTTCACTTTCTTGGTTAGAGTTACACTAAGGTACTTTATGTTATTTGTGGTTATTGTAAGGGGTGTTGTTCCCCAAATTTCTTTCTATTTGTCTTTTGTATCCAGGAGGGCTTCAGAATTTGGGGGTTTAATTTTGTATCCAGCTACCTTGCTGAAGGTTTTTTATCAGCTGAAGGAGTTCTCTTGTAGAATTTTTGGGGTCACTCATGTATACTGTCATATCATCTGCAAATAGTGATACTTTGACTTCTTCCTTTCTGATTTGTATCCCCTTGATCTCCTTTAGTTGTCCTATTGCTCTAGCTAGGACTTCAAGTACTATGTTGAAGAGATAAGGAGAGAGTGTGCAGCCTTGGCTTGTCCCTGATTTCAGTGGGACTGATTTATGTTTCTTTCCATTCAGTTTGATGTTAGTTATAGGTTTGCTGTATATTGCTTTTATTATGTTTAGGTATATGCCTTGTTTCTCTGATCTCTACAAAACTTTAAACATGACTGGGTGTTGAATTTTGTCAAATGGTTTTTTTTCGGCATCTAGGGAGATGATCATGTGGTTTTTCTCCTTCAGTTTGTTTATATGGTGGATCACATTGATGGATTTCCATATATTGAACCACTCTTGCATGCCTGGGATGAAGCCAATTTGGTCATGGTGGATGATATCTTTAGTGTGTTCTTGAATTAAGTTTTTGAGTATTTTATTGAGTAGTTTTGTGTCAATGTTCATAAGTGAGATTGGTCTAAAGTCCTCTTTCTTTGTTGGGTTTTTGTGCTGTTTAGGTATCAAGGTGACTGTGGCTTCATAGAATGAGTTTGGTAATGCTCCTTCAGTTTCTATTTTGTGGAATAGTTTAAAGAGAATTGGAGTTAGCTCTTATTTGAAGGTCTGATAGAGTTCTGTGCTGAAACCATCTGGCCCTGGGCTTTTTTTAATTTTTTTTTTTTGGAAGGGAGGCTTTTGATGACAGCTTCTATTTCCTTAGAGGATAGGGAACTATTTAATTTGTTGACCTGATATTGATTCAGATTTAGTAAATGGAATCTATCAAGAAAATTGTCCATTTCATTTAGATTTTCAAATTTTGTTGCATATAAGCTTCAAAGTAGGACCTAATGAGTCTTCGGATTTCCTCAGTCTCTGTTGTTATGTCCCCCTTTTCATTTCTGATTTTTTTTTCTAGTGCTTTCAGGTGTGCTATTAAGTTGCTTGTATGAGATGGCTCAAATGTCTTTCTGATGGAACTTAGTGCTATGAACTTTCTTCTTAGCACTGCTTTCATTGTGTCCCATAAATTAGCATAAGTTGTACCATTGTTTTCATTAAGTTCTAGGAAGTCTTTAATTTCTTTCTTTATTTCCTCCATGACCCAGTTGTCATTGAGTAGAGTTGTTCAATGTGTGTGTAGGCTTTTTGTTATTTTTGTTATTGTTGAAGTCTAGTTTTAGACCATGTTGGTCTGATATGATACACAGGATTATTTCAATCTTCTTGTATCTGTTGAGGCTTGTTTTGTGCCTGACTATATGGTCAATTTTGGAGAAGGTTCTATGAGGTGCAAAGACGAAGGTGTACTCTTTTGTGTTTGGGTGAACAATTCTGTAGACAATATTAAGTCCATTTGAGTTAAGAACTCTGTAAGTGTCATTATTTCTGTTTAGCTTCTGTCTCAATGATCTGTCCCTTGGTGAGAGTGAGGTGTTCAAGTCTTCCACTATTAAGGTGTTGGGATCAATGTGTGATTTAATCTTTAATAGTGCTTCTTTGACAAATACAGGAGCCCTTGTGTTTGGTGCAGAGAAGTTCAGGATTGTCATGTTCCTGGTGAATTTTTCCTTTGATGAGAATGAAGTGTCCCTCTCCATCTCTTTTGATTAATTTTACTTGAAAGACCATTTTATCAGATAGTAGGATGCCTCATCCACCTTGATGCTTGTGTCAGATTTGCTTGGAAAACCTTTTTCTCAGCTCTTTACTCTGAGGTATGCAACAGAATGTTGGATCCTGTTTCTGCAACCAACCTATTAGTCTGTGTTTTTTTTTTTTTTTTGTCGAGTTGAGACCATTGATATTAACAGATATTAGTGACCAATGAGTGTTAGTTCTTTTTATTGTGGAGTTGGTGGTGATCGTGTATTTACTTTCTTTTGCTTTTTTGATGTGATGGTGTCTTTATACTGCTTTTTTTGGGGGGGGGGGGGTGTAGTTGATCTCCAAGGGTCGAAGTTTTCCTTCTAGTATCCTCTGTAGGGCTCGATTGCTGTGTATATATCGTTTAAATTTAGTTATGTCATAGAATATTTTGTTTTCTGCATCTATGTTGATTGAAAGTTTTGCTGGCTTGGCATCTGTGATCTCTAAGCTTCTGAATGTTATTAGCACAGGCCCTTCTGACTTTCATAGCTTCTGTTGAAAACTCTGGTGTAATTCTGATATGTCTGCCTTTATATGTTACTTGTCCTTTTTCTCTTGCCACTTTTAATATTTTTCTTTGTTCTATATATTTAGTGTTTTGATTATTATGTGGCAGTAGGTGTTTCTTTTCTAGTCTAGTCTATTTGGTGTTCTGTAGGCCTCTTGAATGTTAATGGACATCTCTTTCTTAAGGTTGGGGAAATTTTCTTCTTTGATTTTCTTGAAAATATTTTCTTGACATTGGAGCCTAGAATCTTCTTTTTTGTCTATTTCTATTATTCTTAGGTTTCCTCTTTCATGGCGTCCTTGATTTCTTGGATGTTTTGTATTTGGAACTTTTCTGATTTTATTTTTTGTGAGATATATCAATTTCTGCAATTGTATCTTCAACACCTGAGATTTCCTCTTCCCTGTCTTATATTCTGTTGGTGATGCTTACCTTTGTAGTTCCTGATCTCTTCTCTAAGCTCTCCAACTCTAGAATTTTCTTTATTGATGCTAATTCTGTTTTTATGTCTTGCACCATTTCCTTCATCCTGTCTTTCCATGATGACCTCTATTTTTGTTCATTTTCTCTTTATATGTTTTGAATAACTGCATAATTATAGATTTAAGATGATTTCCTGTGTTTCAGTTGCAATAGAATGTCAGTTGAGTTTTGGAGATTCTGGTGCAGCCATGATGTCCTGGATTCTGTTGCCTGTATTCTTACACCAGCCTCTAGCCATCCGTTGTCTGTAACCTTGACTGATTGTTTCTGGAGTCTGTACTGCAGATTGGATCAAACTGTCTTTGGAATCTCAATTAGTCTCCCCTGGATTCACTGTCTCTGCTGGCTCACTGATTGTGAGCCTGGTAACTGGGGCACAGGTGGAAATATCTCTTTGCCCAGAACTGCTCCAGGAGTCCCACAGGCTTCCTTTAGGTGGTGGGGAATGATAACTGGGTCCCAAGCCCAGCTCAGCTCCTCTGTGTTCACTGTCTGTGCTGTCCTGGCTGATTCTGCCCAGGGTGAGCCAGGCAGGTGGGGAGTAGGCAGAATATAGCTGCTCCTCCCCCAAAGTATCAGAATGTATCTCCTCAACAGGGTAGTGAGAGTGAGAGCCACTAGCTGCTGAGACCAGGAAGGTGTCCACAGGATGTTGAGTGTGGTCTCCTGGGTTTGGAAATAGGAGCCTCTAGTACCCAGAAGGTGTTCACAGGACTGTGAGAGTGGTCACACATGTCTGGAGTCTCACCCACAGTACAGAAAGGTATTCACTCCACAGGCAGTGAGAGTGAGCGCCCAAGGTCAGAGCTGCCTGAGTTTGGTCCCAGGAAGACATCCACAGAAAGTGGGCTTGGGCAATGAGTGGTCTAAGGGTGCAGGGTCAAAGCTGGAGTGCCCCGCTGCTGCCTTTCCTGTAAGGTATCCACAGATGGTAGGTTTGGGCTGGTGGGTGGGCTATTGCTTCAGGGCAGGAGCCTAGTGTGCATGCTGCGGGGCCCAGGAAAGTATCCATAGATAGTGGGGCTCTGGCAGGTGGCCTAAGGCTCTGGGGTCAGAGCTGAGTAAGCTGTCCCCACTAGTCCCAGGAAGGTATCCACAGATATATGGATTTGGTCGGATAGCCTAGGCCTGCCACAGTGCTGGTTTTTTCCCCACTATTAACTGGGTGGCCTGAAGATTGACTTTCGAGTATCCTTGTGGATTCTCCTCACACCTTAAAAACACAGACGAAGATGTTGCAGCCAGTCCTGAAGAGGCCTGATAAGCTAGGGTCAGATGGAAAGGGAGGAGGGCCTCCCCTATCAGTGGACTTGGAAAGGGGCAGGGACGAGATGAGGGAGGGAGGGTGGGATTGGGAGGAAATGAGGGAGGAGTCTACAGCTGGGATACAAAGTACACAACCTGTGATTAATATAAAAATATAAATTAGAAAACCCGCAGACGTCGGGGTTTTGGGGTCCACAGTACACCCTGCCGGTCACCCTGCCCTCACTGCTGAGCTGCTGTTCAGATATGCTGCGTGATTGGAGCAGCCATCTTGGATCTCTCCTTCCATAACTGAGTTTTTAAAGAAACTAAAACTCCTGCTACAGAAATAGGACCATAGTCTTTAAACTCACAGACGTCTTTTTCCAGCAGTCTTCACTGATGTTGGATGTTTTATATCTCTTGTCACCAACTACGCCTGGAGGGTCCCTCTGTTTTTTTGTGGGGCTTTGTCTGTTTGTTTGTTTTAGTTTTTTGAGAAAGGGTCTCATTGTGTAGTACTGACTTTCTTAGAACTTACTATGTAGAGCAGGCTGACCCCAAACTCATAGAGATCTTCCTGTCTCTCTGCCCCATCACTGAGATTAAAGGTGTGTGTCACCATGCCTGTCTCTCAAATGGTATTTTTAGTAAGAAGTGATGCTGTTGTTACCATGTGACTTCATATATGGGCCACAGCAGACTGGGCAGATATACTTACTTTAAACAAACAAACAAACAAAACAGATGTGTGGCTGGCCAGAAACTTAAAAGCAGTATAGGGTCAAAGCTACATCGAAATACATCTGATGAAGAATGACTGGATACAGCCAATCATCAGTATTATGAAATACCAGAGTTTAATAGAGGAGTGAGAGGAAAGAGGTGCCTGAGAAGGCTGGAAGTAAAGACCTTAAGGAGGAGGAGCTGAGAGGGGCCACAGCCATGATCAAGTTTCAGTAGGCAGACACCAAAAGATCTGCTGGCCAAAAGGTGAGGCAGTTAGTTGGCAGAAGCAAGTGCAGAAGACCCAACGATGATGGCACTGAGTCATAAAATGGGGATGATGACAGAGTCAAGCACCATCAAACCACAGGCTCCCAGTAAAGAGAGTTCAAGATTCCAATCAAGTTTCTGTAAGTCCTCCTGACTTCCATTTCTCTCTCTCTCTCTCTCTCTCTCTCTCTCTCTCTCTCTCTCTCCTCTCTCTCTCTCTCTCTATCTCTCTCTCTCTGTCTCTCTCTGTCTCTCTGTCTATCTCTCTCTGTCTCTCTGTCTGTCTCTCTCTGTCTCTCTCTCTGTCTGTCTGTCTCTCTCTGTCTCTCTGTCTGTCTGTCTGTCTGTCTCTGTCTCTCTCTCTCTCACAAGGAAGAACAAGGGCAAGATTGCTCACACTTGGTTTTCAACTTCACCAATGCATAAAATTGGGGTTAAGAATGGTGTTCATCTTTTAGCATTTTGTGGAGATTAAATGTAATGGATAGATCAGTGCAACCATGTTCTCAGTGCTGAGAAAACATGTAATATTAGTAGTTGAGATAATGCTTACTTTCATATTTTTAGGGGTTTTATTGACCTATTTATTTGTGTGTATGTGTTCCGTTCACATCTGTGTACACTCTCATGTACTCAAATGCAGAGGCCATGTCTTCCTCTATCGATCTTTGTCTTATTGCCTGGGACAGAGTCTATCTTTGAACAAGTTTACCTTTTCAGCTAAATGGACTGTCCAGCAATCTCTCAAGCTGTGCTTGTGTCCACTACACACAGAAAGCAGCCACATTCTTTGCCAAAATATCAAAAGAATGATCCCTAGGCTACTTACTAATATTCTTCACTCTGCCACTTCTTGAGCTGGGCCCTCACAGTTCAAAATGTACCATCCTCAGTACTGTCTTCTACTCTCTTACTAGGATGGCCCATTAAGCCTTGCTTAAAGTGTCCAACTGCTTTTGTAGTTCAAAGGCCCAAAGGAATATGAAAATATCCCTCCAATAAAATGTCATGGTCAGGCTTTTCACAGCAATACCCCAGTCCCTGGTAGCAACTTCTGTCTTAGTTAGGGTTTTATTGCTGTGAAGAGACACCACAACTACAGCAACTCTTATAAAGGAAAGCATTTAATTGGAGCTGGCTTACAGTTTCAGAGGTTTAGTTCATTATCATCAGGGCTGGGAGCATGGTGTGTATACAGGCAGACACTGGAGCAGTAGCTAAGAGCTACATCCTGATCCACAGGCAGAGAGGGAGAGAGAGAGAGAGAGAGAGAGAGAGAGAGAGAGAGAGAGAGAGAGAGAGAGAGAGAGAGAGAGAGAGAGAGAGAACCATGAATGGCTTATATACGAGTTTTGGAGTTAGAATAAGTGATCTTATTTCCAGCCCCACTTCCCCATTACTGTTTTATTTTACTTTTCGTTTAGCTCATAATTGGACATATTTATGAAGTCTATTATGCTGTTTTGATACATGTATATATGATCTAATGAATAAGGCAAGTGGCATAGCTATAATTTCCTACACTTGAATTTTTAAGGTAGAACATTCAAAACTCTTTCTTCTGTTTTAAAATGTGTAATTATGTTGAAGAGATATGGAGACAATGGGCAACCTTGCCTGGTCCCTGATTTCAGTGGGATTGATTTTAGTTTCTCTCCATTGAGTTTGATGTTAGCTATAGGCTTGCTGTATATTGCCTTTACTATGTTTAGGTATGTGCCTTGTATTCCTAGTCTCTCCAAGACTTTAAATATGAATGGGTGTTGGATTTTGTCAAATGCTTTTTCAGCATCTAGGGAGATGATCATGTGGTTTTTCTCCTTCAGTTGGTTTATATGGTGGATCACATTGATGGACTTGCGTATATTAAACCACCCTTGCATGCCTGGGATAAAGCCTACTTGGTCATGGTGGATGATATGTTTTATGTGCTCTTGGATTCGGTTTGCAAGTATTTTATTGAGTATTTTTGCA
>CM053742.1:8556008-8582493 GCA_028658305.1 Pachyuromys duprasi
TGTCCTGGAACCCCTGTGCAGATGGGACCCAGGATAGCTTGGTGTAGGGCTGGAGGGCCTAGTGAGGGAAGCAGGGACTGTTTCAGTCTTGAACTTGATGGCTGACTCTTTGACCCTCCCCCATACAAGCCGGGCAGTGACACACTGGCTGGATCCCAGTGGACGACATTGCAGCCAGCCCTGAGGGGACAGGATGAGCTGGGGTTGGATGGAAGGGGAGGAGGTCCTCCCCTGTTGGTGGACTTGGAGTGGGCGGGGAGGAGATGAGGTAGGGTTGGGGAGGGTGGGAGGGAGTGGGGGGGCTGCGCATGGGATACAAAGTATCTAACCTGTGATTGATAACAAAAAATTTTTAAAAAGGAGGAAAAATGTAATTATTATTGTTAACCACTACTCTATAAGACGAAAGAAATCCTGTCACCTGTGATAATATGGATGAACCTGGAGGATATGATGTTTAAGCAAAGATAATCCAGGAACCCAAGGACAGTTATTATGTCTTCTTAAACCCATAGGCACCATAGCAACCAGAGTCCTCTCTATCACTTGTAGAAGAAAGAAGTGTGACAGTGTGCATCTCAAACCAGATATATCAATATTAAGTGTATTCTAGCCTAAGCTCTACTCATAGCCTCCAGGCACAGTCCAGCTTCCTCCCTCAGGGCCTTCCCTCAAATGTTTGCTTAATTTCTTGTATCTTAGTGACTTCTCCACCATGTGGAAGCAGCCTGTGGATGCTCTCGGCACAAGAGGATTTGTAAGAGTCTATAGGAATAGGGACATTGCAATGGCTGATCTGAGTGATGGAGGAAAGAGACATACTAAAGACCTTGAGGTTAACTTAGAACGCAGAAATAGCTTTTTAGGCTTCCAGTAAACTGGAAAATGTATGTTCCTTTCATCCAGTATTCTCATTTATTTGAAACACTGTCATCTTGAGTCTTGTCAAAATTCTGTGTTCCTCAGGTTTCTAGGAGAAAATAATTGGGCTCCTCCTGAGAACAGCCTGAACACAAAGATTCAGTGCACATAGCCGATTTGAGAATTGCTCTGAGGAAACACCATATAGAGACGCACGAAAGTGAAACAAGACAGGCAAGACAGCCAGTACATGGTGCAATATCAAGCCAATTATCACTGCAGGCAACTGGCATTAATTTCCCACCACTTCTAGTCTATAATACGTGAGAGCAATGCAGACCTCAGAGGCCAGAAAAAGGCACAGAAGCGCAAGTCCTGGCAAGTGAAACTCCATCTGGAATGCAGTGAAGTGGCAAAGACGATGAAACAGAGGAAGAACATCTATTCGTTTCTAACTTCACAGCCTAGGACATCTTGAGCCTGTGGAGAGCTTTTCTGGGGATCAAGTGTTAACCTTAATACCCACCCTAACAAGCATTAATTCTCCATTTTCCAAATCATTTGCATCGAGACAAATGTAATGGTTGCCCTAAAACAAAACAAAACAAAAATGCTTTGTTTTTTGTTTTTTGTTGTTGTTTTGGAAGCCAACACAGGTTTGTTTATATGCCATTTGTGGGTTGCAGCACATGTACAACTCGGGCAGCTTGAAAAGGCAGCACAGGCACCCAGCACAAGTCTGTTCAGACCTTCCCAAAGGATACCAAATGTTATTTCCTCCTCTCAAGTGCAAGCCACCAATAAAAGAACCCTACATACTGAAAGTGATGCTTTTTTTTTTTTTTTGAGCTCACATAGAAGGCTACAGACATGAGATTTATGCCAGGAGAAGGTCTGGCATCCTTTCTGCAATGTGTCAGTGGCACAAGGAATGAATGCTCAGGACAGGGGAGTTTGCTATTTTAATTTACATGCTATTGCTACCAGATTTGGTTTACCCATTAATGCCCAGGATAGCCTACTTGAATAGGAAATGTTCCATACTTGTAAGACAGGCCATCCTGTGGCAACTGGTCTTTTGTCACTCTCCTGAACAGTGTGAAGCGAGGAAAATGGTTTATGTGTCTTGTCTGTATTATATTAACCTAGCTTCTCTGCCCTTCTTTCTTACCAGAATTTTTCTGAATAATATTGAGAAAAGCCAGAAGCATCTTTTTTGGTATTTTTTCAGAACAATTCAACATGAAAAAATATGGACTTCCATTACATCATAATTGTTGCCCACATAGTCTACAAGTAGTTTTATGCCATAATTTTCATGTATTATTAGCATTGTGTGGGATCAAATTTAAATTTACCAAAAATCATGTTTACTTTAAGGAATTTCTTCTTTTTGTTTGTTGCTGAAATACTGATACATTAAATAAATCTAGTCCTTTCTCTTCGACCCAATACAATGATCTGATTTGCTTCTTATACCTACTTTCAGAAAATACATAGTTTTAAAAATTCTATTTTTCCAAAGAATGCATCATGGAAGTATTGTAAAATTTTATTTTTCTATAATAAGTTTGTTTATGTATCATTCAAATTGCCATATATAAATATATGCACAGTTAAATGACAAAGAGAGGGCCAGAGAAGCAAGTTGGCTAATTCCAACCTTAGCCGTCCTCTCCAAATCCAATAGGCCAGTCTCATCCCCAGCTGTAGGCTTTCTTCTTCTCTGCCACCATTTCCAGCAAATCACACAGATTTTCTCCTCCAAACTTTTCCCGCATTCATCACTTTGTCCAAGAACAAAGAAAGAACATTAAAACTGGCAAGTAAAAAAAAATACCAAGTAACATATAAAGATAGGTCCCTTAGAATAAAACTTGACTTCTCAATGGGAACCAGAGACAGAAGGACCTGGACAGATGTTCTACAAATTGTAAGAGACCATGGACTCAGGCCCAAACTACTACACACAGCAAAGCTTTCAAGCAAAATAAGTGGAGAAAGAAAAAGACATTTCATGATAAAAACCAAATTTAATCAGTATCTGTTTACAAATACAGCCTTACGGTGGGTACTAGAAGGAAAATTTGAACTGGAATTGGTTAACCTCAACCAAGGAAACACAAGGAATAAATAATTCCAGACCGGCAAATCAAAATGAGGGGAAAAAACACCACTGCAGCAAAATAACAAAAATGAACATACACTGCACATTGATATCTTTCAATGCCTCAGTTCCCCAGTAAATAGACACAGATTAAGAGATTGGATGTGACATGAACTAGCTCTTTGATCATCTCCATCTCAAAGGGGTGCAGCCTTACCAGGCCACAGAGGAAGACAACACAGCCAGTCCTGATGAGACCTGATAGGCTAAGGTCAGAGGGAAAGGGAGAAGAACCTCCCCTATCAGTGAACTTGGAGAGGGGCTTGGTAGGAGATGAGGGAGGGAGAGTGGAATTGGGAGAGAATGAAGGAGGGGGTTACAGTTGGGATACAAAGTGAATAAACTGTAATATAAAAAATAAAACCAACAAATAAAAAAACAAAATTGTCCATGAACTCAGGCACAAAGCAAATCTCAACAGATACAAGAATATTGAAATAACAACCTGCATCCTATCTGACCACCATGGATTAAAGCTGGATATCAACAATAACAGAAACAGCAGAAAGTTTACAGACTCATGGAAACTGAACACCTCTCTACCGAATTAAAAATGAGTCAAGACACAAAATAAGGGAAAAAAAAGACTTTATACAATTGAATGAAAACAAAAACACAGCAAACCCAAACTTATGGGAAACTATTAAAGCAGGTCTAAGAGACAAGTTCATAGTACTAAGTAACCACAAGAATAAATTGGAGAAATATCATACTAGTAACTTAATAGCACTTCTGAAAGCTCGAAAACAAAAGGAAGAATTTACACCCAAAAGGAGAAAAGTACAAGAAATCACACCCAAAAGGAATTAATGGCAAGAAATATTCAAACTCAATGCTTAAAGCAATAAAGTAAAAACAAGCAAACAAAAATTTACAAAGAATCAATGAAACAGAGTCAGCTCTTTGAGAAAATCAGTAAGATTGACAAATCCTTAACCAAATTAAAAAAAAAAACAATAAGTTACAAATTAACAAAAATAGAGATGAAAATTAGGGCATAATGACAGACACCAAGAAAATCCAAAGAATCATAAGGACACACTTAAAAAAATAAACAAAAAATTCTACTCCAACAAATTGAAGAATCTAAGAGAAATGAAGAATTTTCTCAATATATAGTACCTACCCAATTTAACTCAAGATCAGATAAGCAATTTAAATAGACCTAAAACCCTTAGCAACAGGCATCAAAAATCTTCTACCCCCTCAGACCCCCCAGCCAAAAAGAAAAAAAGAAAAGGTCCAGGGCCAGATGGGTTTAGCACAGAATTTTATCAGACATTCAAAGAAGAGTTAACATCAATACATCTTACATTATTTCACAATATAGAAACAGAAGGAACATCTCACAACCCATTTTATAGAGCCATTGTTACCCTGATATCTAAACCACAGAAAATTCCATAAAAGAAAGAAAATTAAAAACCAATATGTTTATGAACATAAATGCAAAATTTCTCAATAAAATGCTTGCAAGCCAAACCCAAGAACACCCAAAAAGATCACCCACCATGATCAAGTAGGCTTCAACCCAGAGATTTAAGAATGATTCAACAAATGAAAACCTGTCAGTGTAATCCACCATATAAACAAACTGAAAGACAAAATCCAAGTGATCATTTCATTAGATGCAAAAGAAAAGCATTTGACAAAATCTAACACCACTTCCTGAGAAAATTCCTGCAAAGATTAGGGATACAAAGAACATATGTAAACATAATACAGGCAAACTATAGCAAACATGTAGCCAACATCAAATTAAATGTAGAGACACTCAAAGCAATTCCATTAAAATCAGGAACAAGACAAGGTTGCCGACTCTTTTCATTCCTATTCAATATAGTATGTGAAGTCTTAGCTACAGCAATTAGACAACTGAAAAATCAAGGGGATACAAACTGAAAGGTAATAAGTCAAAGTATCTTTATTTGGAGATGATATGATTGTACATAAAAGTGACCCTGAAAATTCCACACTGAGACTCTCATGGCTGATAATAAATTTCAGCAATGTATCAGGATACAAAATTAGCTCACAAATATCAGCAGCCATCCTATATACAAATGAAAAATAGAATAAAAGAGAAACCAAGGTCACAGCATGTTTTGCAGTAGCCTCAAGAATATAAATGTCTTGGAGTAACTCTAACCAAGCAAGGGAAATACTTTTATCATTAAGAAACTTCTAAGAAATTGAAGAAGATACCAGATGATAGAAAGATATTCTATGCCCATGGATCAATAGGATTAATAGAGTGAAAATGGGCATTCTACTAAAAACAATCTACAGGTTCAATGCGTTCCCCATTAAAATTTCAACACAATTATTTACAGAACGTGAAAGGACAGTTTTCAGCTTCATATGGGAACACACGTACACATACACACAGGATAAATAATTTAATCCTGGACAATAAAAGAACTAATGCAAGTATCACTGCCCCAACCTCAAATAGTACTGCAGAGATTTAATAATACAAACAGACATGTTGATCAATGGAATAGAACTCAAGTCCCAGACATAAATTCACACCTATTCGATACCTGATCATTAATAAAGAAGCTAGAAATACACACTGGAAATAAAAACAGTATATTCAACAAACCATGCTGCTCAAACTAAATGTCTGTATTAAGTAGAATACAGATAAATCCATACCCATTAACCTGCACAAAATTCAACTCCAAATGGATCAAAGACCTCAACATAAAATGAGATATAATGTATCTGCTGGAAAAGAAGGTAAGGAACAACCTTGAACTCATTTGGCACAGGTAAAGACTTTCTGAGTGGCACACCATTAGCATAGGAAATGTGGACATCTAATCGAGGACTAATATCCAAAAATTTTAAAGAGCTCCAAAAATGTATATCAAATAAACCAATAAAATAGAGTACAGATCTAAACATAGATTATCAAAACAGGAAATTAAAATGGCTTGGAAGCACTTACAGTGTTTTTTTTTCAATTTGTTATGAGGAAAAATGCAAATTGAAATACTTTGATATTTAACCTTATACCCATCAAAATGACTAAGATCAATAAAACAATGACAGTTCATGGTGGCACCCATCCATTGCTGGTAAAATTACAAACCTATAAGACCACTATGGTAATCAGTATAGCAGTTTCTCAGGAAGATGGGAATAGATTTACTTCAACATCCAGCTATAACACTCTCTTGGTTGTAGACCAAAGGATGCTTCATTTGACACTTGCTCAATCATGTTCATTGCTGCCATAAACTGGAAACAACCTAGATATTCCTCAACGGATGAAGGGATTTAAAAATTGTGTACATTAACACAATGGAAATTGCTCAGCCTTTAAAAATGAAATAATGAAATTTGCAGGTATATGGAGAGAAAAAATCATCCCAAATGAGGCAACTCAGACTCAGAAAGATAAATACACTATATATGCTCTTATATATAAATATTAGTCATTAGTTCAGTGATAACCAGGCTACAATGCTTATAAACACAGAGTAAGGGACTAATGAAAGTGATAGGCCACCCTAGGAAAGGAAACTAGAATAGTTAGTTTAGGACGGATGTGGTGTGGGGACAGGAATGGGAGGATGAAACATGGAGGGTGAAGAAGGAGTGGGTAAGGGAGGAAATACAAGGAGAGACACTAAAATTAAGGGGCATTTGAGGGGTATGAAAACTTAATATAGCACTTATAATCACAAGGTCAAATGCAGACTAATAAGTAGGGTGCCTTTTTAATTATTTTCTTCTATTTTGTTTTACCACATGGAAATGCAGTGTGAGGAAGCTATGACACATCACATATAGCTGAGGCTCCAGACAAATTTCAACACAATGCACTTTGGCCCAGGGCTCCCTGAAAGTGAAACGTGTTGCTGATAAGCAGCAAATTTTCCACCCATCTCCTTTAAGAGAAAGATGGCAATGTGTTCTCCCCGAGAAAACGTCTAGAGAAGAAAACATGTGTCTAGTCTTAAAATACATTATCTGCACTCATGATTACAACACAGCTATTTAAGGATCCAAAAAGCCAGGTGTCTTATAACTAATAGTAACACTCTCTTGGCCCTAATTTGAATTTTAAGGATCTGTTTAAAGTAGAAAATAGCTATTGAAAAATGTGGAACTGAGTTTATTGTCTCTAGATAAATATCTTGCAGCGATGATAACTTGAGAATGTTCTGAATATGGCAGAGCTGGATATTCTCAGTGATGTGATTTTTCAGTCTGCACAGGGTCTACATTTTCTTTGATGAGAACTACAGGATGACAGGAAAATAGATCAGGCATTATAACTGAAGACAGCCTGATTTGTATCTTTAATCTTGGTTAAGGCTGAGGTGTTTTTCAAGAAGAGAGGCCTTGGGTGGAACAGGTCTTGGCAATTGTTTCAAGATGTGTTTGCCACCTCAGGAAGAGGTGGCAATCAATGGCAACAGCCACATGTAATGTCCCTGTTGATGTAGTCATCAGGAAGTTCAAGTCAACCTGTCTATAAGACTGAAAAGGAAGAGAACCCAGTACTGATGATAACAGCAGTTTCAATGACATTTTTGACAGAATCTAGTGTGGATTCAGAGAAGAGTGACAGTGGCAAATAGAGTAAACTCTGTCATCTAGGAGCTAGGGTGTAAAAGAGTATAGATACTAGGACAATGACTGACATTGCACAAAGATTTGAGCCATTTTCATTCCATCACTCTAGAGGCAGAGGCAGAAGCAGAGGAGAGAATTCCTATGGTAACAACTTGAATGAGCACTTGAGAGAAACCAGTATCATGATTCTGTGGCATGTTTTTGTGCATAAACTCGGTACCTTACATTCAGAAGGACCCCTTCTTGACTTAAAGGTTTATTGTCACCATCTTGAAATTCTTCTAACTTTACGTTAGTCCATGAAGTCCAATGAAATAAAGAAATATATGCTGATAGTGTAGGGATTCTTTTACCTCCTTTCTGGGACTGGGTCTCAACCACTCATTTCTCAGATCTTTGGAATCTCAGGCCTCCTGGTCCCTAGGATGAAGATTAGGTTGTTAGGGAGAAAGAGGGAAAGGCTTGATTTTTATTGCTGCCTTCAATCTCCAGAAGAATCTGGAAATAGCAGTGCATGAGTTCAGGCTCACATTTTGAATATCTTAGCACATGGTGTTATGATGGTCTTCTTGCCTCAAGTTTGCATTGCTACGGTTTGATGGAGGCTGTGTGTTGGTGGGGCAGTCTTGCCCCACCTCAATCCATGTAAAGATTTCCATGTTTTATTTCCCGTAGGAATCCAGGTTTGAAATTCTCAGCTATCCACCTCCAATCCAGCCTCTGTCTTGCTGTAGTAGGGGAAATGCGGGGGATGGTGAGAGGGGCTGACAGCCATTAGGCCCAAATATCTGTAGTAAAATTTATGCTAATAATAAAAAACAAAGAAATCATGAAATTTGCAGGCAAATGGTGGGAACTGGAAAAGATCATCCTGAGTGAGGTATCCCAGAAGCAGAAAGACACACAGGGTATATACTCACTCATAAGTGGATATTAGGTATATAATATAGGATAAACACTAAAATCTGTTCACCTAAAGAAACTAATCAAGAAGGAAGACTCTGGCTAAGATGCTCAATCCCCATTCAGAAAGGCAAAGAGGATGGACTTCAGAAGAGGGAGAAAAAAGGGAACAGAAGAGGAGCCTACTACAGAGGGCCTCTGAAAGGCTCTGCCCTGCAGGGTATCAAAGCAGATGCTGAGACTTATAGCCAAACTTTGGGCAGAGTGCAGGGAATCTTATGAAAGAAGTGGGAGATAGAAAGACGTGGAGAAGACAGGAGCTCAACAAGGAGAGCAACAGAACCGAAAAATCTGGACACAGTGGTCTTTTCTGAGACTGATACTCCAACCTAGGACCATTCATGGAGATAACCTAGAACCCCTGCACAGATGTAGCCCATGG
This sequence comes from Pachyuromys duprasi, assembly GCA_028658305.1. Classification (NCBI taxonomy): domain Eukaryota; kingdom Metazoa; phylum Chordata; class Mammalia; order Rodentia; family Muridae; genus Pachyuromys; species Pachyuromys duprasi. The sequence goes on from CM053742.1 coordinate 8,564,972, forward strand.
CAGTTCAGTGCCAAAGTGGGTTCCCTAGTGATGGGAACAGAGACTGTCTCTGACATGAATTTAGTGGCCTGCTCTTTGATCACCTCTCCCTGAGAGGGGAGCAGCCTTACCAAGCCACAGAGGAAGACAATGCAGCTCTTCCTGATGAGACTTGATAGGGTAGGGTCACAAGGAAGGAGAGGAGGACCTCCCCTATCAGTGGACTTGGGGAGGGGCATAGGTGGAGAAGGAAGAGGGAGGGTGAGGTTGGGAGGGGAGGTGGGAGGGAGCTACACGGAGTACACAAAGTGAGTAAACTGTAATTTATAAAAATAAAAAAAAGTGTCAGGAAAAATTTATGCTAATAATTTAAACCGATTTTCTTTTTTGTTTGTTTTTAAAAATTTTTAAATTAATCACAGTTTATTCACTTTGTATCCCCCCTGAGCCCCCTCCCTCATTCCCTCCCAGTTCCACCCTCCCTCCCTCATATCCAACCATCCCCCTCCCCAAGTCCAATGATAGGGGAGGTCTTCCTCCCCTTCCCTTTGATCCTAGTCTATCAGGTCTCATCAAAACTGGCCTCATTGTCTTCCTCTGTGGCCTGGTAAGACTGCTCCCCCCTCAGGGGGAGGTGATCAAAGAGCAGGCCACTGAGTTCATGTCAGAGACAGTCCCTGTTCCCATTTCTAGGGAACTCACATGGACACTGAGCTGCCATGGGCTACATCTGTGCAGGGGTTCTAGGTTATCTCCATGCATGGCTCTTAGTTGGAGTATCAGTCTCAGAAAAGACCCCTGGGCCCAGATATTTGGGATATGTTGCTCTCCTTGTGGAGCTAGAACATTAAACAGCAACTCAAAGCACTATGACAAAAGGAGAGAGAGAGAGAGAGAGAGAGAGAGAGAGAGAGAGAGAGAGAGAGAGAGAGAGAGAGAGAGAGAGAGAGAGAGAGAGAGAGAGAGAGAGAGAGAGAGAGACCAGGAGACAGAGAAAAAGGATATAGCTGTGTAATTTAGTACTTTCCCCCCTGCTTTGTAAACAAAGGGTCTTGGGTTTTCATTTTACACAGGCAGCCCCACATCATTAAAACTTCAAATGTAATGAATATATACAATGTTGAAGGCAGTGCACTCAACATTTTTACATAACTCTCCTGGAAATTCTGCCCTGTAGACATTATTTTTTGAGCTGAGGAAGTATATTACAGATAAATATTCTTGGTAGAAACAGAGAAAGGGTTATATGGCTTATGTGCATTTGCTTCCACCTACTAGGATGTTGAAAATATTAAGTAAACAGCTCTCTTGGTAAAAAAAAAAATTAATAGTCTAGGGGTTGGAGAGATGGATCAGTGGTTAAGAGCACTGGCTGCTCTTTCACAGGACCTGGGTTTGATTCCCAGAACACATATGGGCAACTCAGTTACCTGCAGTAACTCCAGTTCCAGGGGCTCTAACTTTCTCTTCTATTAGTATATGTGTATAGTATACATACAGACATGTAGGCAAAACACCCATACACATAAAAATGTTAATAAAGGAAATAAATGAATAGTATGGCTTGTAACTTTTGACATTTTCATGGGGTAGTTACTTCCATCACGGCTGACTTCACACTACCAATCTGATGAGAAATTTTGGAAGAGGTGTACCACAGCCACATAGACTCATGGAGTATGGAATGTTTTTACTATACTCTATAAGAAATGTTGAAAAATGTTAGAAGCATAGATATATAAGACTCGATATAAAAACGCAATTAAGGATGGATTTTGAGACTTTGATAGCCTTATTGTAAATAAATGTGATTGTGTATTCCTTTGGTTTACTTTTAAGTGGCTATATTTAATAACAAGTTTACACAATTCCTGAAAATTTAGCAACTGGCTCTTGTGAACCTGTGCAAGCTAGCATAAGTGGTATGAGATGATAGGAAATCACTTGTGCTGCTAGAGACTAGTACAAACCAAACCAGCTAGATAGCACACTACTGACTCTGAGGAGCCAAAATGGGGAAGGATAAAATATGCTTATGAATGCTCCTTAGGGATGGGCACCCTGAGGAGGTAGGCTATGGGGAGCCTGGTTTCACAGCCTTAGCCATACCTTGTCTCACATATTTGCATGACATCTGCGTTTCTTTCTAGTTAGTGCGAATACTATGTGTAAATCATTCCTTCCCCTTGTTCTGAGTTTTGTCCAGCCGTCCTTCTAATCCAAAAGAAAGCAGTTCTATTCTTCCAACAGCTTTCATGGCCTCACAAGCCCCACTTTCTTATAGCCACTGGAGCCTGATTCTGTCACTAAGGAAGGCTCTTGGGTATGGAGTTGGGCGGGGGTGGGTGGTGATAGTCAATCTTGGTCACATATGTCTTGGTTTCTTTTCCTGTTGCTATGATAAAATATTTTGACAAAAGATACTTAACGTTTGCTCTGGTTCACAGTTCAAGTTACTGTCCATCTTGATGGGGAACTTAAGTCATCAGGAGATTGAAGCAGCTGGTCAATCACAATGCATCCACAATCTAAAAGCAGAGAGGAATGAAATGAATAGCAGTGCTAAGCTCACTGTTTCCATTTTATACAGTTTATGATTCCCTGCCCAAGGAATGGTCATGCCCACAATGGTCAGGTCTTCCCATTTCCACTAATATAATCAAGACCATCTTCTCTACAGATGTGCCCAGATGCCTAGCTCCCAGGTAATTCCAGATTCTGTTGAGCTGACAACATGAACCACGAACACATCCAAGAGCAAGGTTAGCATCCCAGAGTGAAAAGAACCATAGGAATTTTTCAGCTCACTTTACTAATTTGAAAATGCAGTATTTGGGAAAGCCGGGCTAGTCTACTGCATAACGGTGAGCTTGGAAAATCCTAGGCAAGCTGCACCTATTTTCCCCATACTGATAATGCAGCTTTTGCAAGTCTCTTCTATACCAGGCACCATGCCAGATGGTGTAGACCCACCAGGGCTAGGCCTGTTTAAGCAGCCCGTGGAAAGGGTGGGAATCCAGGGTTCACATTTGGACTTGCTAAAAATCAGATTCAAATAGATCAAAGTTAAAATCTTGATTCTGCTTCTTGGCAGCTACATGACAAGTCACTTAATTTTTTTTAATATTTTGTTTTATTTCTTTTATCATGTAGATATGGTCATTTTCTTGCGCTGTCATGGCCCAAGGAATTTATTGTATCATGAGAAGATAGTGATAGTTACAGTTTTTATTGCTGTGAATATATTCCATGACCATGGCAACTCTTATAAAGGAAAGTATTTAATTAAGGGCTAGCTTGCATCTCAGATGTTTAGTTCATTATTGTCATGGTGAGAAATATAGTGGCATGCAGGCAGACATGGTGCTGGTCCAGGTTGGTGGGCAGCAAGAAGAGAGTGAGATACTGCCCTGACTCGAGTATCTCTGACCTCTAACCCCACCCCCCCGTGACACACTCCTCCAACAAAGCCACAACTCCTAATAGTGCCACTTCCAATGGGTCTATGGGGGCCACTTTCACTCAAACCACCAAAGGTACTCACAGAAACAGCTGGCCATTTCTGTGGTTTGTCTAGTATACTGGGTCCCTCTTCAGAGTTGAATATGGGATGAATGCTCTAGAATCCACTTGTCCTACTTCATCAGCCAGGCGGCAGTTGGCATCTCCTATAAACCACTCCACTCAAAGGGCTTAAAGTGGTCAAGCCTCATTTTGCCTGAACCTGGGATCTATTATCTTCTTGACACCTGCAATATTCCCAGAGACCCTGCTCATACTAATGTAATACACAATGCATCTTGGGAACCTCCATCCACATGCTGTTCCCATAATAACAAGCAGCTAAGCTGAAGACAGTATGTTATTTTACCTAAAATCTTTCATGTAGCTGTAGGAGCTATATTACACAGCTTTCCCTGTCCAACTGGGGAAGCTTATGGCCCAGTGTTGAGCATTAACATAATGGATACTCTAGGAAGATGAGCAACACCAATATTTACTTGTTGTCAAAACTATAGGCAGGGCTACCTGAGGGTCAGCAATATCGAAAAGCATGTCCAGTCTCATAAAGGCAAGATTCCTTGCCTATATGTCATCTGTAGCCTTGTGATTATAACCTGACATTTACTCTTGGGTTGCTGGTGTCCTTGATTATCTAGAAGTACCCCTGACTGAGCCAGGGTTCTCTCTGCAAAGGAGACTGGCTAAGGAACCAAGTATTAATTGTTTAGTCAGGGCTAGGGACCTGTTGCTCAACTGGCCAATTCCATGGATATGCAACTTTTGTTCACAAATGCCTTGTGCTTAGTTTGGACCAGCTCTGAAAACTGCCAAGCTCTAGGGAGAAGCTACCTTCAATCAGTAGACTCACCTAACTAGTATGTTTGCTGGTTGAGCGGCACCAACAGTCCCTAACATAAACATACAATAGTCAGAAATAAGTCATTGAAACCACTCTGAAGATATTAGTGACCTCCAAGTTGTCAAATCTTATGGTTAGGTGTCAGTCCTCATCCTGTTTGACCCATGAACAGTATAGACACAGATGGACCACTACCTTTCTCTAGAGATTTATGGGATCCCAACCTCTCCTGATTTACCCTTTTTATTTACTGACTTCACACTGTCTTGATTGCCAATTTTTTTAGATCCAGAATCAACTAAGACACATGACTCCAGTAGAGTCTGTGAGGCTAGTTCTTGGATGGAATGATTAACTGAATGGAGAAGATGTTTAAATAGAGTTGGCAGTGCCCTCTGGTAAAATTCCAGATATAAAAAGGTCTGAGGGAAAAGCAGGGCTGATTTTGCCTGCCTGCCCTTGCTCCTCACTGACGAGTGTTGTTGCTTTGTTGCTACCTCCGTTGCTGTTGTTCTTAGCTGACATCAGAACCCAGCTACTTCAGCTGTCCAATGTATACTGTATGTACACTACCACATCTCCAAGAATAGTCCAGGTTTTCAGTACCAGATTGAAGATGCTGAAGCATGCAGCCTAATAGACTGGATTCTCAGTTCCTCTACTATGCAGATATCTGTTGCTGAACAGGCTCCAATTGTATTAAGCTAGCCTACCAACTCGCCTTTTATAATATTATTTCTCTATTTCTATAATATTATTTCAGTTTTATTTCTCTAGGGCACTGTGAATAATCCTTGTTCGTAAGTTCCATCTTCCTAATGTCAAAGTTTTGGGATACCCCTAGCTGGCTTTTCTTATCTATCTTTCTCTCTCACTACCTAGATTGTTTAGGCCCTTGATCTTGTATGATGCCTCCCTAATGAACAAGTCTAGTTCTTTTCTATACTTGTATATATCCATCTGCCTACTGGAAATATTCCCTTGGTGGTCCAATACATACCTCTCACTCTTCCTTCCCATGACAATACACCAGTCTAATATTTCACATCAAAAAGCTTAGAGGCACTGTTAACTCTCTCCTTGATACTACACATCCTATCTATCAAAAGAACTCACTGTTTGCACTTAAAAGGTCCTACATGACTAAACAATCTATCCATTCTATTTCTCATTTAACTAATTCTCTACTACCACCATTGCTTACTCCATTTAACACAAATCTCACTGAGATTCTCTGAAGATTCCAGAAATAGCACCTGCCTAGGAGCCTTTACTTTTGCCTTTTCCTCTGCTTAGAACATGCCTGCTAAGATATTTAATATGACCTTATCCATCTCATTTTTCAGGCCCTCTGTTCAGATATCACTGAATCAGAAACATTTTTATTGACAAATTCTCATTTTCTTTCTTTATCTTTCTGTTTTTAATAGTTCATTTTACCACTTACTATATAACAATTTTATTTGTTTGTCGTTTGTTTACCCTTACAAGAATATGTAATCTTCTTTGTCTTTCTGGTGTGTAGAACAATCCTTGGTACCAATAATGGGGCCCATAAATACTTGTCTGTTTGCAGTGTAGATCTTTTTTTAGAGAGAGAGAGAGTCTTGCTATAAATACTAGGTTGGCCTAGAACCCATTACTATACCCCAGGCTATCCTCAAACTGTGGAGATTGTTCTTCCAAGTATTGTCTTCCAAGATTGTATTCCAAGTACTATAACTGTAGGTGTGCATCACCATGCTTATCTGAAAACTCCATTGGCAGAGTCCAAGATGGCAGTGATCAGCACGCACCTTACCTAAGGGGAACAGAATCCAAAACTCCAGAATTGGTGAGTGGAGGGGTAGCTGAAGCCAGAACATCTACACTGAGTCTTCCTGGGAGAGAGGGGACAATCCTTAAGCTGGGAGACTGTGGATCCAAGTCACCAGAAGATGTCTCCAGGTACCTAGAGTGGCAAATATTTAAGCCCCCTGCATGTCCCCTTGCCCCAAGCACAGGCCTCCCTGCTTAGCATGAAGGAGGCAGTGGTTGCTCCAAGCAGGAGTCTCCTTGCTCGGTGACAAAGACAGAAGAGGCGGCTGCCCCCCAAAAAGGTCTCCCTTCCCAGTAGCCAAACAGTGGACACCACTGAGCTGATGCATCTTCTACACTCTCATTTGCACCTGCAGGCCCAAATCTGAGACTAGAGAACAGGGGGAATCCTTGTGCTTTCTAATTAGGACTGTGTGTGTGTGTAAGTGTACCTTCAAGTGAGTGCATGCAGAGCCCCAGTTCCAGGGTCCCACTATGCTAGCAGCCAGATATTGGACACCTCCAACCTCCAACCACATTGGGAGTGACAGGAATCCTTGGGACAGCGTTCTCAACATTGAAGCCCTGTTCTGAAGGAGTGGAGTAGAGGCAAACAATTCCTGGAGCCCAGACAGATCTGAATACCAGGAGGACAATTTGACAGGCCTGTAGACCACTTATGTATTCATGGCACCTGTGCATACGCATTGGATCTGTGAACAGCACCAGCAGCCTCTCCAGGGCTTAAGCCCCATGTTTCCAGGTATCTGCATATTCTAGCACCCTGTCTTTCAAGGCAGACTACCACGTATACACCCGCACTTGGGCACATGCACCTGCAACCTTCCTCCCTTAACTGCAACTGAAATACTAACAATCCACTCTCAAACCTGTGAACCTCTCTCATCTTCCTAAAGAATACTCCAGACACCAGAGACAGATGGACCCCCAATCCAACAAACAGCAGGACATCATGACATCACCAGCAACAACATAAATCAATGGAAATTTTAATTAATCTGAAACACAGGAAAATGATTTTAAAGATATGCTTATCAAGTTATTAGAGGCACATAAAGAGGAAACAAATTCTCAAAGAAATAGCTACACAAATAGAGGTGCATAAAGAGAAAACAAAGAAATCTCTCAAAGGAATATATGCAAATAAAGCCACACAAATAGAGGCACATAAAGAGGAAACTTATAAAAAAAAATAGATGCCATCATGGAAAGCCAGGAATCCACATTCAAACAGATGAAGGAAATGGTGCAATACATGAAAACAGCATGAGAATCAATAAAGAAAACAAAAACTAAGAAAACCCTGGAGCTGGAGAAATTAGAGAAAAGATCAGGAACCACAAAGGTAAGCATCAACAACAGAATACGAGAGGTGAAAGAAAGAATCTCAGGCATTGAAGATACAATTGCAGAAATTGATACATCTCTCAAAGAAAAAGTAATATCAGAAAAATTCCAAACACAAAACATTCAAGAACATCCAAGGATGCCATGAAAAGATGAAATCTAATAATAAGAAGAATCTATGAAAAAGAAGATTCCAAGCTCTAAGGTCCAGAAAATATTTTCAAGAAAATCATAGAAGAAAATTTTCCTAACTTAAAGAAAGAGATGTCCATTAACATACAAGATGGCTACAGAACACCAAATAGACTAGACCAGAAAAGAAACTCCTCATGTCACATAATAGTCAAAACACTAAATCTTCAGAACAGAGAAAAATTATTAAAAGAAGCAAGGGAAAGAGGCCAAGTAACATACAAAGGAAGACATATCAGAATCATATCAGAGAGAAACTATGAAAGCCAGAAGGGCCTGGGCAGAGATCATGCAGACTCTAAGAGACCACAGACGCCAACCCAGACTACTATACCCATAGATGGAGAAAACAAAATATTCCATGACAAAACTAAACTTAAACAATGTCTACACAAGAACACAGCCTTACAGAAGATACTATAAGGAAATCTCCAATCCAACATAACCCATGAAAACACAGGATACAGATAACGTCACAACAAAAACCTAAAAATAAAAAAAGAATTAATAGTAACACCATTAACTCCACAATAAAAGGAACTAACATTCATTGGTCACTATTATCTATCAACATCAATGGACTCAACTCTCCAAAAAAAAAAAAAAAAGACACAGACTAACAGAATGGTTGCAGAAACAGGATCCAACATTCTGCTGCATCCAAGAAAGACACCTCTGCAACAAAGATAAACACTACCTCAGAGTAAAGGGCTGGAAAAATATTTTCCAAGCAAACAGACCTAGAAAACAAGTGAGGGTAGCGATCCTAATATGTAAATAAAATAGACTTTCAACCAAAATTAATCAAAAAAGATGAGGAGGGATACTTCATTCTCATCAAAGTAAAAATCCACCAGGAGGACGTAACAATCCTGAACATCTATGCCCCAAATAGGAGAGCACCTGCATTTGTAAATGAAACATTATGAAACCTGAAATCACACATTGAGATTGCAACACTCCACTCTCACCAAGGGACAGGTCATCTAAACAGAAGCTAAATAGGGAAATAATGGTACTTAGAGAGGTCCTAAATCAAATGGACCTAACGGATGTCTAGAGAAATTTTCACCCAAACTCAAGAGTATACCTTCTTTTCAGCACCTCACGGAAACTTCTCAAAAACTGACTATATAGTCAGTTACAAAGCAAGCCTCAACAGATACAAGAAGATACAAATTATCCCTTGTATCCTATCAGACCACCGTGGCTTAAAACTAGACCTCAACAACAACAGAAATAACAAAAGCCTACATACACATGGAAACTGAACACCTCTCTACTCAATGATATCTTGGTCAGGGAAGAAATGAAAAAAAAATATTAGAGACATTTTACAATTCAATGAAAATGAAGGCACAAGTCACCGAAACTTACGTTACACAATGAAAGCAGTGTTAAGAGAAAAGTTCATAGCACTAAGTTTCTCCAAAAAGAAGTTTGAGAGATGCCATAGAACCAACTTAACCTCACACATAAAAGCCCTGGGAGGGTGGGGGGTCCAGAAAGAGGCAGACACATCCAAGAGGAGTAGACAGTTGGAAATAATCAAACTCAGGGCTGAAATCAATAAATTAGAAACAAAGAAGCAATTCAAAGAATCAATGAGACCAAGGGCTATTTCTTTGAGAAAATCAACAAGATAGAAAAACCCCAAATCAAACTAACTAAAAGGCAGAATAAAAGTATCCAAATCAGCAAAATCAGAAATGAAAAGGCAGACACAATGACAGACATTAAGGAAGTTGAAAGAATCATTAGGTCTGACTTCAAAGGCTATAAACTACAAAATTTGAAAAGATAAATGAAATGGACAATTTTCTTGATATATTTCATTTACCAAAATTAAATCAAGATCACGTATATAGATTAAATAGTTCTATAATCCTCAAGGAAATTGAAGCAGTCATCAAAAGTCTCCCTTCCAATAAAAGCCCAGGGCCAGCCAGTTTCAGCGAAGAATTCTACCAGACCTTCAAAGAAGTGCTAACTCCAATTCTCTTCAAACTATTCCACAAAATAGAAACAGAAAGAATTATCAGACTTATTCTATGAAGCCACAGTCACCTTGATACCTAAACCACACAAACACCCAACAAAAATGAGAACTTCAGACCTATCTCTTCTATGAACACTGATGCAAAAATACTCAATAAAATAATTGCAAACCGAATCCAAGAACACATAAATGATATCATTGACTATGACCAAGTAGGCTTCCTCACAGACATTCAAGGGTGGTTCAATATATGGGAACCCATCAATGTAATCCACCATATAAACAAACTGAAGGGGAAAAGCCACATGATCATCTCCTTTGATGCCAAAAAAGTGTTTGACAGAATCCACCACCCATTCATGTTTAAAGTCTTGGACAGATCAGGGAAACAAGGCACACACCTAAGCAATCCCATAGCCATCATTAATCTAAAGGGAGAGAAACTTAACTCAATCCCACTGAAATCAGGGACAAGGCAAGGCTGCACACTCTCTCCTTATCTCTTCAACATAGTACTTGAAGTCCTAGCTAGAGCAATAAGACAACTAAAGGTGATCAAGGGGATACAAATTGGAAATGAAGAAGTCAAAGTATCATTATGTTCAGATGATATGATAGTATACATGAGTGACCCCAAAAATTCAACCAGAAAACTTCAGCTGATAAACACCTTCTGCAAAGTGGCTGGTACAAAATTAACTCAAAAAAATTAGTAGACTTCTTGTATACGAAAGACAAAAAGGCTGAGAAAGAAATTAGGGAAACTACACTCTTCACAATAGTCACTAATAACATAAAGTACCTTGGTGTGACTCTAACCAAGCAAGTGAAAGACCCGTTTGAAAAAAACTTCAAGTCTCCAAAGAAAGAAATTAAAGAAGATATCAGAAGATGAAAAGATCTCCCATTCCCATGGATCAGTAGGATTAACATAGTGTAAACAGCTACCCTGCCAAAAGCAATCTACAGATTCAAAGCAATTCCCATCAAAATAACAACACAATTCATTTCAGAACTTGAAAGACCTATTCTCAATATCATATGGAAAAACAAAAAACCCAGAATTGATAAAACTATCCTGCACAACAACAGATCTTCAGGAGCTGTCTCCATCCCAGATCTCAAGCTGTACTATAGAACAATAGTAATAAAAACTGCATGGTATTGGCATAGTAACAGAAGGGTTAATCAATGGAATCTAAAAGAAGACCTAGAAATAAACCTACACACTTACAGACACTTGTGCTTTTACAAAGAAAGCAAAACCATACAATGGAAAAAAGACAGCATCCTCAACAAATGGTACTGGTCTAACTGGATGTCCACATGTACAAAAATGCAAATAGATCCATAAACATCATCCTGCATAAATCTAAAAAAGAAGTGGATGAAAGAGCTCAACATAAAATAAGACACAATAAATCGGTTAGAAGAAAAAGTGGGAAAGAGCCTAGAACTCATTGGCACAGGAGACAACTTCCTGAACAAAACACTAATAGCACAGGCTCTAAGATAAACAATCAATAAATGAGACCTCATGAAACTGAAAATCTTCAGTAAAGCAAAGGACATTGTAATCAGAACAATACGACAGGCTACAAACTGGGAAAAGATCTTCACCAACCCTATATATCTGACAGAAGGCTAATATCTAGAATATATAAAAAACTCAAGAAGTTAAACAGCAACAAATCAAGTAGTCCAATTAAATATCGGGTACAGGGTTAAACAAAGAATACTCAATAGAAGAATATTGAATGTCAGAGAAACACTTAAAGAAATGCTCAGTGTCCTTAGTAAATAGGAAAATGAATATCAAAATGACCCTGAGGTTTCACATCAGAATGGCTAAGATCAAAAACTCACGTGGCAACACATGCTGGAGAACTCTCCTCCACTGCTGGTAGGAATGTAAACCTGTACATCCACTTCGGAAATCAATCTGGGTCTTTCTCAGACAATAAGGAATAGTGCTACCTCAAGATCCAGCTATACCACTCCCAAGCATATATCCAAAATATGTTCAAGTATACAACAAGGACATTTGTTCAACCATATCCGTACCAGCTTTATTCATAATAGCAAGAACCTGGAAACAACCCAGAGGTCCTTCAGCTGAGGAATAGATACAGAAGTTGTGGTACATTTACACAATGGAAAACTACTCAGCTATTTTTTAAAATTTTTATTTATTAAGTATTCTGCCTGTGTGTGTGCCTACACACAAAAAGAGGGCATCAGATCTCATTTTGGATGGTTGTGAGCCACCATGTGGTTGCAGGGAATTGAACTCAGGACCTTTGGAAGAGCAGAAAATCATGAAATTTGCAGGCAAAGGGTAGGAACTAGAAAAGATTATCCTGAGTAAGGTATCCCAGAAGCATAAAGACATATATGGTATATACTCACTTAGAAGTGGATATTAGACGTATGGTATAGGATAAACATACTAAAATCTATACACCTAAAGAAGCTAATCAAGAAGGAAAACCCTTGATAAGATGATCAATCCTCACTCAGAAAGGCAAAAGGTACAGTCATCAGAAGAGGGAGAAAACAGGGAACAGAAGAGGAGCCTACTACAGAGGGCCTCTGAAAGACTCTACCTAGCAGGGTATCAAAGCAGATGCTGAGAGTCATATCCAAACTTTGGGCAGAATGCAGGGAATCTTATGAAAGAAGGGGAAGATAGATCTGGAGGTGACAGAAACTCTACAAGGTGAGCAACAGAACAAAAATAAAAACTGAGCACAGTGGCCTTTTCTGAGACTTATACTCCAACCAAGGATCATACATGGAGATAACCTAGAACCCCTGCACAGATGTAGTCTCTGGCAGCTCAGTCTCCAAGCTGGTTCACTAGTAGTGGGAATAGGGACTGTCTCTGACATGACCTCAGTGGCTGACGCTTTGATCACCTCCCCCTGATGGGGGAGCAGCCTTACAAGGCCACAGGGGAAGACATTGTAGCCAGTCCTGATGAGACCTGGTAGGCTAGGGTCAGAGGGAAGGGGAATAGGAACTCACCTCTCAGTGGACTTGGAGAGGAGCATGATAAGAGGTAAGAGAGGGAGGGTGATATTGGGAGGGATAAGGGAGGGACCTATAGCTGAGATACAAAATGAATAAATTGTAATTAATAAAAAATAAAGATTTTTTTAAAAAGGAAATCTCATTGGCACCAGAACTTGGATACACATCCCCTCTCTCAGGCGGTAAGGGATGTTGAGGGGTTATAATTCTCATGTTTACCTTAAAGAGGTAATTCTTCCTACATAGACATAATTTTTTAAGGTTGTTGATTATGTGCTGCTTAAAATTTCTCTATATTTCTGAGGAAATTGGTGTTCTGACTCTTTTTGAGGTTGCCTAACCTTTTGTAGTTAACCAAATCTGTGGCGGCCAAACAAATGGTCTTTTATACCCCCCATCCTCAACTACTTTAATCAAGTTTCTCAATAATTCAGGCTCTTTATCTTCTTTTAACAATCAATTCGGTCATGCCTCACTAGCTTACAGAATTCTAATAACCACAACAAACACATGCAGGCTTAAAAACAGAGCAGCCTTACCAGGCCACAGAGGAAGACAATGCAGCTGCTCCTGATGAGACCTCATAGACTAGGCTCAGAAAGAAGGAGAAGAGGACTCCCCCACCAGTGGACTTGGGGAGGGGCATGTGTGGAGAAAGGGGAGGGAAAAAGGGATTGGGGGAGAGAGGGAGCTATAGGGGGGATACAAAGTGAATAAAGTGTAATTAATAAAAAATAATTTAAAAAAACAACAACACCTCAGCTTGCTCTTGCTAGATATACTTCTCAGCTTGTGATTAACAGAGATGTTCTGGCATCTTCTGGCAATAGTGTTCTCTAGACACCAGTATTGCTTAGATTAAATAACATTGGCTAATTAGGTATATCAAGTAAGTAAGGTTGAGCAAAAGTCTTCATGTTTTAGTTATTACTATTACTGCATTTATTGTCTGGTTCTCTTTTGACAAAGGATACATCAGACTCCTTGTAGTTCCTGACTCCACACTCATAGGAAATCTGGCCTTTTTTCTTTAATACCTCCTTGCTGACAAATCTGTCTACTCCCATCTATAAGAAATTTTGCATCCTCAGTCCAGTTTTGAAATAATCTAATTGCAAACAGGAAACACATTTGGAGTGAAGAAGTTTTATGGGATTTTGAAATTTATCATCCAGCCAGAACACTTTTAACAGTAAAGGGGACATTATTAAAACTTAGTATAGGACAACTCAGGCTATCTGCCTTAGCAAATTAGTACATCTGATAATCCAGATACATAAAAATACTCACGCTAAGGAAAGTTTCTCCAGAGATCACAGGGACACTTGAGGGGGCGGGGGGTGTCAACATGATAAACTGTGTTTGGTGTGTGTCATACGGAGGAATGCAGTAATTATAAGAGCACTCTTTTGGCTGTGGTGCAGTAGCATTCCAGAAGGACAAACTGCCTGAGATTGCCACACTAGGATAACATCATCCTATCTGGGAAGATGCTGTCTCCTATCTGGAAAACTAACATCTGGTTCTGGTTCCAAACCACTAAATTCTGGTATGCAATTGGACAGTGCCAGCCAGCCAGAGGGTGATGGATACCACTTTGGTTATGTTTGAAAATGCCATAGCCTGCAATTACATTGTGCATTGTGAAAATCCAAGATTGATGAGGCGTATCTTTAAGCAATTGTTTGAGTTTTCCCAGACCAGGTGCAGATTATGCAACTGAGGAAACTTTCAGATGATTTTAACATCATCCGTCTATGCCATCTGAAAGATTCCCAGCCAAAACCTGCCTAACCAAGCCAACGTTGAGTTTCTGACCCATAGAACTGGGACAGTAATAAATGGGTGTTATTGTTTGAAGCTATTGAGTTTGCGGGTAATTTTCTGTGCATTAATGAATAACTAAAACAGGTACCTAGGTGCCATCTCAATCCAGTACCCAATAACCGCTAGATATTCTCAGCTGGACATTTAAAGCAAAGTTTACTACTGAAGATAATAACTTGCAGAGAAATGCTGAACATAAAATAAGAGATCAACATGTCTAATTAAAGGTTACAGAGAGATTTAATATTGGAGAATTATGTCTTGGTTTTCAATGCTCTAATGTAGCAGTGCTCTTTTTTAATAAATTCATTTTTATTAATTATAGTTTATTCACTTTGTATCCCAGCTATAGCCCCCTCCCTTGTCTCTGCCCAATCTCACCCTCCCTCCTTCAATTCCTACAATTCCCCTCCCCAAGTCCACTGATAGGGGAGGTCCTCCTCCCCTTCTTTCTGATCCTAGTCTATTAGCTCTCATCAGGAGTAGCTGCATTGTCTTCCTCTGTGGCCTGGTAAGGATGCTCCCCTCACAGGGGGAGGTGATCAAAGAGCAGGCCAATCAGTTCATGTCAGAGATAATCCCTGTTCCCATTACTATGGAACCCACTTGGATACTGAGCTGCCAGGGGCTACATCTGTGCAAGGGTTCTAGGTTATTTCCATGTATGGTCCTTGGTTGGAGTATCAGTCTCAGAAAAGACCACTGTGCCCAGAATTTTCAGTTCTGTTGCTCTTCTTGTAGAACTCCTGTCCCCTCCAGGGCTTTCTATCTCCCCCTTCTTTCATAAGATTCCTTGCATTCTGTCCAAAGTTTGGATATGATTCTCAACATCTGCTTTGATACCCTGCTGGGTAGAGTCTTTCAGAAGCTCTCTGTGGTAAGCTCCTGTCCTATTCCCTGTTTTCTCCCTCTTCTGATGTCTGTCCCGTTTGCCTTTCTGAGTGAACATTGATCATCTTACCCACGGTTCTCCTTCCTGTTTAGCTTCTTTAGGTGTACAGATTTTAGTATGATTATCCTATATTATATGTCTACTATTAAAAACTCAAGTGACAACACATGCTGGAGAGGATGTGGAAAACGGAGAACCCTCCTACTTTGTTGGTGGGAATGTAAACTAGTACAACCACTTTGGAAATCAATCTTGGGCTTTCTCAGACAATTAGGAATAGCGCTTCCTCAAGATCCACCTATACCACTCCTAGGCATATATCGAAAAGATGTTTAAGTACACTACAAGGACGTTTGCTCAGCCATGTTCATAGCAGCTTTATTCATAATAGCCAGAATTTGTAAAAAAGGCAGATGTTCCTCAGCTGAGGAATGGATACAGAAACTGTGGTACATGTACACAATGGAATTCTACTCAGCAATTAAAAACAAGGAAATCATGAAATTTTCAGGCAAATGCTGGGAACTAGAAAAGATCACCCTGAGCGAGGTAACCCAGAAGCAGGTAAACGCATGTGGTACATACTCACTCATAATTGGATATTAAACATATAATGTAGCTGTGTTTTTATCCACCTTACTGCTGTTTCCCAGTAGGTCTGCTTCTTTCTTCTCAATTCTTAAGAATCTAAATCTTGGAGTCATGTGGCTTAGACCTTGACTACTTCTCTCTTATACTGATTGACTATACAATTAGTTTCCTCAAAACTGTTGTACATCTGCCCTTGGAGGTCTACTGGAAATCTCAGACTCAACATGCCCCAAAGCAAACTCTTGATTTTCTCTGAATGTGCTTCTTTTGCATGCTTTTTAAAACTTAGAATATAAAATCAAAAGTAATAACCAGATGATGGAGCAAAATAAAGTTCAGAGTCACATCTGATGCTTCATTTTACTTCACATGTTAGACTTATCAGCAACTTCTCTGTGTTTGACTTTCAGAACACACTCAAAATATCTTCTTACCATTCCCAAAACTTCTTTACTACTCCAAGTCACCACTGGCCCCCATGTGGTAGGTAATAGTGATGAAGAGACAGAGTGATATAGGTAGAAGATAACAATTCCTTTGTTGTTGTTAGTATATATATTTTTAATTTATTAATTTTTATATCAATCACAGGTTAGGTACTTTGCATCCCAAGCTTAGCCCCCTCCCTCATTCCCTCCCACCCTCCCACTCCCTCCCTCATCTCCCTCCTCCCCACCCCCTCCAAGTCCACCAACAGGGGAGGACCTCCTCCCCTTCCTTCCAACCCCAGCTCATCCTGTCTCCTCAGGGCTGGCTGGGATCTAGCCAGTCTGTAACTCCTCGGCATGTATGGGGGAGGGTCAAAGAGTCAGCCATCAAGTTCATGACTGAAACAGTCCCTGTTTCCCTCACTAGGGTCTTCAGTCCTACACCAAGCTATCATGGGCCCCATCTGAGCGTGGGTTCCAGGCCACATCCACACATGGTCCTTGATTGTAGAAACCGTCTCATACAAGACCCCTGTGCCCTGCTCAGTTTGGTCTTTGTGGAACTCTTGTTCTCCCAAGTCTCACCAACATCCCCTAGATCTATCATTACTTCTCGCCCTCTGCCAAAGGCTTGATCGCGAGTCTTACCATCTGCTCTGATACATCGCTACATTGACCCCCCAGAGGTCCTCCTTGGCATGTTCCTGTCCTGTTGCTTGTTTTCTCCTCCACTCAATGTCCATCCCATTTGTTCATCCAAACAAGCATTGATCATACCAACGTGGGTCCTCCTTCCTGTATATCCTCTCTAGGTGTGTAGATTTCAGCCTGACCTTCCTATCCTATAGGTCTATATAAGTGAGTATATACCATATGTTTCTTTCTGCTTTTGGGATACCTCACTCAGGATGATCATTTCCAGGTCCCACCATTTGCCTGTGAATTTCATGATTTCCTCCTTTTTAATTGCTGAGTAGTATTCCATTGTGTAAAAGTACCACAATTTCTGTATCCATTCCTCAACTGAGGGACATCTGGGTTGTTTCCAGGTTC
>CM053742.1:8582993-8614592 GCA_028658305.1 Pachyuromys duprasi
TGTATCAGAGCAGATATTAAGACTCGTGATCAAGCCTTTGGCAGAGGGCAAGGAGTGATTATAGAAATGGAGGAGGTTGGTGAAAGTTGGGGAGAACAAGAGCTCCACAAAGACCAAACTGAGCAGGGCACAGGGGTCTTGTATGAGACGGTTTCTACAACCAAGGACCACGTGTGGATGTGTCCTGCAACCCCTGTTCAGATGGGACGCAGGATAGCTCAGTGTAGGACTGAAGACCCTAGTGAGGGAAACAGGGACTGTTTCAGTCTTGAACTTGATGGCTGACTCTTTGACCCTCCCCCATACAAGCCGGGGAGTGACAGACTGGCTAGATCCCAGGGGAGGACATTGCAGCCTGCCCTGAAGAGACAGGATGAGCTGGGGTTGGATGGAAGGGGAAGAGATCCTCCCCTGTTGGTGGACTTGGAGGGGGCAGGGAGGAGGGAGATGAGGGAGGGAGGGGAGGGTGGGAGGGAATAAGGGAGGGGGCTAAGCTTGGGATGCAAAGTACCTAACCTGTGATTGATAACAAAAAAATTAAAAAAATAAAAAATAAATAAAAAAGACAAGCTCTGATGCTGTAATTAACAGCAAGGGCTTGCTTTATGTAAAAGGCCCTAGGCTTAGCCCTCAGTACCACACCAACGATAATAAATAAGATGATTGTAAAAATGAATACATGTGCAAGAACTGAAGATTTCAGGGAGATCAGGTCGATGGTGATGATAACTTCTACAAAGCCTAGTGAATAAGGTAAATATTATCTGCTTAAGAGAGATAGAGGAATACCAAATCCAAGTGGACACTAAGTATAGGAGGACTGGCAGTACATGGTGTTGCTTTATCTGGGGCTGTGCGGGACTTCTAAAGACACTGGGCAAGCAATTTGACAGGGCGAGGAGAAGAGCAAGAAAGGTGAAAAGGAGAACCAAGCAATTATTAGTTCATAACGTAGAAGGGAATATGTGACAGAAGGACTTATGTAAGAAAGATGACAAAAGCCATTGAGCGCCTTAGAAATCAGAGATGAATTTGGGTGCAATATAAAGGCCTGATAAAAATATAACCCTGGATCCATTGTGGTTGTGAAATGACTTCTTCTATGATAGGAAATAACAGTGAAAATGCCATCTGCACCTTTTGGTTCCATCACCCCAGGGGCTTACTGAGCCCTAATATAAATATCCTCAAATAAGAAAGATTTAATTTCCAAGTCATACAGGGAAAGCAATGGCTCACTCCTTCACTGACTCCACCTATATTATTTTGTCATTCTAAAAGAAAAAATTTCAAAACAGTAAGTACAATTTTTTCACTTAAGCATTTTGAGTAAATATTTTTGGAATATTTGAACACAGACGTTTTCACTTTAAAACCAATTGTAGTCATAATAATCATGAACTCAATGAGCTTTAACTAGATGTCACTACTTACTGGAAATGTATGACAAGTTTTAGGTCATTGAATCCTCACAACGATTGTAGTAGACAATGATTATTGTATTGTATTGTATTGTATTGTATTGTATTGTATTGTATCTCCATTTTGTGCATGATAACAGCACAGGTTCTAAGATCAACAATTAAAATAAATAAATGAGAATCTCATGAAACTGAAAAGCTTCTGTAAAGCAAAGGACACAGTCATCAGAACAAAACAACAGTCTACAGATTGGGAAAGGATCTTCACAAACCCTACAGCTGATAGTAGGCCAATATCCATAATATATAAAGAACTCAGGAAGTTAAACACCAACAAACAAAGTAATCCAATTAAAAACGAGGTACAGAGTTAAACAGAGAATTCTCAACAGAGGAATATTGAATGGCAGAGAAATACTTAAAGAAATGCTAAACATCCTCACTCATTCCAGAAATGCAAATCAAAAAGACTCTGAGATTTCACCTCACAAACTCAAAATGGCTAAGATAAAAAACTCAAGTGACACAAGGCCACAGAGGAGGACTTTGCAGCCAGTCCTGAAGATACCTGGTAAACCAGGGTCAAAGAAAAGGGGAGGAGGTCCTTCCCTATCAGTGGACTTGGAAAGGGGCAGGGAGTAGATGAGGCAGGGAGGGTGGGATTGGGAGGGAATGAGGGAATGGGATACAGCTGGGATACAGAATTAATAAAATGTAACTAATAATAAAATAAAATAAATAATTCCTCAGGGGGAAAAACTCAAGTGACAACACATGATGGAGAGGATGTGGAGAAAGAGGAACCCTCCTCAATTGCTAGTGGGAATTTATAGTTGTACAACCACTATGGAAATGAATCTGGTGTTTTCTCAGATGATTTGGAATAGCGCTTCCTCAAGATCCAGCTATACCACTCCTAGGCATATACCCAAAAGATGCCCCACCATTCAATAAGGACATTTGCTCAACTACATTCATAGCAGCTTTATTTGTATTAACCAGAATCTGGAAACAATCCAGATGTCCCTCAATGGAGGAATGTATACAGAAATTGTGGCACATTTACATAAAGGAATACAACTCAGCAATTAAAAACAATGAAACAATGAAATTTGCAGGCAAATGGTGGGAACTAGAAAAGATCATCCTGAGTGAGGTGTCCCAGAAGCAGAAAGACACACATGATACATAATCATTTGTAAGTAGATATTAGCCCATATAATATAGGGTGAGCATACTAAAATCTATAGCCCTAAAGAAGCTAGACAACAAGGAGGACCCTAGGGAAAAATGCTTAATCCTCATTCAGAAGGGCAAACAGGATAGATATTGGAAGTGGGAGAAGATAAGGAACAGGATAGGAGCCTTCCACAGAGAACCCCTGAAAGACTCTATCCACCAGGGTATTGAAGGAGATACTGAGACTCATAGCCAAACTTTGGGCAGGGTGCCAGAATCCTTATGGAAGAAGAGGGAGATAGAAAGACCCAGAGAAGACAGGAACTCCACAAGGAGAACAACAGAACCAAAACACTACTGCCCAGAAGGCCCTGCAGAGACTGATACTCCAACTAAGGACCATGCTTGGAGAGGACCTAGACCCAATGTTCAAAGAAAGCCCATTGGCTACTAAGTCTCCAAATGGGTTCCCTAGTAAGGGAAACGGGCTACCTTTGACATGAACTCAGTGGCAGACGCTTTGATCACCTCCCCCTGGGTTGTGCACCCTTGCCAGACCACAGAGGAAGATGACGCAGCCAGCCTTGATGAGACCTGATAAGCTAGGATCAGATAGAAGGGTCCTCCCATATCAGGGAACTAGGAAAAGGGCATGGGGTGAGAAGAGGGAGGGTAGGTGTGGCTGGGAGAAGATGAGGGAGGGGGATGCAGTGGGAATACAAAGTGAATAAATTGTAATAAATATGTAAATAAAATTAAATTTAAAACTGTGGGTGTAGCAAATAAGTCAGAAATATGTTCAAGAAGATGGCGACCAGCACACACCGTATCTGAGGGGCACAGGATCCGAAACTCCAAAATTGGTGAGTGGAGGCAGCTAAAGCCAGAACATTGACATTGAGGCTTACTGACAAAGAGGGGAAAACCCGTAAGCTGGGACAGTTTGGATTCAGGTCACCTGTGGATGTCTCCAGGGACTGAGAGCAGAGAATATTTAATCCCCCTGCGCTTCCCCTTGCCCCAAGCACGGGGCCTCCCTTCTCAGTGGAAACTGGCAGTGGTTCTCTCAAGCATGAGCCTCTGTAGTCCATGACTGAGACTGCAGAGGTGGTGGCAATACGGGCCTCCCAGGTCTGCAATGAAGTAGGTTGTGGCTAGCCCAAGCAGGACCCTCCCTGCTCTATGAGTGAGACCCACAGAGGCAGATGCTCCAAGCAGGAACCTCTGTGCTCAGTGACAGAGATGACAGAAGCATCTGCCCCAAGTACCCATTTCCCTGCCTAATGGCCAAACAGTGGACACCGCTGAGCTTATGGATTTCCTACACTCTCATTTGTCCCTGTGGGCCCAAGTCTCAGAGTAGAGAACCGGGGGGAACATCTGTGCCTTCCATTTAGGCCTGCAAGCGAGTGCGCCTTTAAGTGAGTGCCTACAGAGCCCCAGATCAAGGGTCCCTCTATGCTAGCAGCCAGACATTGGATAACTCCTCCCCACAGCCCCACTGTGGGCAACTTAGGGGTCCTTGGGAAAGCTTTCACAACATTGAAGCCCCTGTTCTATGGGTGTACCAATGGAGTCCAGGTAAACAATTCCTGGAGCCCAGACAGATCTGAATACCAGGAGGAAAGTATAACAGGCCTGTAGGCCACTGAGATATTCAGGGAACCTGTGCATGTGCATTGTGCCAAAACCACCTCCTGCATTAAGCTCTACCCTTCCAGTCAACTACATGCTCTAGTACCCTGTCCTTCAAGGCACACTTCTACACACATGCCTGCGCATAAATCCCATGTTTGCGCACCTGAGCATGCGACCTTTCTTCCTTAGCTACAGCTGAAACACAAACACCCACTCTAGAACCAGTGGGCCTCTCTCATCTTCCTGAAGAATACTGCAGACACCAGATATAGACAGACCGAGGCAGGAACAAACAGCAAAGGTTATGGATAACCAAATGGCTAGAGGTAATGTAAGAACACCTCCCACAAAAATCAGGACATCATGGCGTCACCAGCAAAATAGAAATCAATGGATATGCTAATACATCAGAAACATAGGAAATTATCTCAAATCTATGCTTATAGAATTATTAGAGGCACATAAAGAGGAAACAAACAAAGCTCTCAAAGAAATACAAGCAAATACAGCCAAAGAAATAGAGACACATGTAGAGGCACAAGTAGTAGCATATAGAGAGGAAACGAACAAAAAAATAGAGGCCATCATGGAAAGACAGGAATCCACATTCAACGAACAAAAAAATACAGGCCATCATGGAAAGACAGGAATCCACATTCAACGAACAAAAAAATACAGGCCATCATGGAAAGACAGGAATCCACATTCAACAAACAAAAAAATACAGGCCATCATGGAAAGACAGGAATTCACATTCAACAAACAAAAAAATAGAGGCCATCAAGGAAAGATAGGAATCCACATTCAAACAGATGAAGGAAATGGTGCAAGGCATGAAAACAGAATTAGAATCAATAAAGAAAACAAAACAGGAAACACCCTGGAGCTGGAGAACTTAGAGAAAAGATCAGGAACCACATCACCAACAGAATACAAGAGATAGAAGAGAGAATCTCAGGCACTGAAGATACAACTACAGAAACTGATACATCACTCAAAGAAAAATAAAAGTAGGAAAAGTTTCAAACACCAAACATTCAAGAAATCAAGGACATCATGAAAAGACAAAAATCTAAGAAAAACAGGAATAGACAAAAAACGAAGATTCGAGGTTCCAAGGCTGGAAAAATATTTTCAAAGAAATCATAGAAGAAAATTTTCCCACTTAAAGAAAGAGATCTCCAAAAACATACAAGAGACCTACAGACCAACATAGAGACTAGACCAGAAAAGAAACTCCTCATGTCACATAATAGACAAAACACTAAATCTGCAGAACAAAGAAAAATACTAAAAACAGCAAGGGAAAAAGGACAAGTAACATATAAAGGTAGATCTATCAGACTCCCACCAGAAAGCCAGAAGGGCAGATGTCATGCAGGCTCTAAGAGATCACAGATGCCAGACTACTATACTCAGCAATCAACATAGATGGAGAAAACAAAATATTCCATGACAAAACTAAACTTAAATAATATCTACACAGCAACCCAGCCCTACAGAAGATACTAGAAGGAAAACTCCAATCCAATGAAATAAACTACACCCAAGAAAGCACAAGATATAGATAACTTCACAACAAAAAATAATCAAAAGAAAACAAGCATAGAAACAGTAACACCACCAACTGTACATAAAAGGAACTAACATTCATTGGTCACGATTATTTATCAACATCAACTGACTCACCTCCCCAATAAAAAGACACAGACTAACAGAAGGGTTGCAGAAACAGGATCCAATATTATGCTGCATCCAAGAAACATACCTCTGCAACAAAGATAAACACTACCTCAGAGTAAAGGGCTGGGAAAACATTTATCAAGCAGACCAACGCATAAAACAAGCTGGGATAGCTATCTTAATATCTAATAAAATAGACTTTAAACCAAAATTAATCAAAAAGATAAGGAGGGACACTTCATTCTCATCAAAGGAAAAATCCACCAGAAGGACATCACAATCCTGAACATCTATGCCCCAAATAGAAGAGCACCTGCATTTATAAATAAAACATTATTAAAGCTGAAATCACACATTGATCCCAACACCTTAATAGTGGGAGACTTAAACACTCCACTCTCACCTAGGTACAGATCATCTAGACAGAAGCTAAATAGGGAAATAATGGTACTTACAGAGGTCCTAAATCAAATGGACGTAATATATATCTACAGAACTTTTCTTCCAAACTCAAAAGCATATACCTTCTTTTCAGAACCTCACAGAACCTTCTCAAAAGTTGACCATGTAGTCAGGCACAACACAAGCCTCAACAGATACAAGAAAATCAAAATGATCCCTTGTATCTTATCAGAACACCATGCCCTAAAACTAGACCTCAACAACAACATAAATAACAAAAGCCTACATACACATGGAAACTAAATACCTCTCTACTCAGTGATATCTTGGTAAGGAAAGAAATGAAAAAAAAATAGAGACTTCTTACAATTCAATGAAAATGAAGATACAATTTACCATAGCAATAACAGAAATAATGAGAAGCCTACACACACGTGGAAACTGAACAACCCTTTACTCAATGATATCTTGGTCAGGGAAGAAATTAAAAAAGAAATTAGAGACTTCCTAAAAGTCAATGAAAATGAAGGCACAATTTACCCTAAGTTATGGGACACGATGAAAGCAGTACTAAGAAGAAAGTTCATAGCAGTAAGCGCCTCCAGAATGAAGTTTGAGACATCTCATACAAGCAACTTAATTACACACCTAAAAGCTTTAGGGGTTAAAAAACAAAAGAAGCAGACATACCCAAGAGGAATAGCAGATTGGAAATGATCAAATTCAGACCTGAAATCAATGAATTAGAAACAAAGAAAATAATTCAAAGAATCAATGAGACTATGAGCTGGTTCATGAGAAAATCAACCAAATAGACAAACCCTTAGCCAAACAAACTAAACGGCAGAGAGAAAGTATTCAAGTCAGAAAACCAGAAATGAAAGTGGGGGGGGGGGGGACATAACTACAGACACTGAGGAAATCCAAACAATTATCAGGTCTTACTACAAAAGCCTATATGTCACAAAATTTGAAAGTTTATATGAAATGGATAATCTTCTTGAGAGATTACATTTCCCAAAATTAAATCAAGGTCTTGTAAATAGATTAAATAGGCCTATATCCCCCAAGAAAATAGAAGCAGTCATCAACAGTCTCCCTTCCAAAACTAAAAGCCCAGGGTAGGATGGTTTCAGTGCAGAATTTTACCAGACCTTCAAAAAGAGCTAAGTTCAATTCTCTTCAAACTATTTCACAAAATAGAAACAGAAGGAACATTACCAAACTTATTCTATGAAGCCACAGTCACCTTGATACATAAACTACACAAAGACCCAACAAAAAGAGAACTTCAGACCTACCTCTCTTATGAACATTGATGCAATAATACTGAATAAATTAATTGCAAACCGAATCCAAGAACTCTTTAAAAATAGCGTCCACCATGACCTAATAGGCTTCATCCCAGGTATGCAGGGGTGGTTCAATATACAGAAATCTATCAATGTGTTCCACCATATAAACAAACTAAAGGAGAAAAACCACATGATCATCTCCTTCGGTGCCAAAAAAGCATTTGACAAAATCCAACACCCATTCATATTTAAATTCTTGGAGAGATCAGGGATACAAGGCACATACCTAAACATAAGAAAGGCAATATACAGCAAGCCTATAGCCAACATCAAACTAAATTAAATGAAACCTAAATCAATCTCACTGAAATCAGGGACAAGGCAAGGCTACCTATTGTCTCCATATCTCTTCAACATAGTACTTGAAGTTTTAGCTAGAGCAATAACACAACTAAAGGATATCAAGGGGATACAAACCAGAAAGGAAGAATTCAAAGTATCACTATTTGCAGATGATATGATAGTATACATGAGTGACCCCAAAACTTCAGCCAGAGAACTCCTTCAGCTGATAAACACCTTCAGCAAAGTGGCTGGATACAAAATTAACTCAAAAAAATTAGTAGCCCTCCTGTAATTAATAAAAAAGTAAATTAATTAAAAAAGAAATATGTTCAAAATTCCCACTCTCCTTCCTCTTTTCCTCCCATGCCCCTCCTCCAGTCCACTGATAGGGGAGGTCCTCCTCCCCTTCTATCTGACCCTAGCTTATCAGGTCTCATCAGGACTTGCTGAATTGTCTCCCTCTGTGGCCTAGTAAGGCTTCTCCCTCCCTAGTGAGAGGTGATCAAAGAGCCAGCCACTGAGTTCATGTCAGAGACAGTCCCTGTATCCCTTGCTAGGGAATCGACTTAAAGACTGAGCAGTCAATGGGCTTCCTTTGAACAGGGAGGTCTATATCATCTCCAAGCATGGTCCTTAGTTGGAGTATTGGTCTCTGCAGGGGTCCCTGCCAGCTGGTGTTTTGGTTCTGTTGTTCTCCTTGTAGAGTTCCTGTCCCCTCCAGGTCAGACTGAGCTGCCATAAGCTACATTTGTGCAGGTGTTCTAGGTTATCTCCATCCGTGGTCCTTGGAGTGTTCAAATTTTTTATTGAATTAAAAACTGGCAAAAACCATCTTCTCTGTTGCCATGTTCATTACAAAAGAATCACAAAGAATGGTGCTTTCTAAGTCTTTCCCCAGTAATTATTGCAATCCAGCTCTTGCATTTGTTTCAGTTGACAGGGTAAAAAGTGGTGGGTGTTAGTCTCAGTCCTTTCATCTCTGGCAATTCACTTGATCTATTATTCTTCTGCCTCCCTTAAACATTGGGAGAGTCTGCCTCCTTACCAGGTCACGGAGGAAGAGGATTCAGGCAGTCCTGATGAGACTTGATAAGCTATGGCCAGATGGCAATTTCGGATAACTCCCCCTTTCAGTGGATAGGGGGAAGGGAATGGGGGAAAAGAGGTGGGATGGTGAGACTGGGGGTAGTTTAGGGAGGAAGCTTCAATCAGGATATATAGTGATAAGTTGTGAAAAAATTAATAAAAATTAAAATTAATTAAAAAATAGGAGAGCCAAACCAAGCCATCAACCCTCTAGCTACAGAGAACAGAAGCAATACGATATATTCCAAAACATTTTGGAAAAAAAAAAACCTGAAAATGTACTAAGAAATTACTATTCAAATCATAGGAAACTGGATGATGGCTAAAGAAGAAAAGTAAGGAGTGGAGGGAAAACACAGAAGAAAGTAAGGGATGCCTAGTGAGTTGGAAGTGAAAAGAAAAATGCCACAAGGAGATTTGGAGATGCCACATGTTTATTTAAAAGCTGATCTACCTTCTTTTTGGCTCAAGACTGCTTTGGGCACAGTCCTGGCCTTGCCTTGGAGTCTGATGGATAGCCGTATCAATGCTTCTTTAGATCCTTTCCCAAGTCTTCCTTCTTGTCTCTCATCCTCCTTCTCCATCTGATTTCCCAAAGGTTCCCAATGTATGTTTTTGTTTGTTTGTTTACCCACATTGATTTTGTTTAATGAAGAAATATGCCTGGGCAACTCAGATCTGAGCCCCTAGACAGTGCTGAATGGTCTGTGTAGGAGAGTGTGTGCACACATGCATGTGTATAGGTTTACAGCAAAATTCTTCTTCCTAATGTAGGTTTCATGCCACACCAATTGCATTTATGTTCACGGGGGGAGGGGGAGAAATTCAATGCGATCATATTATAAACCATTTTTAAACATTGAAAATTCTGCTTTAATGATGCGCTTCCAGGGTGGAGCAAAGTTGGATCCTTTTGGAATCAAAACTATAAACAGAAAATTCCTCACTCCTGCATCGAAGACCACCCGGATCAACTTACTGCCAGAAAATCTGCAAATTCTCCCATCAAATTGACAAAGACTCTGAGAAGACTTGAGGATTTCTATGCTGTCACCTACAGGAAAGCTTAAATAATGGCAGTTCCATGTATTTGCAGATTCTGTCTTCTTTCTTGGGAGGGATGTGGACCATGTTTCTCACCAAAATATAACCCCTCAAGAAGCACTTTTTTCTGCATCTGCATTTGGAAAGAATAGCATGCAAATAGAGTTTTAAGCAATTTAAGTAAATTTGCAATCTCTTTCGCGTTCTTTCTGCATCTCTTCTCTGCCCCCTGTATGACACAATGGTATATATTACTGTGTTCAGCACTGTGCTATCCTCCTCCAATAGCATAGTCATCATTATCTTGAAATAAGAACAGCTGTGATTACTTGAATGAGACCCACAGAAGATTGATTGAGCCCACTAAGATTGCCTCATGGATGTCCGGGAAGAAGGGTCACAGGCACACAAGACTCCCCAGGAACAAGAGAGTCCTCTCTTAATTCTCCTAGGATACATAAACAATGAATAATTGTGCGGAGGTAGAGGAAGTCTTCCTTGGTGTAATTTCCAGTGTTGTAAACAAGCCCTCACCCACGGTCCTTTAAATAACTTCTATCACACTAACTGGTTTAACAAACTAAACTGTGTGGAATTTATTTTTGTTTGTTTGTTTGTTTGTTTGAGGGGTAGTTATTTGTTTCTCTTTCCGTCATTGCTCTCTGTGTCTGAGATGTATAGGAATAGATTCCCCAGGAAAAGTCATGTGGCCCTTGCTGACAGTTCAGATAGTCCTGAAATAAAATTTCAGTAATGAAAGACATTCAATGACTTCCATTTGTCTATATAACAAATTTCAAAGTAGGATCAGACTGAAACAGTTTCTTCTGGACATGACAGGACCATTGTAACCATGAACTCACACAGCTGTGGTTTCAGGTGCAAAACATGACCAAGATGAAGCATCCAACATCCTAGCTTGGAGAGAAAGAAGCTCATGAGCTCCTACCCTCAGTTGAGAAGCTATTAAAAATCAATAGCTTCTGTGGCAGGGGAAAAGTCAGTATCTTTAAGAGTGTAGGTCCTGGTAGGTTGAACACACTCCAGTGGACGGTCCCATATCCACGAATATATGCGCAACACAAACTAGATTCAGTGTGTTATTAAATGTATCATGCCACAGAGGAAGAGGATGCAGACAGTCCTGAAGAGACTTGATAGTCTGGGGTCAGTTGGTAAGGGAGGAGGGCTCCCCATTTCTGAGTACTAGGTGACAGGGATAAGGGGAAGAGGGAGAGAGGGTGCATTTAGGAGGGAAGGATGGAGGGAGCTATGATCAGGATGTAATATGAATAAATTAATTTTCAAAGGACAAAAAGAGTTATAGAATGGTATTGAATGGAATCTAGAATACCCCCCCTCATTATCTCTTTTATAGACTCTTTAGTTTGGAATCTTTGTAAATGTGTCTTTTTCTTACCTTACTCCTTTTGATTTTTTTCATCTCAACCTTTCACGGTCCTCTCCCTTCTGAGTATGAAAAAAAAAAAAAAAAACTCTTCAGTAAAGATTTTTGAATTCTTGTTTCCAGACCAGCAGCGTGAGCTTCAGCTTGAGAACTGGTGAAAAAGGCAAATGCTTACTCTCCACCCCAAACCTGCTAACTCAGACTCTCGGGTGAGAGAAATCCAGTCTGATGGACTGATTACTAGAGCTTTGACAGGGCTTCTGAGTGTGAACTGTACATCTTCTGTATGCTTTCTTGATCGCCAGAGCTTCCATGTGGGTTCTTGAGAGACTCCCATGTTTGTTTTTCTCATTTGGCAATCACCATAAGCAGCCTCCTTTGAAGCCAACTCCGTTCTTTGTTCTCTTCTTTATTTCTTTTATCTCCCTGCTCCACCCACTCCTCTCCATCTAAGTCTACCAAAGATTCTCATTTAGCAACTATGGATTGGCTGTACTTAGTTGGCTGATCAGAGTTCACATATTGGGATGGTATCTCCATAGATCTGAAGTCTGTAAGGAAGACACAATCTTTCAAAACCTATTATTTGATTCCCAGGACTAAACCAATGGCAGGCTGATAGCTCATAGCCATGAATCTTGTTGCACTTCTTGACATTTAATTTTCGGGATGTGTAAATAATTGATGTATACCACTAACTCACTAATTACCAATAACTAAGGCAGGTCTCAGAAGAACCTTGACTTATTTAATGTTGTCAGTCAAGTTACTTAAGACAAAGATTCACTCTAAATGGTGAATGAGAAAGATGAACTTGATTCACCAGTAAAATCTTCTAGCTGTCCACTCATCTGCCTCACTGGCCTAAGAATTTACCTTTTCCACATGACGAACATCTCTGAATTCTCCTGTAAAGCAAGGCTCACTATCACAGCCCTAAAATGATAACATTCCGGTACAATCTTCTGGTATTTTCTCCCTTCCATGAATTAAAATGACATTTTCATTTGAAACACAACCGGTCCCTAAATGCTGTGATACCCAAAGAGAAGTTAAGATGCAACTAAGAGTTAAAATCTACTGAAAGCAGAATAAGAGACTTCTCTGTATGACTCCTCTGGGGATAAATATGGCTTCTATGTTTTAACTTTATGACTCTACTCTAGCCTGGAGTGTTTCAACAGGATGCTTTCATGCACAAAAATTATTCTGAAAGGAGTGAAGAGCAAAGCCTTTTTGACCTGCACCTATTTAAATAAAAAGATTTTGACCATGAACGACCAATACAAGTATATTTGCTTTTAAATGACATTGATATATATGTAAAATAAGGTCAGATAAAGATAAAGTGAATGATATTGATATATCCATATTCATAAAGAAATCTCCAATCATTATATCTTCCTACTCTCCTTCTCTCTGTCCCTCTTTTTCTCTCATTTCCTCCCTTTTTCCCTTTCTTCTTTCCTAACAGAGAGCTGTGTAACCCAGCATAGCCTTGAACTCATGACCTTGCCAGTGTCCCCGAAATGCTAAATTTACAGGTATGCATCACCATGCCAAAGCTCTGCTATCACTTTGTGATATGTGATCACATATCACAGGATGGGGTCATTGCACTGGCAGACACCAGCAATGCACAACAGGAGCAGTCATCTGCCAGCAACTCATTTAGGAACAACTGCTTCCATGTTTCCATGTATGAAAGCCTTCTCTAAATGTTAAAATGATTAAAAAGCGTATTGGAGATGTCTGGAAGTTCTGGGGAACAAATGTCCCAGGAAAGACTCCCTTTCATCAAAGACAATAATCATTGAAGAAATATCCCAACCTCTTGGAACCTTAATTATACAAACCAGTATGCAATCTGTCTCAGGGAACTCAGAAGGATAGAGAAGCCCTGGCTGCAACAAAGTATTAGCCCTCCAGTCAAGATATTCTGTGGGCTTTTGGGGGCAAGGGCTTGTACATCACTTTCCTATCCGCAGAGGGTATTTCCTGATATTGTCTCCCGAATATGATACTTGCATCCTGATTTTTCATTTTTTTATGCTTGCTTGAGAAAGAACAAGACACTTGTTACCAGCATATTTCAAATCTTCTCTCATTGTTTCTTTGCCCTATCAGTCTAATTAGAATGTCATTACTTTGTGTAACGTGATTGATGCTGAGGGTAGAATTGTCAATGCTGTCATATATTTCTGGTTTGATATATTTACATAAATAGCTTGAACTATAGTTGTTTTGTGGAGATACTATTGCAAGTTACATATCTATTTTTAGAGGGTTATTAGTTACAGCTGTGTAACATAATTTGAAATGCTACCTCACCTGGAATGCACAAATGGTAAGACTTTGAAATATGTTGACAGGTACAATCACACAAGGGCCCCATTGTCAACTCTTCTGACTGTGAAACATTCCTTCCTCTCCAAGGGCACCTCAGAAACCACATAGGACACACAGGGAGGGCACTGATGATGACTTGAATATTAAATAGCAATAAATTGAATCTGTTTACTTATCTATTCATCCTAATACCTGCTCTCTGCACTGCAGTGATTGTGCCATCCGCTTCTGAGGTTTCATCTTTCCATTTTGGAGACCATTGCTCTTCAGAACCTAAGGGTTTATTTAAAGAGTCAAAGACAAGCAGAGAACTGAGGTTAACAGCAATGAAATACTTGCTTACAAGGTATCACTTGCCATGGGAACTGAACAGAATTTCTATGAATTAACATTCACAACTTTTCAAGTTTACTAGTTCCATGTTTGAAGGAAGAAAGAGGACTTAGGTACATGAATTATGGAGGAACAGAAAACTGAAGAAATTTTTAATTCCTGTTTTCATAGCATGATTTTGATCTTCAGCAGAGAAAGGTAATGAGATATGACATGGAAGGAGCCATTTTATGACATATATACTCTGGTGAGACTAACACTAAGTAGTTTTGCTTTGGAGCTCAGGTGACAAAAAAATATCACACAGTGGAGAAGGGAGACATTCTCTGGCTGACTGCCAAAAACAGAATGTCTCTCTGGGATTGCATCATAGACTATTTAGAGGGCATAGCTACAGAGTGAGCTTGGAGCTGGAATTCTCACAACCAGGAACAGCCACAGTAAGCAGAAGCTATTGATCCCTGTCTGAGAAGATGACATTGGTCAGAAGCCATTGCAGGAGAGAAGATAATCCTACAAATAGTGGATGTGTGGGGCCTGTAGCATCCTGGTTCCCAAGATCCATGTGAAATTAAGCAGGGACATACAGAAGCACTCATTTGGGAAAGGGAGGACTATTAATGAAAATTAGTAATATTAAGTAAGCAACTGATAGCTGGAAAGTTTAAGTTAATTTGAATTCATTTGTATCCTAAAAGAGATATTTGAGTTAGAATACTATGGGTTTTTTATTATTAAATAAGCAAATAATCATTTATAGCAAATAATTTTTCCACCTAGCCTTGGAAGTACAAAGCTGGCCCCACCTTCCTCAAATACTTTTCTGAGTACTCATTTAGCTGCCACCATCCTCCTAGGGTTCAGAGATATGCTTTGGAGAGAGGAGCCTAAGTCATCTTCTCCAGACCAAATCTTTACAATTGTTATTTACTTGTTTTAAAACTTAATAGAATTCAAGAAAATGAAAATGAAGGGGTAAGAACAATGGCTTTCCTATCCTGCTTACCTCAGGGAAGATTTTAGTGAAGGAGAATATTCTGAAACTTCACTTGATAATGCGATTTAGAAAAAGTGTGGGGCGGGGGGGGCGGCAAATAGTCACAGTGCTTCATCTAAGCAGGTTTGTAGGGACAGACTTCTTGATTCCCTGAGTATCAGAATTATATATATTTGGTGAATGCACCATCTGAAGGAGTGTTTTGTGCCTAACAGTGATCATCTGTATGTTGATACTCTGTGAATGTAACCTTTAGGTTCTTCCAAGTAAAGCAAGATGTTGGTATAATGTTCTTGTGTAATACATACAATTTACTTTTGTTCATTCAAATGTTGGTTTCTCTACCCCAATATCTGGTTTCGATCCAAACATTGCATTGTGTTGCTTATTCTAAGCATCACCTGTCTCAAGTTTGTGTAAACATGCCACTATTCGTTCTCTGTATTGTTCAATTAGACAACCAGTCAATGCTGAGCAATGGAGAGAAGAGGGTGGGACATCCTGGTCTGGAAAGGAGAAAGCAGTGAGTGGGAGGGTTTCGGAGAAGAGAGTTAGGAGAGGAGAGGATCTGGAAACAGTAGGAGAGATGAACAGGACCTAAGATATGACCAAAAAGCAAGTATAACGTGAGAAATCTGAATGGGAGGAAGCTACGTGGGCTTGGAGGTTTAGGATGGAGTAATCGTTGCTCAGCATTGTTCTTTAGGTTAACTAACTACATCCTAGTCTCTGTGTGCTGATTTGGGTATACAGCTGATTTAGGAATAACCACTGCTTAACTAAAAGATAATCAGTAATAAATACTAATAATCAAAAAGAGCAAGAGTTCATACTAACAGACACATTCTTGCATGTGTAATTTATAAATCAGATTGTACCCCATGCAATCCCTTGCCATGGTACCTCCTAGAGTCATGATTGACTGGCTTGGCTGTGAAGTGAGATCTCAAATTAACAAGAAGTCATAATTCTCCTCATGAATGCTATGGGACATTTGAGCATAAATGAAGACGCCTGAAATGAGATAAAGCCCAGGCAAAAGTGCCAGCTAACTGAAAGACATACAATTCTGGAAAATTGCTCTGCATTTTTTTTCAGGTGGACACCTAACATATTCAAGAGATTTTGGAACAGGATATATGGCATGCTGATGTCTTTGTAGTATTCATAGATTTTTCAGAGCATCATTTGTACTTCTAGTTAGGTGCTTACTACCTTTTAATGTAAAAATTGCAAGCCAGTTGTCAAAATACATACACTTCTTGTATTGAATAGCTAAGCAGATCCTATTTTCATTGAGGCTGCTATCTGTACATGGGCACATTTGTGGGTAAATTCCATGAAGGATTTGTTTTGGAAGGGGTGAGAGGGAGTGCATGTGCAAGCTTGAAAACTATTTTTTAAAGGGTAAATTATATATATATATATATATATATATATATATATTCATTTCATTATATAGAAATATAATGAAAGACTTATACATTCTTATTCAAAAAGTAGTCAGTTTTATTTGAAGTCCTGTATATACTGTTCAGAACAAGTGTTTAGCTTGCATAGACAATGGGCAAGCAAAATGTAGAGAAATATGATTAATTATAAATAGTCATGAATAAATTCTAGAAATAAGAGCCTTCAAGGGATATATAACTATTTCTAGCAAACTTGTTCAAATGCCAATAATAACTGAACAGTTTTTCTCTAAAACCACCCGTTCACTTGTTAATTATATCAAGATGAAGTCTTGAGCATTAATCAAGTGCTCTCCAAGCAGCATGATTAAGAGGCAATTGATAACAGATATTTAATACTAGTCAGATTTAGTAAACATTTGTTTCTACTGTGACTTGTTGGTCATTTTCCAGATAGACAAAAGGTTTTCTTGATAGGTGTAGTATATTTTCTAGGATATGTGTTTAGAGTTTGAAAAGCAGTGCTCTGGGGGAAAAATATGCTGTTTCCATGAATTATATAGCAATCGTTCAGCCAACCCAAGCAACTGTAGGCAAGCAGCATAATGCTTCAGGTTCTCTTGTTGTGCCTAGATCTTGAGACCCCAAAATACCACCAGAAGTTGAATTCATTGCAAAAAACATGAAGGCTTTTTTCAATATAAGCTTGAGCCCGGGTCTTAGCAACCTCCCTGTTGATGAGGAGGAGTGTGGAGGGGTGGTCTAGGGGAACAAGGTTTTTAAAGGGCAAAATGGCAAGTGGGGGGTGGAGCCCCAAGGCTTGGCATTACATGATTGGGTAAGGAAAACTGACTTTTGAAATGATTGGTTTACTTTAGGTGCGAAGTCCATGAATGATTCTGGCCTGGCCATCTGAGGGATATCTGATCATGAGCAATACATGGAATGTGCTGATTAGCTGTTGCTAGGGAAGGAGAACTATTCCTAGGGAGGGGGAGCATGAACTAGGGGCTATTTGGGTGGATCACTAGGAGATGGTATCTCTAACGTGGTTCCAGCCAGGCCATCTGGGCCAGTTTTTTAGCAACTGTATCTCTATTGTACAGGAAAAGAATTCAGTAAAGCTGGTTCCTCCCACAGGTGGCTAGACATGTCTCCACTTGGCTGGCCTTCGTTCAGGCTTGTGCTTTAAACTTTAATTCAAAAAACTAATTTTTAATTCTTTGGTCTCTCACTCTGCCCCCTAATCCCATCATAAAAGAAATATAATAACAACCCTGCTTAGTACTTCTTAGTACTCTTCTACTCTTAGTTGAAGACTGTTCTCTACAATATTTCTAAGCTTTGCTTTGCCTTCTCTCAGCCACACATTTAATATATTAGGCATCATAAGATAATTTTAAATGTGTTTTTCTTTTTTGTTTTCTATGTCATATTATTTTAGTATTAGTCGTATGATAATCATAATTTTCTTGAATTCTCTTAAATTTTTAAGTAAGTAACAATTGTAAAGGTGTTTTTGTTTTGTTTTGTTTTGTTTCTGGAGAAGATGACTTGAGCTTCTCCCTCCAAAGCATACCTCTAACCTGGAAAAACAAATTAGTGGCAACCAAAGGAATACTCTGAAAAGTATTTGTGGAAGATGAGGCTTGAAATTTTATGACTGGATGACAAAGCATCAGGGAACGTATACCTACTCTCCTCAATAGAAGGCAACTCAAAACTGGCATTTTTAGGTCCATAACCTGGCAACCCAAGACAAGTGTGTTGGTTAATTATGATTGCCATTTTGATTGGCTCAGCAAACACCTGGAGCATTAGCAATACAAAACTTCTGGTGTGTTTGTGAAGATGCTTCCAGTGAGGGAGTAAATGTTGCCCTGGCTACAAGAAGCACCATGCTAAGGGTTAGGGTCCTGCGTTGAATAAAAAAGTCAGATGAGTACTGGCATTCCCCTTTCTCTGCTTTCTGGTTTATCAAGATGTGAGCACTTCTCCCAACGGAAGAGCACACAAATTGCTTGTTCAGTGGCAAACGGTCAACCTAGAAAACACACAAACAAAAAATATTAAATGGACTGAACAGGTTATATATGGATAAAGTAGCATTTACTGAAAAAGAGACCATGAATGTGAAGGAAAGTTGAGAGAAACATATGGGAGGACTTGGAGAGAAAGAAAAGAAGGGAGATATGTTCTAGATGTATTATAATCTCAAAAAATAACCTAAGAATAATAGGAATAGAGGAAAAAGAAGATTCCCGTCTCCAAGGCCCAGAAAACGTTTTCAACAAAATCATAGAAGAAAATTTTCCAATTTAAAGGAGAGGTCTGTTAGCATACAAGAGGCCTAGAGAACACTTAATAGACTGATGATGTATTCTCCCAAGCCACACACCAAAATAAATTCTCCCTCCTTAAGTTGCTTTTGTCAAGTATTTGGTCACAATAATGAGAAAAGTAACTAATAGAAAAACCTAAGTACCCTCATTGCTCTGCCTGATCGAACTGTCTTTCTGACAATAGCAGGTGAGGCTGCAGTGCTGGCCAGAAGGAAGAGGTAGGGGACCCTTATGAACAAGCAGCTAATGAAAAATCTGAGGCATTTTTCTTCTGTTGAGGGACAGTTTGTTGCAGATTAGTACCACACTGTGCTATACACTAAGAATTGTATGACTGAGAAAGCATTCTTTAGCCCTATGGGTCAAAGACTTCTTTTCTTCACCTTGAATCAACAGGTGGCCCTGCCTGGGCAAATGTCTTTGCAGAATCACAAGTGTGTCAATATTACAAAGCAAATGACCCCACATTAACAAGCATTGCAAAGGCTCTGAGAACTAAGTGATTGTTGAAATTACAGTTCATAAAATTCCATCAGACTGGAAGGTCAAACCTAAACAAGGTGATTACCTCCTAAAATAAAATTAAGAGTGCCCATTATTTTCTAACATAATAGCAAAAATGTCCAGGATACAAATGAAAAGGTTATTCATAACATCAAGATGCAGGGAAATCATGACTTAAAAGTAAAAAGAACTGACATGAATTAAGAGATGACTCAGTTGCTGGAATTATCCAATGAAGACTATAAAACAATCATTTTTTAAATTTAAAAATAAGTGAATTAATTTTAATAAATTAAAAATAGAATAATATCTCAGAATGGTACAACTTATAAGAATATTGAAAAAGAATTTCTTTGGTAGAAAAAGACAACACTCAAATTTTAAATTTGTTGGTTAGACTTAACAGCAAAGTAATTACGTCAGCACATAGAATCAGTGAACTCGAGGATAAATTAATAAAATTTA
Source organism: Pachyuromys duprasi (assembly GCA_028658305.1). Lineage (NCBI taxonomy): Eukaryota > Metazoa > Chordata > Mammalia > Rodentia > Muridae > Pachyuromys > Pachyuromys duprasi. The sequence goes on from CM053742.1 coordinate 8,602,897, forward strand.
GTCAGTCTGAAGGAAACAGAAAATAGATTAGTGGAAAGAACAGATTTATAGAGAACTGTGATACAATAATAAAAGATCTAATATTTACAACATGAAAGTTCCAGAAGACTAGGACAGTGGAGCTGAAAGAATTATCATGACTTCCCATTTATCACATGAAATACATAGACATAAGAAACAAAGCAAGCCTCAAACATAATAAATTCAAATTAATCTAAAACAGCATTCATCATGATTAAGTTCTGAAAATAAAAGGGAAAGATAAGCTGCTTGAAAGCAGTAGAGAGAAATGATGCATTACCTAACAGGAAACAGCAATTCAAGTGACTGGATTTCATACCAGAAAACATGGAAACCAATTCTAAAAAAGCTAGAATATTCTTCAGGAATAAAATGGAAATAAACATATTTGCATATGAAGGAAAAAAAATTTACTACTCTTAGATCTACCCTTTATTCTGACTAAGGGGAGTTCTTCAAGATGAAAACAAATTATGAAAGAAGGAATCTTAGGGTATTAAGGAAGAAGTACCTGAAATAGGAATATATGGGTTCATGGAATAAATCAGAATAATAAATTCTATAAATTATATTTTATAATTAAAATAAAAGTTACAATATCACCTGATATCAAAGTCAATGTTATTTTAAAACAACAAATCTAAAAAGATGAAGATAGAAGTAGGTTTTCTCCTCTTTATATGAAGTGGAAAATTTTTATTGACAAGAAATTCTGATACAACATATATCTATTCAGTAATACCCAATATTCATTTGTGATTAAGAAAGCAAACTGAAAAGCTACAGCAAGAAACACTATAAAAAATTCAAACTGGCTTAGTTCAAAATTTTATGTAGCTCATGTGAAGACAAAAGAAGAAAAACAGAGGGCTGAGAATGTGAAGAAACTGATTAATGATAAAACAGTAGAACTAGCCCCTAAATACCAGTATTTATGTTAAATATGAATGGAGGAAATTCACCAATAAAATGACCAAGATTGGTACAGTGACTCTAAAACATGGCTTAACCATTTTGTCCACAAATGTCAACTCAAATGCAGTAACATAAGTAAATTGAATCTAAAAGGATGGATACAAATAAAACAAATAAATACTGGTTATAACAATTAATAGAAGCAATGTGAATATTAAAGTAGAATTCAAAGAAAGGAAAATTGCTAGAGACAGAGAATGATATTAGACAATGCTAATGGGAAATATTCCAAGAATATGTGTGTACCCACAGAAGAAATACAAAATTAATGAAGTATAAACTAAGTGAGATGAAAGGAGAAATACATAAATTTACAGTTAAGCAAGGGATACAATTACTGCACAGAAAATCAGAAAGGATGTGAGAAAGTTGAACAACAGAGTCAACTAGCGAGAGCTCCATGACAAACACAAATCAAATATACATATTTTTTTCAGGCATCCATGTAATAGTCACTAAAATAGACGATCTGGAGCCATAAAGTCAATCTTAAGAAACTTGGAAGGGCTGAAACTATACTCCCCTTCTGCCAATAAAAGAGTGAAACTACAAGTCAATAATTTAAAAATGTTAGGGCCAGGTGTGGTGGCGCACACTTTAATTCCAGGACTCCAGAGACAGACACAGGTGGATATCTGTGAGTTCAAGGCAGGCATGGCCTAAAAAGTGAGTCCAGGATTGCTAGGGCTCTGTTATACAGAGAAACTCTGTATCGAAAAAACAAAAACCAAAATAAATAAATAAATAAATAAATAAATAAATAACTTGAAAGTAAGAAAACTTTAAAATAATCTACGTGCCTAGGAGAATGTCCTAAAGATAAACAAACCTTAAAAAAACATTTAGAAATGAATGAAAAGGAAAATAAAATAATAAAATACGTGGGATACAACTAGTGTGAACAAGGAAATTTACATCACCAAAAACTTCCACAAAAAAAGAGTAAATGTTTTGAATCATAACCTGAAAACGAAAGAGAGTAGAGCAAGTCCAAAGGCAGCAAAAAGAATGAAGGAAATAATAAAAATCAAATAATAAAATTGAAAGTAGAAAAAAATAATATGAATTAGTGAAATAAAAAAATAGCTCATCAGGGGAATCCAAGATGGCAGCACCGAGAGGACACTGTATCTGACTAGCAGGACAGCAGTGACTGCAGAGCAAACAACAGACAAAATTCTGGGCCCTAAAACACCAGCGATTGTGTTTCCAGGTGAGAGGAAACCCTGTGGTGTGGGAAGCAACTGGACCCATTCTCAGGTCACCCAGCTAAACCCCAGAAGTTCCCAGGTCACTGAAGGTGCTCATTCGCCAGCGCAGAGCCACAGGCCTGCATGCTGTGATCACCCAAACACCAAAGACTGGGTTTTCTAGTCGAGAGGAAACCCCATGGTGAAGGAAGCAATCCCAGGAAAAGGTCCCAGGATTCAGCAGGCACTTAGCTGCCAGCCAAGAGAAACACTCCTGTGCCCCGACTCACTGTCCCAGACAGAACTGTGGGCCCCAAAACAGCAGAAATTGGGTTTCCCTGTTGGAAGGAACCCCACAGTGAAAGAAGCATCAGGACCGACCTCAGGGCACCCAGAAGAACCCCTCCCCCCCAAATGTTCTCGGTTTCCTGCCAGTGTCCAGTTAGCAGCACTTGCGCCTGCTTGCTCTACTCACCATCCCAGACTGAACTGTGGTCACCAAAACACCACAGACAGGGTCTCCCTATCAGGAGGAAAACCCATGATGGGGGAAACATCAGGTCCAAACTCAGGACACCCAGCTAACCCCTGGAAAAGTTCCTGAGTTCCCGCAGGTTCCAGGCTGCTGCTCTCACCTGCTGCTAGGTACTAGAGCACAGAGCTCCAAACTCAGACCTACAAGCCTGGGATCCACAGGATCAGCCCCCAGAAACTGGTCCAAGGAACAATCTATCTGCCTAGTCAATCTGATGAAACCTCAGGGGTCCCTGGTTCTTCAAGAGGGCTGCGCCTGGCAAACACAGGGTAAGAGCAGCAGTAGTAGCTCACTAAATTCAGAACAAGAAACCCAGGGATAGGGTAGTTGTCTCCAGGACTTCTCCTAGTTAAATGAGAGCCCCCGTGACTACCAACGAGCATAGTTACCACACAGGACCATACACCTGAGGTGAGCTGTGGCAGCTCCTGAGAGGCCATTTGGTGACCACACCCAAAAAGCTGAGGAGTCCTTCAGGAACAACCATCTTCATGCCAAGGGGATTCTCCCCACCCCAGAATTGCAGCAGGCACCAGAAACTAACAGCCAACACCTGAGACAGCCAGATGGGTAGAGGCCTGTGTAAAAGCACAACCAACAAAAGCCAAAGCAATCTGGCATCTCCAGAACCCAGTCATCCTGGGGCAAGTAGTCCTGGCCACCCTTTCATAAGTGAAATTCAAGAAGATGACCTTATATCTGTGCTTATGAAGAGGATGATGGAAGAAACAAATAAAATGTATAAAGAAATAGAGGAAGATAAAGTCAGACAGATATGGCCATCTGTAAAGAAATAAGGGAAGATGCAGCCAGTTTATGGCCTTCAGAGAGGAAAAATTAAGTCACTGAAAGAAATAAAGGAAACTGAGGAATGTTTACACAAAGAGGTGAAGGAAATCAAGGGGAAAAAGGAAAATACAGTCAAACAGGTGAGTGAAATAAACAAAATGCTTCAAGATCTGAAGATAGAATTGGAAAAATTTAAAAAAAAACACAATCAGAGGAAATCATGGAAAGGAAGAACTTAGGGAAGAAAACAGGAACTACAGAGGTAAAAATAACCAACAGACTACAAGAGATGGAAGAAATAATCTCAGATGTGGAAGATACAATGGAAGAAATTGATATATCTTTCAAAAATGTTAAATCTAAAAAATTCCTGAGACAAACTATCCAAGAAATCCAAGACAACATGAAAAGACAAAACCTAAGAATAATAGGAATAGAGGAAAAAGAAGATTACCATCTCCAAGGCCAAGAAAAAATTTTCAACAAAATCATAGAAGAAAATTTCCCCAATTTAAGGAAGAGGTCTATTACCATACAAAAGGCCTACAGAAAACTTAATAGATTAAAACAGAAAAGAAAATCGTCCTGCCACATAAAAATCAAAACAGTAAGAATGCAGAACAAAGAAAAAAATACTAAAAGCTCCAAGGGGAAAAGGCCAACTAACATATAGTGGCAAACACATCAGAATCACACCTGACTTCTCAACAGAGACTATGAAAGCCTGAATGACTATGAATGGATATCATGCACACAGATGGCTAAGAGAACACAGATGGCTGCTATAACCAGCAAAACTCTCTATCACCATAGATGGAGAAAACAAGATATTCAATGACAATAACAAATTTCAACAATACCTACCCACAAATCCAGCATTACAGAAGACACTAGAAGGAAAAATAGAACCCCAAGAAAGCTAACTTAATTCAAGAAAACACAGGAAATAAAAAACTCACTATACCAAAACTAAAAGTAGCCAAGCTCACAAAAATAAATAAATAAATAAATTACCACAACCAACATCAAAATCAAAGGATTTAACAACCACTGGGTCATTAATCTCTGTCAACATCAATGGAGTTAACTCTCCAATAAAAAGACACAGACTAACAGAATGCATGCGTAAACAAGACCCAACAATCTGTTGCACACAAGAAACACAAATAAGTCAAAAAGATAGACATTACCTGAGAGTAAAGGGCTGGAAGACAGTTTTTCAAGCAAATGGACCAAAGAAGCAAGCAGGAATAGCCATTCTAATATCTAATAAAATAGACTTTCAACTAAAATTAATCAAAAGAGATGGGAAGGTCACTTCATACCCATCAAAAGAGAAAAAAAAAAAGACAGACATCACAGTTCTGAACATCTATGCCCCAAATATAAGTTCACCCACATTTGTAAAAGAAGTATTAATAAAACTTAAACACACATAGATCCACACACATTAATAGTGTGAGACTTCAACATCCCATTCTCAAGAAAGGACAGGTCAACAAAACAGAAATTAAATAGAGAAATAATGACTCTAACAGAGGTCATGACCTAAGAGACATGTTTCACCCACACACAAAAGAATTTACCTTCTTAACACCTCATGGAACCTTCTCCAAAAATAGACCATATGATTGGTCACAAAGCAAACCTCAACGGGTAAACGAAGATAGAAATAATCCCTTGTATCCTATCAGACCACCATGAACTAAAGCTGAACGTGAACAACAGAAATAGCAAAAAGCCTACACACACATGGAAACTGAACAACTCTCTACTCGATGACAGCTGGGTCAAGGAAGAAATAAAGAAAGAAATTAAAGTCTTCCTTGAATTCAATGATTATAAAGGCACAACATTGCCAAACTTATGGGACACGATGAAAGCAGTGCTAGGAGGAAAGTTCGTAGCACTAAGTGCCTTTAGAAAGAAATTTGAAGCATTTCATACAAGCAACTTAATGGTTCACTTGAAAGCCCTAGGGGAAAAAAAAGAATCAGACACACCCAAGAGGAGTCGACAGCTGGAAATAATCAAATACAGGTTGGAAATCAATAAATTAGAAACAAATAAATCAATTCAAAGAATCAATGAAACCAAGAGCTGGTTCTTTGAGAAAATGAACAAGATAGACAAACCCATAGCCAAACTAACTGAAAGGCAAAGAGACGATATCTGAATCAACAAGATCAGAAAGGAAAAGGGGAACATAACAACACACATTGAGGAAATCCAAAGAATCATTAGGTCTTACTTCAAAAGGCTATATGTCACAAAATTTGAAAATCTAAATGAAATGGACGGTTTTTTTGATAGATTCCATTTGCCAAATCTGAATCAAGAACAGGTAAATCAACTAAATACTCCTATATCCCTCCCCCCCCCCCAAGGAAATAGAAGCAGTCATCAAAGTCTCCCTTCCTATAAAAACCCAGGGCCAGATGGTTTCTGCACAGAATTCTACCAGAGCTTCAACGAATAGCTAACACCAATACTCTTCAAATTATTTCACAAAATAGAAACAGACAGAACTTTACCAAACACTTTCTATGAAGCCACAGTCACATTGATAACTAAACCACACAATGACCCAACCGAAAAAAGAGAACTTCAGACTTAACTCTTTTATGAACATTCACTGAAGAAAAAAAACACACACAAAAAAACAAAAAACAAAGTCAATAAAATACTCACAAACCAAATCCAAGAACACATTAAAGATATCATTCACTATAATCAAGTAGGCTTCGTCCCAGGCATGCAAGGGTGGTTCAACATATGAAAATCCATCAATATAATCCACCACATAAAAAAAAACAGAAGGAAAAAAACTACATGATCATATCCTTAGATTCTGAAAAGGTATTTGATGAAATCAAATACCCATTCATGTTTAAAGACTTGGAGAGATCAGGGATACAAGGCACATACCTAAACATAGTAAAGACAATATACGGCAAGCCTATAGCCAACATCAAAATAAATGGAGAGAAACCTAAATAAATACTACTGAAATCAGGGACAAGGCAAGGCTGTCCACTCTCTCCAAATCTCTTCAATATAGTGTTTGAAGTCCTAGTTAGAGCAATAAGACAACTAAAGGAGATCAAAAAGATACAAATAAGAAAGGAAAACTTCAAAGTATCACTATTTGCAGATGATATGATAGTATACATGAGTGATCCCAGAAATGCTTCCAGAGAACTCCTTCAGCTAATAAATATCTTCAGCAAAGCAGCTGGATATAAAATTAACTCAAAAAATCAGTAACCCTCCTGTATACAAAAGACAAAAGTGCTGAGAAAGAAAGTAGGGAAACTACACCCTTTACAGTTGCCACTAATAAATTAAAGTTCCTTGGTGTGACTGTAAACAAGCAAGTGAAAGACCTATTTGAGGAAAACAAACACACTTCAAGCCTCTGAAGAAAGAAATTGAAGAAGATAACAGAAGATGAAAAGATCTCCCATGCGTATGGATCAGTAGGTTTAATGTAATGAAAATGGCCATCACACCAAAAGCAATCTACAGATTCAATAGAATTGTCATCAAAATACCAACACAATTCTTTATAGAATTTGAAATAACAATTCTCATTTTCTTATGGAAACCAAAAAGAAAAAAGAAAAAAGAAAAAATTGCTAAAACAATCCTGTATAACAAAAGATATTCTGGAATTATCTCCATCTCGTATCTGAAGCTGGAATGGAGCGACAGTAATACAAATGGCATGGTACTGGAATAGAAACAGACAGGAGGATCAATGGAATCTAATAGAAGAAAAAGTGGGAAAGACCCTAGAACTCATTGGCACAGGAGACAACTTCCTGAACAGAACACCAACAGCACAGGCTCTAAGATCAACAATTAATAAATGGGACCTCATGAAACTGAAAAGTTTCTGTAAAGCAAAGGACACTTTCAGCAGAACAAAACAATAGCCTTCAGAGTGAGAAAAGATCTTCACCAACCCTATATCTGGCAGAGAGCTAATATCCATAATTTGTAAAGAACTCAAGAAGTTAAAAAGCAACAAATCAAGTAATCCAATTAAAAATGGGGTACAAAGCTAAACAGAGAATTCTGTATAGAGGAATATCTAATGGCAGAGAAACACTTAAAGAAATGTTCAACATCCTTAGTCATCAGGGAAATACAAATCAAAACTATTCTGAGATTTCACCTTATACCCATCAGAATGGCTAAGATCAAAAATCAAGTGGCAACACATGCTGGAGAAGTTGTGGAGAAAGGGGAACCCTCCTCCATTGCTGGTGGGAATGTCAACTTCTACAGTCACTTTAGAATCAATCTGGTGCTTTGTCAGAATATTAGGAATAGTGCTTCCTCAATACCCAGCTATAACCACTCCTAGGCATATGTCTGAAATATGCTCAACTATACAACAAGGACATTTGCTCAACCATGTTTGTAGCAACCCTATTCATAATTGCTAAAAGCTGGAAACAACCCAGATGTCCCGCAGTTAAGGAACGGATAAAGAAATTGTGTTACATTCACACAATGGAATACTACTCAGCAATTAAAAACAAGGAAATGATGACATATGCATGCAAATGGCAGGAACTAAAAAGATCATCCTTTAAAAAAAATTTTTTTATCAATCACAGGGTATGTACTTTGTCTCCCAGCCATATCCCCCTCCCTCATTCCCTCCCAGTCCCACCATCCCTCCCTCATCTCCTCCCTGCCCCTTTCCAAGTCCTCTGATATGGGAGGATCTCCTCCCCTTCCATCTGACCCTAGCTTATGGAAAGATCATCCTTAATGAGGTGTCCCAGAAGCAGAAAGACACACATGGTATATACTCACTTATAAGTGCATATATAATATAAGATGAACATACTAATACCTACACACCTAAAGAAACTAATCAAGAATGAGGACCCTAGGTAAGATGATCAATCCTCACTCAGAAAGGTAAATATAATGGACATCAGAAGAGGGAGAAAACAGGGAACAGGACAAGAGCCTACCACAGAGGGTCTTTGAAAGATTCTACCCAGCAAGGTATCAAAGCAGATGCTGAGACTCAGAGCCAAACTTTGGGCAGAGTGCAGAGACTCTTATGAAAGAAGGGGGAAATAGGAAGACCAGAAGGGGATATGAGCTAAAAAAAAGAAAACAACAGAACCAAAAAATCTGGGCTCAGGAGTCTTTTCTGTGACTGATACTCCTACCATGGACCATGCACGGAGATAAACTAGAACCCCTGCTCAGATATAGCCCATAGCAGCTCAGGCTCCAAGTGGGTTCCTTAATAATGGGAACAGGGACTGTCTCTGACATGAACTCAGTGGTTGGCTTTTTTATCACCTCCCCCTGATGGAGGAGCATCCTTGCCAGACCACAGAGGAAGAAAATGCAGCCAGTCCTGATGAGACCAGATTAGCTGGAGTCAAAGGGAAAGGGAGAAGGACCTCTCCTATCAGTGTACTTGGTGAGGAACTTAGGGTGAGAAAAGAGACAGAGGGTAGGACTGGGAGTAGACAAAGGAGGGAGCTACAGCTAAGATTCAAAGTGAATAAATTGTAATAAATAATAAATAAATTTTTTAAAAGATATAAAAACTTAAAAATATATCAAGATCTAGCCAGTTTCATTAGCAAAGAATTTCAAATATTTAAAGAAAAAAATAATACCAATTATGCATAATCTTTTCTAGAAAAGTGAAGGAAAATACCCTAATTTGTAAAATTAGGCAAATATTAACATCAAAATTACAAAATTAATACAAAAGGAGAACCAGATAAACATCTATATTTTCATGAACTTAGATACAAATATTTTCAAAGCAATATGCACTAGAATCTTGTAAGATGCAAAAATAATACTTTGTAACTAAGTGGAATTTAAAATATGAATGTTCAACAATAAATTATAAGTTTTTATATCATTAAGAATATACAACAATTAACTGATTTGGAAAATCCATTTGACCAAATTTAATAATCTTTTATTTTTGATTTAAAAGTCAACCTCTTAATTAAGTAGATATAAAAAATTATCGTCTTCAATTAACAAATAGTTTGGACATTTAATCTGAAGATAGCATCATGGTTACTGCATAAAGACTGAATGCTTTCAACCTAAGATTAGGAATAATGTAGGAATGCCTACTGAACACATTCATGCTCAACTTACTATGAGAAATTTTAGTGTCATTGCAATAAAGCATTGGAAAGAAAGACATACTCATTACAAATATAGAAATGAAACTGTCCATATTTGCCAATGATATCACTGTTTATATAGAAAATCTCATGGTATTGGTAATTTTAAAAGTACCTCTTGGAACTAACAACAGAAATTAAAAAAAAAATCAAACTTATTCCTATGTACTGAAATTGAACATACAGAAGTAGAAAATTTAAGCACAATATCATTTACAATTATTTAAAACAAAATGAAATAAGACAACCTTAGAAAGTTATGTACACATTCTGAAAATTGCTGAGTGTTAATGGAAGAAATGCAAGTACTTAATAAATAATGACACATCTACAATCATTGATCAGAAAACTTTGCATAAGAAAGATTTTAGTTTTGTCCAAATTGATCTAACTATATAAATTATGTCTTGCCAAAATTCCTGCAATTTTTCTGTAGGCATAGAAAAAGTTATTCTAAAATTTTATATAAAAAGACAAGCGATCCAGGCACTGGTGGTGAACACTCTTAATCTCAGTACTCAAAAGGGAGAGGCAGGAGAATCTCCATGAGGCCAGCCTATTCTACAAAGTGAGTTCCAGGGCAGCTGGGACTCTATCACCAAAAAGGAAAAAGAAAGAAAGAAAGAAAGAAAGAGGAGGGAGAGAGAAAAGAAAGAAGGCAAAAAGAGGGTAAGGCTAACTAGTTGGATAAGGATGTTGGAGCAATCATTGAACCTGGTATTAATATTTGCTATAGAGTCACAGTAACTAAGAGTGTTACTGTGTTACTGTGGAGAGATGAATAGGCACACAGATCCAGTGCAGAATCCAGGACCAGATCCACACACAGAGCCAACTAAGTTTTGAAAAGATACAAGAGTTGCTGAAAAGAGGAAAGGTAGCCTTTTCAATAAATAGTGCTCAAGCAAACAGACTTAAATAGGTAAAACTAAAATAAATCTAACTAAAAATCCTTTGTTCCAGGAAAGATAACATTAAGTGAAAGGACAAGATGCGAAGAAAACATTTACAAAACCATCAAAGGATTAATAGCTACTCTATAAAAAGAATTTTCAAAATTCAACAATATGAAAACAATTTAATTTATAAAATGGGATTTATGAAGATATATATTCACTGAGAAGTCAAGTAAACACATGAAAACGTGTTGCACATTATTGGTTGGGAGATAAATTGAAAACACAACTGACTGTCACTACACACCAATTAGAATGGCTAAAATTAATATGTACCAACAGTGACAAGTGTGTGGAGAAATGGGACCCCTCCTCCATTTCTAGGAACAATATAAACTGCTATGGCCACTGTCTAAAACAATATCTAAAAATGGCAAGCATCCAATTGCCTTATGTCTCAGCAGTTGAACTTTAAGGAATTTATCCTGGAAAAATACACTCCAGAAGTACTCAAACAAGACTAGAGAAAGAACCTATGGCATAAGCACATTACATGGAATGCTATCTAGCAAAAAGGAACTATTGATAAGAATAGAAAAATGATGAAATGCCAATGAATTATGCTAAGAAAAAATAAGCACTGCCCTATGGTTACATGCTGTATGAGATAGCATGTATATAACACTTTTTGAAATGACAACATTGTAGAGATGGGAAAATGGTGGCATTTGCCGGTTGTTAAGTGCAGGATGGTAGAGGAATAGGTGTGGTTATGAAAAGGCCATAGAAGGTCATAGAAAGGTCATAGAAGTGCTACATATCTTGATTTTTGTGTGGTCAACTGCATAAAAGGAAACACACACACAGTTATATGAAAAACAGAAGAAATCTGAGTAAGACTGATAAATTATTACAGTGCCAATATTCTGGTTATGGTACCACACTATAATTTTGTAAGATGTTACAACGTGATGAAATTGGATAAAAGGTATAGAGACCTCACTATATTATTTCTTACAGCTTCATCTGCAAAATAAAATATTTTGTTAAAAAGAGAACACAAAGCCTGGTGTGGTGGTGCACGTCGTTAATTTCAGCA